>WNWU01000218.1:0-12469 GCA_012654045.1 Ptyas mucosa
ATTGGGAGACTAAGATAGATCTATTTCTGCCTTATAAGGCTTCATCAGTTAGCAACACCCTCATCTCATGTATCCTCCATGTAAAGGTACAATATTTGTTTTTCTAGATTTCTAGATTTTTGCTAGATTTCCCACTACTGATCTCGTGTATCTCTCACTATTTTAGGCCTCTTTTTTCTGCAAATGCAAAATAGCAGGCAAAAGAACCGACAGCTCGCCATATCATCCCAAGGTAAGTATCATCAGGGTGAGGTAATAGGTAGGGCGAATGTTGCAGTCTCTGCTGTCATTCATAAGTGTGAACGATGGCCGTGGTGCTGCAACACATAATTTCGAGACTGGTTCTCAAGTAATTGAGGGAGGGCTGGTCATAACGTGGAACGGTCGCTAAGTGAACTGTCGTAACTTGGTGATTAACTGTACCCTAGGATGCTCTGAGTCACACTGCATGAGGCCTTTGTTCTTGAACTGGATTGGGAGAATGCTCTTCCATGGGCTGAGTGTGAAAATTCTGTTCTCACACAATTTGGGGAGGTTTCAGAGGACAAATGACAACACGCTCCTCTCACATGACCTCCAGAGGACACATAAAAGCTCTTCTCTTTTTTTTCAGCCCCCACAGATAAATTCAAATAGAAATGGAAAAATACAGATAAGAAATGGCACAGAAAGCATCTAAGCAAAGAGACATTGACTCTTTCCTTCCTTGGAGCACGAGAAGATCCTTTCCTTCTCCCTCCCAGGAGACAAGATCTGATGAGTGGTTTTTTAAATAAAAAAGCTAACTATTGGGGACTAGAGAACTCTTACCCAGAGAAACCACGTTCCTATGGTTTTCAAGCATGACTTCCGAATGCAGTGCTTTCTGGTCAGGATCCAGCTGAGACCATTCCTCCTCAGAGAAAGACACAGCCACCTCCTCTAAGGACACAAGACTCTCCTGAACACAGAAAAAAGAACAGAACAGGAGAAGCAGAACAGCAAGAACTGTTCATCTTCATCATTGATTTAGGCAAGAGGATAGAAGGGGAACTCATCAAATTTGTAGGCAAGACCAAATGGACAGGAATACCAACATTCCAGAACAGGGGTTTGCAACCTTAAACACTGAAAGAGCCACTTGGGCCCATTTCCCACAGAAAAAAAACCAAAAAAAAACCCCAAACCCCAAAACACCGGGAGCCACAAAACCTGGGTGGGCCTGGTCAACTCAATGTCACCCACCCAGTCACATGACCCCCTAGCTAAACCTACCCAGCCACAAAGCCCTTCTCTCACTATCTCTCTCCCCCCTCCATAACTATCTCTCTGCCCCTCTCCCTCTCTCTGTATCTGTCTCCCCCCCCGTATCTTTCTCTGTATCTCTCTCCCCCTCCTCCCTTTCTCCCCCTCTGTGTATCAGTGTGTGTCTATGTCTCTCTCTGTTTATCACTGTGTGTGTGTCTCTGTGTATCACTGTGCGTGTCTGTCTCTCCCTCCCTCCCTCCCCCTCTCTGTGTGTATATGTCTCGCTCTCTCTCCTCCTTTTATTCCTGGAAATCCAGGCTGGCTGAGGAATGATTGCCAGCTGCAGAAGAGGCTTCCCTTCAGGTGACCCTCCTCTTGCTATGGCGGGTCAGGAGAGTGCACACACGTGGGGAGACCCTCCTCAGAGGAAATGCGTGTGTGGCTGCTCATTTCAGGGTCTTAACAGGACACGGCTTCTCTCCTGCACTAAGGATCTGGTCATCGCCTTGCCATGACCCCTCCACCCCCCGCAGCTCTTCAACCAAGCATGGAGGAAGCACGCTCCAGCCCGAAGCAGTAGGAAGCAAAGGCTGCCTCACGTGCAAACATGGTGTGAAGGCAGATACAGAACCACTTCGCTCCTGCACTAAGGCTCTGGTGACCCTACTCTTGGCTATTCCTTTTATTTCTTCTTTTTTGAAATCTGGGCTGGTTGAGGAATAATCGCCAGCTGCAGAAGAGGCTTCCCCCTTTGGGTCTGCTAAAGTGCAGCAAAGGCATGCGCGGGGGTGGGTGGCTGCTCGTTTAAGGTCTCCTCACGTCTGCACCCAGAGGTGGGTTTCAGCAGGTTCTGACCAGTTCTGGAGAACCGGTAGCAGAAATGTTGAGTAGTTCGGCGAACCGGTAGTAAAAATTCTGACTGGCCCTGCCCCCATCTATTCTCTGCCTCCCAAGTTCCAGCTGATTGGGAGGAAATGGAGATTTTGCACTAACCTTTCCCTGGAGTGGTTGGTTGGTTTAGGTTTATTTGATTTATATACCGCCCTTCTCCCCGAGGGGACTCAGGGCGGTGAACAGGCAGAGATAAAAAACATAAATACAAAATTTAAAACCGAATTAAAACCAAATTAAACAATTGCCCAACAATTCAAACCCATTTTTTAAAAAAAATATATAAATCCCAGATCTAAAAATTTGGATTATACAATTTAAAATTTTCTTATAAAAAGGGGAGATACTATGTCAGGCCCGCTTGATGAAATAAAAAAGTTTTTAACTCACGGCGGAAAGCACGAAGGTCTGGGATCCGCCGAATCTCTGGGGGGAGATCGTTCCAGATAGTGGGTGCTCCCACAGAGAAGGCTCTCCCCCTGGGGGCCGCCAGTCGACATTGTTTGGCCGACGGCACCCGGAGGAGTCCTTCCCTATGGGAGCGTACCGGTCGGTGGGAGGCTATTGGAGGTAGTAGGCGGTCCTGTAAGTACCCGGGTCCTAAGCCATGGAGCGCTTTAAAGGTGGTAACCAACACCTTGAAGCGCACCCGGAAGACCACCGGGAGCCAGTGCAGCTCGCGCAAGAGCGGTGTCACATGAGAGCGCCACGTCGCTCCCATCACCACCCGTGCGGCAGCACTCTGCGCCAGCTGGAGCCTCCGGGTGCTCCTCAAGGGGAGCCCCATGTAGAGAGCATTACAGTAGTCCAGGCGGGAGGTGACAAGGGCATGAGTGACCGTGAGTAAGGAGTCCCGATCCAGAAAGGGGCGCAACTGGCGGATCAGGCGAACCTGATGAAAAATCCTCCCGGACACAGCCGTCAGATGGTTTTCTAAGGACAGCCGTGAGTCCAGGAGGACGCCTAAATTGCGCGCCCTCTCTGTGGGGGCCAATGATTCGCCCCCAATAGTCAGTGATGGTACCAGCTGACTATATCGGGACGTCGGTAACCACAGCCACTCAGTCTTGGATGGATTGAGTCTGAGCCTGTTCTTCCCCATCCAGATCCGTACGGCCTCCAGGCACCGGGACATCACTTCAAGGGCATCGTTGGGGTGGTCTGGGGTGGAGATGTACAGCTGGGTGTCGTCAGCGTACTGATGATATCTCACCCCAAAACCACGGATGATCTCACCCAGCGGCTTCACATAAATGTTGAACAGGAGGGGCGAGAGAACCGATCCCTGTGGCACCCCGCATATAAGGGGCCTAGGAGTCGATCTCTGCCCCCCTGCCAACACCGACTGCGACCGGTTGGAGAGAAAGGAGGAGAACCACTGTAACACAGTGCCTCCCACCCCCAACTCTTCCAACCGGTGCAGCATGATACCATGGTCGATGGTATCAAAAGCTGCTGAGAGATCTAATAGGACCAGGACAGAGGAACACCCCCTGTCCCGAGCCCTCCAGAGATCATCAACCAACGCGACCAATGCCGTTTCCGTGCTGTACCCGGGTCTGAAGCCCGACTGGAACGGATCCAGATACGTTGTTTCCTCCAGGTGCTGGAAGAACTGTCGCGCAACCACACTCTCAACAACCTTCGCCAAAAAGCGAAGGTTGGAGACCGGACGATAATTTACCAACATTGCCGGGTCCAGGGAAGGCTTCTTAAGGAGAGGCCTCACCACCGCCTCTTTCAAGGCGGCGGGAAAATCACCCTCTCCCAACAAAGCATTTATAATCTCCTGGAGCCAGCCTCGCGACACCTCCCGGGAAGACAGTACTAGCCAGGAGGGACACGGGTCCAATAAACAAGTGGTCGCATTCAGTCTACCCAGAATCCTGTCCACATCCTCAAGGGTCACAGGATCAAACTCAATCCAGGTAACAGTCTCAAGACTTGCCTCGTCCCCTCCCCCTGGAACCACCCAGTCGGAGTCCAGATCTTCCCGAATCTGAGTGATTTTATCATACAGATATTGAACAAAGTCCTCAGCTCTCCCCTCCAAGGGGTCCTCCCGCGCTTCCTGTTGGAGCAGGGAGCGGGTCACCCTAAAGAGGGCGGCTGGGCAGTTATCTGATGATGCAATAAGAGCAGCAAAATAGTGACATTTTGCTGCTTTTATCGCCACTAAGTAAGTCCTAATATGGGCTCTCACTAGTGTTCGGTCGGATTCAGAGCGACTGGCCCTCCAACTACTCTCTAGGCGTCTTTTCCGGCGCTTCAACTCTCTCAGCTCCTCGGAGAACCAAGGGGCCAGTTGAGATCGGCGCCGGATCAGAGGCCGCAAAGGCACGACCCGATCGAGAGCTCCAGCGGCCGCCCTATCCCAGGCGGCCACTAGGTCTCCAGTCGAGGCGTGTGCCAGCGCCTCAGGAACTGGCCCAAGCTCCATCTGGAACCTATCAGGTTCCATCAGGCGCCTGGGGCGGAACCATCTTATCGGCTCCGCCTCCCTGCGGCGGGGTGCAGCGGTTTGAAAGTCAAGACGGAGGAGGGAGTGATCAGACCATGACAAGGGCTCGATGACTAAGTCCCCTATTTCAAGATCACTCTGCCATTGTCCAGAGACGAAAACCAAATCCAGCGTGTTTCCCCCCGTGTGGGTAGGGCCATGAATTAGTTGGGTCAGGCCTATGGCTGTCATGGAAGCCATAAACTCCCGAGCTAACTCCGACGTCTCTCCCACAGATGGCAAATTGAAATCCCCCATGACAATAAGTCTGGGGGTATCAATCGCCACCGTGGCGATAACATCGAGGAGCTCGGGCAGGGCTGTTGCCACACGGCAGGGAGCCAGGTACGTGATCAGCAAGCCCGACTGAACCCCATGACTCCACTTCACAAGGAGGGACTCACAGCCAGTCGTCTGAGGGACAGTGGCCTCCTTCGGTCTCAGACCTTCATTTATAACAACCGCTACTCCCCCGCCCCTGCCCTGTACCCTTGGCCGATGAAATGCAAGGAAACCTGGTGGGCACATTTCAATGAGGGGAACCCCCCCTCCTGGCCCAACCAGTGGGGTTGGAATGGAGATTTTACAGTATTGTTCCCCTGCCACGCCCACCAAGCCATGCCCACCAAGCCACGCCACGCCCACATAACCAGTAGTAAAAAAAAATTGAAACCCACTACTGGCCTTCACACCCTCCCAGCCCCGCCATAGCCAGCCAGAGGGTCACGAGAGAAGGAGGAGAGGAGGAGGGTCACCCGAAGGTAGGCCTCTGCCACAACTGGCAATCATTCCTCAGCCAGCTCGTCCCCCTTTTCTTTGTCCCCTCCTCCAGGATCCAATTCCCACGCCACCAGCCCTTGTGTTAGCGAGGCAGCGTTGGTTGCAAGGCACGCCCAGCACCAACAAGCAGCAAGAGTGAGCTGCCGGAGAATCAGCCCCGGCTGCTTCTCCATCCTCTGCCATTGCCCTTATCCTCTCAGGCCAGGTGAGAAAGAGCGTGGGGCAGGGCCAGCCAGTGATGGGACAGGGAGTGGCAGCAGAGGGCCTAAAGAGCCGCATGCGGCTCCGGAGCTGTGGGTTGCTTACACCCGCTCCAGAAGATAAGCTCAAGATATAGAAGGATAAACAGACTGGGTCCCATCTAACAAAATGAAATCAACTGTGACAAATGTAAGGTTCTACATTTAGGAAACAAAAAACAAATGCACTAGCATAGAATAGGTGATACCTGGCTCGGTAGTAGTAAGGGCAACAGGCTGTCAACGTTCCAGAAAACCCCCCAACTCCAAGTAAAGACTCTGAAACAAGCATTTTTCAAACTTCTATTTACTAGAATAGTAAACCCAAATCTGAGAGGTCCGGGTTTTCCCACAGTAAGTCAAAAACCCCAAAACCATCCCTTCACTCCTCAGTTGATCACATGCTCCAATCACCCATCATTCCATCTCAAGACATCACTCCGACCACTCCTTCTCCAGATGCAGGATTGTCCTGACTTTGACCAACAGGAAGAATGCTATTATGTCTATAGACAACCCCTATACTAAATCTCCCCTCCTAGTTTCCCACACATGAGAAGGAGGTAGCATGGAAGCTTCCAGCCTCATATGGCTTCCAAAGCTGGCACAGGGATTTTTAGAGTCCTAGTGGACAACCACTTACATGAGTCAGCAGCATGCATTGTTGTTATTGCAAAGTCGTGTCCGACCCATCGCAACCCCATGGACAACGCTCCTCCAGGCCTTCCTGTCCTCTACCATCCTCCCGAGTCCATTTAAGCTCACGCCGACTGCTTCAGTGACTCCATCCAGCCACCTCATTCTCTGCCGCTCCTTTCTTTTGCCTTCAATCTTTCCCAGCATTAAGCTCTTCTCCAGCGAGTCCTTCCTTCTCATTAGGTGGCCAAAGTGTTTGAGTTTCATCTTCAGGATCTGGCCTTCTAAAGAGCAGTCAGGCTTGATCTCCTCTAGGACTGACCAGTTTGATCACCTTGCAGTCCAAGGGACCATCGTTCAAAGGCCTCAATTCTTTGGCGTTCAGCTTTTCTTATGGTCCAACATTCACAGCCATACATTTCAACTGGAAAAACCATAGCTCTGACTATACGCACTTTTGTTGGCAAGGTGATGTCTCTGCTTTTTAATATGCTGTCTAGATTTGCCATAGCTTTCCTCCCCAGGAACAAGCATCTTTTAATTTCTTGGCTGTAGTCCACATCTGCGGTGATCTTGGAGCCCTGAAAATATAATGTCACTACCTCCATTTCTGCCCCATCTATTTGTCAGGAATTGAGAGGACCAGATGGCATGATCTTAGTTTTCTTAATATTGAGTTTCAAGCCAACTTTTGCCCTCTCCTTCGTCACCCGCGTCAAGAGGCTCTTTAGTTCCTCTTCACTTTCTGCCATTAGAGTGATATCATTTGCATATCTGAGGTTGTTATTTCTCCCAGCAATCTTAATTCCAATTTGTGATTCATCTAGCCTCGCCTTTCTCATGATATGCTCTGCATATAAGTTAAATAGGCAGGGTGACAGTATACAGCTTTGCCGAAATCCTTGCCCAATTTTGAACCAATCAGTGGTTCTGTATCCAGTTCTAACTGTTGCTTCTTGACCCGCATATAGGTTTCTGAAGAGACAAATAAGATGGTCTGGTATTCCCATCTCTTTAAGAACTTGCCACAATTTGTTGTGATCCACACAATCAAAGGCTTTAGCATAGTCAATGAAGCAGATGTTTTTCTGGAACTCCCTAGCTTTCTCCATGATCCAGTCTATGTTGACAATTTGATCTCTAGTTCCTCTGCCTCTTCAAAATCCTGCCTGTACTTCTGGTAGTTCTCGATTCACTTACTGCTGGAGCCTAGCTTGTAGGATTTTGAGCATAACTTTACTAGAATGTGAAATGAATGCAATGGTACGTTAGTTTGAACATTCTTTAGCATTGCCCTTCTTTGAAATTGGAATGTAAACTGACCTTTTCCAATCTTGTGGCCACTGTTGAGCTTTCCAAATTTGCTGGTAAATTGAGTGCAGACCTTTTACTGGATCATCTTTTAATATTTTGAATAGTTCAGCTGGAATACTGTCTCCTCCACTAGCTTTGTTGTTGCTTAGATTTCCTAAGACCCATTTGAGTTCACATTCCAGGATGTCTGGCTTGAGGTCAATGAGCACCTCATCGTGGTTATCAGAGATGTTAAGCTTGTATAGTTCTTCTGTATAATTTTGCCATCTCTTTTTAATCTCTTCTGCCTCTGTTAGATCCCTGACATTTTGGTCCTTTATCATGCCCATCTTTGCATGAAACATTCCCTTCATATCTCCAATTTTCTTAGAGAGATCTCTGGTCCTCCATATATATGTGCAAGGGAAACCTTTACCTATACCTTACTGTATATTCATCAGGGAGATGATTTAGTGCCATGATGGCGAACCTATGGCACGGGTGCCCCAGGTGGCACGCGGAGCCATATTGGTGGGCACATGAGTATTGCCCTAGCTCAGCTCCAACACGCATGTGTGCACCAGCCAACTGATTTTCAGGCCTTCCGATCCCACCGGAAGTTGGGAAACTGCCTGTTTCCGGCCTCCGGGGGGAAGGGGAAAGCTGTTTTTGCCCTCCCCAGGCTCCTAGAAAGCCTCTGGAGCCTGGGGAGGAGGAAAATGGGCCTACCAGGCCACCATGCCATCACGTGCCAAAAGCAGGGGAAAGTGTGTGGGGGTCAAGTGCGCATGCGCGGGAGGGCGGGCGCATTGAATTATGGATGTGGGCACCCGCACCCGCGACCCCCCATTCTCCCTCCGCTTTTGGCACGCGGCGGCAAAAAGGTTAGCCATCACTGATTTAGTGCATAACTGAGTGGCCTAATGCTTTTCCTTACTTTCTTCAATTTAAGCCTAATTTTGCAACAAGAGCTCATGATCTGAGTCAGCTCCTGGTCTTGTTTTTACTGACTGTATAGAGCTTCCCCATCTTTGGCTGCAGAGCACATAGTGAATTTGATTTCTGTGTTGACCGCCTGGTAATGTCCATGTGTAGAATCGCCTCTTGGGTTGTTGGAAAAGAGTGTTTGCTATGACCATTGTATTCGCTTGACAAAATTCTACCAGCCTGTGCCCGGTTTCATTTTGTACTCCAAGGCCAAACTTCTCTGTTATTCCGGTTATTGTTTGGCTTCCTACTTTAACATTCCAATCCCCCATGATGATAAGGACGTCATTTTTTGGTGTTAATTCTATAAGGTGCTGTAGGGCTTCATAGAACCAGTCAACTTCATCCTCTTCAGCACCAGTGATTGGGGCATAGACTTGGACTACTGCGATGTTGAATGGTTTGCCTTGGATTCGAACTGAGATAATTCTGTCATTTTGGGGATTGTATCCCAGCATTGCTTTTCCTATTCTTTTATTGACTATGAAGGCTACTCTATTTCTTCTGAGGGATTCTTGCCCGCAGTAGTATACCTGACAGTCAGCTGAATTAAATTCACCCATTCCTGTCCATTTTAGTTCACTGATTCCTAAGATGTCGATGTTCAGTCTTGTCATCTCTTGTTTGACCACGTCCAGCTTGCCTTGATTCATGGATCTTACATTTCAGGTTCCTATGGAGAATAGATCTTTACAGCATCAGACTTTCCTTTCACCACCAGATACATCCATAGCTGAGTATCCTTTCGGCTTTGGCCCAGTCACTACACTCTTTCTGGCGCTACTAGTACTAGCCCTCTGCTCTTCCCCAGTAACATATTGGACACATTCCAACCTGAGGGGCTCATCTTCCAGCGTCATATCTTTTTGCCTTTTGGTACTGTCCATGGGGTTTTCATGGCAAAGATACTGGAGTGGGTTGCCATTTCCTTCTCCAGTGGATCATGTTTGTCAGAGCTCTCTGCTATGACCTGTCCGTCTTGGGTGGCCCTGCATGGCATAGCTCATAATTTCATTGAGCTACACAATCCCCTTCACTACGACAAGGCAATAATCCATGAAGAGGAGCAGTATGCTACAGTTGCCCAAAACAAACAAACAAACCCCACAACAGAATCATAGGCTGCATTAAGAGGCATAGAATCAAGATGACATGAAGTGTTAGTAACACTTTATAATGCCTTGGTAAGACCACACTTGGAATATTGCATCCAGTTTTGGTTGCCAGATGTATAAAAGATCTTGGGACTCTAGAAAGAATGCAGAGAAAAGTGGACTGGAGGCTAAAACGTATAAAGAACGGTTGCTGGAATTGGGTATGTCTAGTTTGAGGAAAAGAAGGACTAAGGGGTGACATGATAGCAGTGTTCCAAGAAGCAATGGATGGAAACGATTCAAGGAGAGGTCCAGCCTACAAGTAAAGAGAAATTTCCTGACAGTGAGAACAATTAATCAGTGGAATGACTTGTCTCCAGAAATTGTGGATGCTCCAGCACTGGAGGTGATTATGAGGAAATTGGACAGCCATTTATCTGAAATATTATAGGGCTCCCAGTCTGAGCAGGGGGTCAGACTAGAAGACCTCCAAGATCCCTTCCAACTCTGTTATTCTGTTCCATTGTTCCCAAATTCCCAAAGTAAAGATATGCACTAAGTTATATGGCTGTGCATCACACAAGTCCTTATATTAGGTGAGAAAAGGGGAAAATCTGAAAATTGTTTTCACTGAAGAAATATTTGGGGAAGTTTTATCAAGTTTATTGATTCTGCAAAACCTTCAGTGCCTTTCAGTAAAGTAATCCCACTTCTGGATCAACTGATCTATCGCTCTGTCTATCACTGATTGATCTAGTAGTCTGAGGCATTGTCTGAAAGGAAGAAAATAAAGAAGGGAAAATTCCCTGGGAAAGTCATTTCTTAGCCTTTGCAAAGTGGGAATGTTTGATCTACTAATCCAGGCGCAAATCAGAGGATTGGAAATTATTTTGTAGCCCAAAGTACCGTAATTACATGCTCAACACGGCCACTCCCTTTGGATTTTAATAGTCTGCTCTATTTTCATTTTCATTATTTCATATCATTTACACATATCCTTTATTACCGTCCTTCAGTTCTTAAACCTCCTCCTTCTTTTTTCATACATCTAAATATATATATACTATTATTCCCCTCTTATTTCTATCTCTATTTTAACGTTTTCCCCATATCACTATAATATTCAGACGTTTCGTTTCTATTTCCCATCTTTCAACTGTTTTATTATTTATATTTCCCTTATTTAGCTCTTCACATCTATTTATGTTAAAGTTTCATCCTTCATTCTTTCATTATTCAATGTCTCAATGTACACTTCTTATACAATCATTTATACATTTAAAGTACAGTGCCTTAAATTCATGTTCTTTCCAATCCTCCAATTGGAAATTCTACTATTGATAAACCTTTACATTAAAATATATTCTTTCATTTTCTGATCACCCATGGTTTAATTCTAGCATTTCACTAATCATATTTTTATACATTATTTCATAATACCATCATTCAAACTGTAATTTTCCAATTTATGCTTAATTCTTACTTATAAATATTCATACTTTATTTTACTCTTCATATCTATTTATATTAAGATATTACCCTAATGTCTGTTGCACTACATACAAAATAATTATCCAACCTATATAATTCTAATATTAATACACATTATTGAAATAAATTCATGGAAGATCTTTTACTCTTTCCCATGGGACTCTAGCAGTTACTGCCACTGTGATACGTTTATTCCTATTTCTTGAAGGACTTAAAAAATTGCTTCTTGTGAACTCAAAGTTGGAGGAGTACTTAACAGAACAAGATAACGGGAGGAAGCTATGCTGGCTGACAGCAATTTGAACCTGCTACTCTGCTCTGCATGTTGTGGAAGAACACAAAAATAACCCAGGCCAAACAAGGTGGGGAAATTGAAGGAGGGAGCACTCTGTACACCCATTTCACTTCCTGAAGGGAGAATAGAAATCTAATAACTTTTCCCTTTCTTACTTGATTTGGAGGTTCAATCGCTGTTTGATCTCTGTCATAAAAACCAGAAATCTTCGTTCTTTGTTTCTCTGTAAGGAATAAATAATTTAAAAATGCATAATTAACAAAATAGGAGGAACTATTCCATAGAAGAGAAGAGAGAGCAAAGGTGAGACAGATGGGAAATCGAAGGATCTTCCATTACCTCCTGAGGTGTCTGGACTTGGATCTTCCCAAGGGATCCTCCTGGAAAATAGCTCCTGAGGGGGGTTTGATGGATTCTTCTTTCCCTCAGAATCTCTGATCTCTACAGTGCAGCCCTTCAAACAGGAGGAAGGAAAAAAGAAATACAATTAATGTACGTCACATGACACAAAGTGGATTCTTATATTTGGAACACAACCTCAAAGCCCCCAATATCCTTCTGTGAGGTTGAGTGAGAAAACAAGGGAACAATTGCCACATATGATGAATGCCAGAGAAGTTTGGGAAGGAGAGATGAAGTATTCAACCACTTTCTCTATTCCCTTCTGAGCTCCCTAAAGTCTCTCACCTGCAACTGGACCTGCTCCTTCTGCTCCTCTGCCTGGCTGAGGAGGAGGCCTTCCGCCAGGGCCACCGCCTGGGAGCTGGTCTCTGCTCCACACTCCCGCACCCAGCCCTCCATCTCTGGGGGCAGAAGGAACAGGAGATGCTGCAAAACCACCTGGTCCAGCATCTGAGCTTTGGTGTGCTTTTCTGGTCTCAGCCATCGCCTGCAAAAGCCATGGATTTGGCTGCAAAGTCCTCGGGGACCCTCAGCCTCCCGGTATTGGATGAAGTTCCAGGACTGAACTTCTGAAGGGAGGATGGTTGCCTCCTCCAGGATCTTCTGTCCGGTTCTTGTCCAGAGCTTCCCCCCC
>WNWU01000220.1:6089-17168 GCA_012654045.1 Ptyas mucosa
TGTATATGTATATGTATATGTATATGTATATGTATATGTATATGTATGTATATAAGTGACTTATTACATTATTTTTCTTGTTGATGGTGCCTATTTTTTAATTTTATTTTCTTATAGAATTTTACATTTACTCTCCTTTCTTTTGACTTATCCACTTGTACCATCTATTCCATACCTTATAATATTTCGAGTCTACCTTGTCTTTTAACTCAAATGTTAACTTATCCATTTCTGCACAGTTGTAAATTTTCTGAATTACTAATTGATCATTTGGCAATCTATCCGTTTTCCAATGTTGTGCTAATACCAATCTAGCCACCGTAATTATATGTAATATTAAATATTTTGTTTCTTTCCTAATATTTTCTTTGATCATGCCTAATAAAAAAAAATCTGGTTTAAACTCTATTTCCTCTGCTGTTATTTCTGTTAGCAAAATTTTTATTTTTTCCCAGTATTTCCTAATTTTTGGGCAAAGCCACCAGACATGAAAGAAAGTACCCTGTGCTTGTTTACATTTCCAACAAGTTGGGTTTAAGTTTGGATGCATCTTCGCTAACTTTGAGGGGGCCAGATACCATCTATACCACATTTTATACTGATTCTCCTTATAAACTACTGATTTTGTCATGATATAATTGGTTTCCCACACCCTTTCCCATTCTTCTAACTGTATGTTACGTCCAATGTTTCTTGCCCATGCTTCCATTTGTCCTTTAATCAAGTCGAATTCTAATAGGTATTTATAGATTTTTGAGATTAATTTTTCTTCCTTGGCTTCTAATAATTTATCTAATCAGTTCGATTTTAGTTCTATTCCTCCTTCCTCTTGGTCTTTTTTGCATCTTATGTTTATCTGTAAATAGGGCCACCAGTCTATTAATATTCCTTGTTCTCTAAGTTCTTCCTGTGTTTTCAATACTCCTTGAGGATCCAATATTTCCTTATATCTTATCGGTTTTTGTATTGCTAGTGTGTTGGGGTGCATTGTCGCCTCCATTGTGGATAACCATCCGGGAACTTTCAAATAATGTTTATTTTTATTTCTTGCCATGTACAGATTAATTAATCTCTTATTGTGTGATTACTGAAATGTTTATATGTTTTGTTCCGGGTGTTCCATAAGAAGGCATGCTACCCCATCATTAAATCATGTCCTTCTAATTTTAATAATCTTTCATTTTCAAAGCTCACTCATTCTAGGGTTAGGGTTAGGATGCAAACTGGATGCAGTATTCTAGGTGTGGCCTTACTAAGGCTTTATAGGGTGGTATTAGTACCTCTTTTGATCTTGATTATATCCTCTGTTAATGCAATTTAGGATTGCATTGGCTTTTTTGGCTGCCACTTCACACTCTTGACTCGTATTTAATTGGTTGTCCACTAAGACTCCAGGATCCCTCTCACAGTTACTGCTATTATGCCTGGTTTACTGCCTGAACAGGGGGTTGGACTAGAAGACCTCCAAGGTCCCTTCCAACCCTTTTATTTTGTTATAAGTTCTTTTATAGCTACACTTGTTTAGCCTGCTAAATTCCTATTGGAATACACTGATTTATACAGATAATGTGATATTATCATACTTACACATTGGATTGTAGAGACTGGATTGTTTTGTCTTAATAATTATCTGATAATTTATAAAGCAAGTTCAAAAGTTATGGTCTTTGTGAAATGACATCATAGCCATAGATGGTCAGCCATTAGAGCAAGTAACACCTTTCCTTACCTGGGGTTGTTTTCTCTGAGCCTGAATCTTGGCTCCCTCATCATCCAAGGAGCTCAGTTAGAGAAAGGGCAGGAGTGAAAGTGGTGCTTAAAGGAAAACCTCATAGCTCTCCAGCTTCCTCAGCCCCAATTATTAAAGTATCGGAGGCCCAGCTTTCCCCCATGTTCTTACATCAATCTGATGTTTGGGGCTTCAGAGAGAAACCACCAGCAGAACCAACCCAATCTCAGCCTCTGAGGAGGATCTTGGGTTGGGTAAAAGGACTCCAGCTGCTGCCCTCAGAGCTGATTTGGGAATTTACACAATTTCTGCTTTGTCTAAATTCAGAAAATATGGGCATTATTGGCATAAAATTTAATCTGTGGAAACTGACAGACTCTGAAAATTGTGGCTGTTGGAACAGACAAAACTTCAATTAAAGACCAAACTTGGATTATGCAATTGACAAATTTTATTAGGCTTTGAGGTCTTCCTGTTTCTTGTATAACTGGAGAAAAAAGTTAAAAAATTTCCTCCAGAAAGAATCTGGGATAGAGAAGCAAAAAAAGATGCAGCAATCCTCGAAAATTATAATAGGCCCTTTATTGGAATAGAATACTCCAGTTGGCATTTGCATGTGTTAATCTAATTGTGATCAATTGTAGGGGTGATACAGTAATATGATTTACATTTTTATTGTTTTTTAATTTGCTTATTATTTTCCACTTTTATTATACAATCTTGCTGATATTCTGTCTTTAATTTTTTAAACAATGTCTGATTAACAAACTATTCTAATACATTCAAGAGAACCAGGTTGAATTTATTAAAATCTAATATTTTGGACTTGATCTGATCCCAAATATAACACAGCATTCTTCATTGCTTTTTCAGATCAAAATTGAAACTGCTTCAGAGGCTCTGAGTGATAAAAGTCAATTCCCCTTTTTCCACCATATTCTCCCCAAAGAACGGATCGTGTACCCAGCAACTGTCCAGCTGCTCCTCCATTTCAAATGGACCCTGATTGGCCTCTTTGCTTCAGACACAGAAAATGGAGAGAATTTCATGAGGATTTTTCCTCCTATGCTTGTCAGGAGTGGAATTTGTGTGGTTATATCACAACTGTTATCAACAACTGGATATACATCATCCCTCAGGGATTCCCTCTCTAAGTGGAGACAAGTCAACGTCTTTGTTCACTTCATGGAATTTGATTCCATTTGGGACAGAATTCTTCCTTTCCATTTAACATTTATGCGTCTGCCAGGACCCATTGAAGGGAAAGTCTGGATCCTCACAAATTGTGCAGGGTACACAATAAAAAAGCGTAGACTTCTCAAATACATCCATAGTATTTGGAACTTTGGTTATCTGAAAAAAAAAAGTTCAATGGATGAAGCCTTTGAACCCCTTTTGTTTGTGGAAGGAAAGTTTCAAGATTTTTATTTCCATTGTTCTCTTTCAAAGACTGTCTTTTCTGTCAAAGGCCGCAGAAGATGCACCCAGGAAGCCCCATTGGAGACCCAGGAGAAAAGGAACAGGATCCGGATCCCAAATAACTATCTATATTACAGTATCATTCAGACTCTGGCCCAGGCCTTGAATGCCGCTTATTCCTCCAGATCGAGGAGGGGAAGGAAGGAGGGAGAAAAGAGTTTGGGATCTCCAAGGCTGCAGCCGTGGCAGGTATGGGGGTCCTGATATAGATCCATTAATCTTAGATGCTTTGGAGGATGAATCCAGAGGAGAATGAGAGGAACCATCTCAACAGATCTGTCCAATTCAGTTACTCAGGGAATAGTGGTTCCAAAGAGTAGATACCATGGCATTTTAATATTACACACTGCTCATTTGAAAATGCTGTATTCTTTTTTAAGTGAATTCCTGTATTTGTGAGTTAGTGATGAACATGGTGGAATTTCCCCTTTGTTCCATCCCCACTGCAGGTGGGTCTGTGTGCAGCTCAACAGGCAGTTAAACTAAGGTGACCAGACGTCCCGCTTTTGGCGGGACAGTCCCGATTTTCAACAATTTGTCCCGTGGCGTTTTTAAAAACTCCCGATTTTAATAAAAGTTTTTAGTAAAGATTTTTATAAAAGTTCTTTTATTGGCCGAAGTATTTGAGAGTGCACTCCGCTTCCTCCTCTTTAAGCTGGATCTATTTGCCGCTAAACTTACGTGTATCTTTCTGAGTGGATGTGTGAAGGAGGCAGTTAATTTGTTAAAGCATCCCTTAAGAGAAGCGGAAGGCAAATGGGCAGTTTTCCTTGGCTCCCCTTCTTTAGCCAGATCCTGATCCTTAATCGCTCCCCCAGCCAGGCATCTTCCTGCCTCGGTTCCCGGCTTCCGATCCACCACACACCCCCGACGGCCTGGGAAGGATGCTGAGCTGCTGCATCCTGTGTGGTGGGCTTTGCCTGGAGCGGGCTTGGAGGAGTTCGGCCCGAGGCTTCTTGGCGCACGCGCTGTCTCTCTTTTGGCCTCCCCCAGGAGCTGCGGAACCCCCCCCCAACCGCGCCTCCTCTGCGCTCGGCCGTGTGCATTGTGGGAAGCGGGGAATCCTCTTGCTCAGACACTGGCGTAGCTACTTGCGAGCTTCGTGTCACGCCCGGTATTTCTTGCCGCTCTCCCTCCTCTAAAAAGGGTCTACTTGAACGCGGTGCCCTCTAGTTGTCTCGCATCCTTCCCAGGCGGCGTGGTCACCTCCCACTGCTGTGGGAGTGTATTCCAGTCGCTAAATCCTCGGGCTTCCTCAGATTGTCTGCCTCTCTGTTTTCACTGTCATGTATTCGACTTCAGCTGCCCAAATTCTGAAGAGCCCCATAATTTAATTTTCTTCAGAAAATTGTATTTACGCAAAAAGAAAAAACTTAATTAAGCCTTCATATTTCCTTATTTGAAGAAAAATCGATTCTGTTCCTGTTTCTCATGGGGGGGGAGAGAGATTGCAACTGAACACCCAATTTATGAGGCTTAAATAGACATAGACCACACATATTGAAGTCTGTTTGTTATAGCTAGGAAATGCAGAAAGTATTTTTTAAAAAATAATATGAAATTTATGATATACTGGATTAAGTAGTTATTACCATATTCTGTTCTTTTTCTTTTCATTATTTATTTTTTCGCCCATGATTCTAAACAGAACCCTGATTGTATTTAGTCATCTACACCAGAGCAATTTTGATCTTATATTGTGGTATACTGTGCTTCTTTGTAAAAACTATTGGCGGTCTACTGTATGTTGCTTGAAATCTAGAAAAAAAATCCTTAACTTTAGAAATTTGCATGCCACAAGACAATATTTTTCTACACTGAAAAAGAAGAAAGTGATACTGACATTGGGTTAATTCCATAGAATCTATGATGTTCTTACTTTTCACATATTTTAAATAATAAAAGGACTTGTTATTATGTATGTTAGAAAAAACAAGTAGAATGGGTGATTAAAAATGTATGTTTGAGACAGGGGAATTTGGGGAGAAAATTATTAGACTCCAGTAACTGAGGAGTGTATAAAATACATGTAGGTGCTGATTCAACCAAGCTGAAGCCTTTTTAGCAGAAGGTATTAATATATTCTTAGTTTCATTCTGACTGGGGAGCACCTGCCTTAATTTCTAGGACTAGCTCTAAAGGGTTGGGTTATAAGCGTAGGAGTTGAGAAATAACAGTTTGAACTTTTTAATGTTTACACCCAGAAGTGTCATATTGTTAGTTCAACTCACTTCCTACTAGAAGTACACATGATGTAATCCTAGAAGTAGGAGAGTTTTATAATGGCTGAATTTCAGAACTTTGGAAATCTGTTTATATGTCTTCTGAGCGTATCTATGGATGGGTTTTTTTGCATTTTTTGCTGCAACCTCTTAAGGTTGTAGAAAAAAATGTTTTTAAAAGTAAAAAAAAAGTTGGCCATGACCACCCAGTCACATTACTCCCACAAGCCACACCCACAAAATAAGCCATGCCCACAGAACCGGTAGTAAAAAAATTAGAACACCCCCCCCCCCCAGTTGTCAATGGTGTCCCTCTTTACCAATGTTAAAATCTGGTCACCTTAAGCTAACCCCCCCTCTTCTCCTCCAGGGAAAGGGAGCCTGGGGTGGATCTGGGTGTTTCATTGGGAGAAAAGGGCACGGAGAAACTGAGGAAATGCAAAGAGTGAGAATCAAATATAAATAGGAGATAGGCAGCATTAACTAACAGCCAACAAAGAAGCAGCTGGAACCTCTCCAATGATGTTCTGTGTGAGGGACGGAGGCCTCCGGATGACCATGTGTCTCAGTCAAACCGGCTGCTTCCGTGTTCTCCAAAGGCTGAGAGAAAAGGGAGTCTGGCTTCAGACCATACAGTTAGGTTTATCTGCCCCCGGCCACTAGGTGGGGCTAGAGCAACAACAGCACAATAGATACATGTTGTGGCATGACAACCTTCATATATTTGGAGGAGACCCTGAGACCATCTAGCCCAACCCCTCCTCTCTGCAGGAATCCCAGTTAAAGCTTCTCTGACTGATGGCTGCTCCGTCTTTGCATTCAGTTAATCCATGAAGAGGAGACTGAACTTCTCTGCTTTACTGGCTCAGCTCTAAAACAGCTAAACTTTTATCATATTTTTTTCTCTCCTTCAGTTAAAATCTCCTCTATTGTAACTGAATTAATTTTTCTGTGTTTGACACTCTAGAATAACAGTGAGCAGATCTTACACTCGTGTGTAACGTGTGTCAGTGATTGGAAGAGGGCTGCATCCTCCCTTCTCCAACTGAGAGATTGTGTCAGTTGGAAAAGGGGCTCCCAGACTCCTCCTGATCTTCAGCTCTTCTCCTTGTTCTCTTTCCTCAAGGCTCAGAGCACCTCCTTTGTTCTCTTCCTTCGCTTATTTCTCCTTCCCTGAAGTTCACGTAGACTGTGCAAATTCTCTTCCAAGCGTGGTGCCTGCAAGGGGACCTGGTCCTTGAGTTGGGGTCTCCCCAAACCACAATGTTCACTTCCTGAGATTCTTATGGCTGCATTTGCCTTCTTCCCATGAACATCTCCCTGCTGACTCAGATTCTTTTCCCAGTTAACTACGATTTTGAGATCATTTCCACAAACATGCATATCAATTTTGGTATCCCTCATCCTTCTTCCAGTCCATCATTCGTGTTCTTATATGAGACTCTGTTGTTAGTCACGTCCTAGTGGCTAAAAATCAGATATTTTTCTATTGTTTTTTACTCATGTACCCTTCTCTGTGTGCTAATGATAAATATTGTTTCTGGAAACTTGATATTCCTCTTATTAAATTTTATTTTATTCAAAAATGTAAAATAAAAGTTTTGGAAAATAAAACTATTACAAAGATAAAACAAAATTAAACAAAAAAAAATTTTTTTTAAATGTGCCTTAAAAACAGAAAAAAACTTGCATTTTGTCCCCCCAGTTGAATATAATACAGCAATAATAGTTTCTCCCCCTTGCAAAATAGGCCCACAATTATAAACTTCTACACACATATTTGCAACTACTTGACTTGTCATCTATCTGCTGTCTATAAAAAACGTAGTTAACAGGCAATCCAACAATAACGTTAAATTTCAAACCTTAAAAATTGTCTGTTATCTGCTATTGTATTGAACTCACAGAAAATTTACAGGAGCTTTTTATCTACCACAGACCACCACAATCACCATCTTTGATCCATCCAGAATCTGTCCAGGTTTAAAGATCTTTGTTTGACTCTTAATAATAATGCATTTCCTTAAAAATTTAATTAGGATCTTTCCCAACAACTGCTTTCCATTCCCCAAAGTCATAGGACCTCCTGTAAATTGAAACACGATAACTCTTAAGATTTGTTTTCCAGTTAAATATGACTAGTTCATTCCCTCAATCTCCCTCAATCTTCTTGAAAGAATCCATTTCTTCAGTCATCCGTTCTGTCCACTTTGAGTCTTCAGGGTCCATGGCCTCTCCAGCCATCTCCAAGCAGCCTCTCTTCAAACCACACTCCTCCTTCAGGGACGCCAGCAGCAAATCAAGTTCCAGTCCATCCATCCATCCAATCCATGCGATTCAACAATTGTTGCTTGCTGCTGATTATCGCCTTTCAGTTGGTTTAAAACCATTGTTATTTCATCAAAATTTTAAATGAAGTTTCAAATAAGGCTTGTAAATTGAAAGTCTTTATATTCTTTAAATCACATCAAAATATCATACTCTAAGATTGTATTAATTACTGTATTAATGACAACATAGAAAAATGGATGATAAACGGCAAATTGTTATCCATCACCTTCAGGTTTCATAGGAAAGATTTAAAAGGGTTAAAAATTATTTGTGTATCATTTTGAAGACAGTTTTTATCCACTTAGTTATCATACCATCCACCCCTCAGGTTTCTAATCACATCACACAATTGTTTGTGAGTCCTTTACTGAAATCCAGTGATATCACCAGAGTTCACATAATCTCTTTAGGAAGTGTAATGATGTGTGAGAATGACTTTTGGGATCAGGGGAAGAGAGGCTGCCTAGGGAAGGATCAGAGAAGAGGGGAGAATCCTGCAGCTGCATAATGGGAGAGAAAGAAACTCAGAAAGGATCCTGGCTAACTTTTCAGTCTGAGAAAAGAGTTGGTGGGAGATTTGTTCTTTCATGCTTTCTGGGAATCAACCTATTGTTTTCAAAGAGTTTGTGAATAATCTGTTCTTTCTCTGTTCATTTTATTTGTCATCTGCTCTAGAATGTTCCCTATAATTGACCAATTGTGTCAATTATATTTTCTCTATATTTTGTCAGTATATGATTGACAAATTTTTCTAAAACTTTTTCATTCACTTTTGAAGATAATGGCAGTATTTGTATCCTATTTAACCATATTTGGAGATAAGACAATTGTAGAAGAAAGATTCAATGTAAGAAATAAAGTTTTCTGTTTTTCAAATTCCTGGATATCCCCATTCTAGTTTCATCCCTTTCTGGAGAAGAACGAGTTTCTCAATATTTGCCACTTTAAAATGTACTTGGACCAAAATGGAGAGTTAATAGCAGATCTGATGATTGACGGTTTCTTGGTCCTCCCTGAGGATTATCCCAGGCAAAAGTCTCTGGCGTATTTTGAAAGACAGAGACTTTCTATCAGACAAGATGCTCTTTCATGGCTAAAGTCGCTCAATAAGGTGGGAGAAATGTTGGTGTCTTTTCTCTGTTTTCCAAAGTCTGAGGTCCCATTTCAAGTGGGCAAAGCCTAGAGTCTCCAGGGTGGTTGGCCTCCCATGCCAGGTGGTGTCATCTCATGGAAACTCTTCAAGAGACGGGACCTAAGTGGAATGGCTTTGCCATGTTTTATGGAAACCTTTCAAGATCTTACTGGTCAGAGGTTTCTTTCTTCATCACTGTTTAATTTCATATTTAAAAAATCTAATAGAATAAAATTTCCTAAATCTTTTTCAGTAAACTTTATATTAGTTTTAATAAGAATATATCATCATATTTAAAACTTTTTCAATTCCATCCCTCTAGACTACATTAAATAGAAAAGTATTTTATTGTAATGTTGAATTCTGAAAGCAAAAGGGAGGAACTAAAGGAAGAATCTGCCAGTTGTTTTACCTCCTGCATCTGTTTAGAAGTAGTCAGAGATTTCATATTTACCTCAGTGAAGACCAGATGCTACTTGTCTCCATCCATTTCAACCTCCATTTTCCATGGACGGAGAGTCCTAACGTATTTTCTTTGGCATTCCTTGTTTTTCTGCTCAGTCTCTGCCTCAGTTCAAATGTGTGGAAAGTTGCCATCCTGGATTTGTCAAGAGAGCTCGAGAAGGAGAGCCAGTTTGCTGCTACGACTGCATTCCTTGTCCGGAGGGGACCTTCTCCAGTCAGGAAGGTGGGTCACACTGAGGAAAATGGGAGGCTTTGTGGAACTGGATCCAAATTAAAAATCAGATTGAAGCTCACCTGGTTTTTTTTATTTTTAACCTGCACAATTTCTTATCTAAAAGGAAGTAAATCAAAAAGACTTGGAAGGAGAGTTGGGAAAGAGATGGGAGGAGGGGGTGGCAGACTGGGCAAGCTTTACTAACAGCAGAGGAAATATCTCTTCTGCTTTTTAGTTTGGATATCTGTTGCTAAGTTTACCTTTCTAGGAACATCTGAGATCTTTGAAACTAGATGAATTGTTTCAGGTCCACCTTCTGAAAGGCCTTACAATTCATTGTTTATTAGCCTCCCTTGAGGATCACTGAGAACTTGTCACTGGGCCATAATCTGGTGCTGTGGATAGTTATGGGGGGGAACTCATTACACAAATAGTTGCCACTCATATAGATCAATCAATCAATCAATCAATCAATCAATCAGAATAGAGTAGAAGGAACTTTGGAGGTCTTCTAGTCCAGCCCCCTGTTCAAGCAGGAGACCCTATACCATTTCAGACAAGTTTCTCCTTAATTCCAGGTTGCTTCCAGATGTTACAAGATACTGTAGGTATCCTCCAAGTCCAGGATATTAACTGCCATGTGGCAGGACTCAGGATGTTTGCCTGAAATGATTATATGATTCATTATTAAGCTCTTACAATATAGGTTCCTATGAAGATTCTACACATTACACAGGAAATAATTTTCTATGACTTCCCACTACTTCATATACCTAGCTACATTTTTTAAGAAATATCCTTCTTATGCTCTTTTTAATGAAATAGCTAAAAAATACTTCTTGGAAAACGACCATGGTAACAGCTGTCATCCAAAAAAGGTATTTCTTGACATGTAAAAGAACCAGTATATTAAAGAAATATTGCTTTTTGGCTTTCTCAGTTACAGAAAAATGCACCAAGTGTCCAGATGATAAATATCCAAATGCGGACAGAGTCCAATGTATCCCCAAAGTCATAACCTACCTGTCTTATGAAGAACATCTGGGCATCATCCTGGTCTCTTTTGCTCTACTCTTCTTCCTAACCACAGGCCTTGTTTTAATCATCTTCACTAAATACAGAGAAACTCCCATTGTCAAAGCCAACAACCGGGACCTCTCCTACATCCTCCTGGTCTCCCTCCTACTTTGCTTCCTGTCTCCTTCTCTCTTCATTGGTCAACCAAGGAAAGCCACCTGCCTTCTCCGACAAACGGTTTTCAGCCTCATCTTCTCAGTTGCCGTTTCTTCTCTTTTGGCCAAAACCATCACGGTGGTGCTGGCTTTCCTGGCCACAAAACCAGGAAACCGGGTGAAGAGATGGTTGGGGAAGAGCTTGGCCAACTCCATCATCCTTTCTTGTTCTGCTGTCCAAATTATCATCTCCTCCATCTGGCTGGGAGTTTCTCCCCCCTTCCCTGCCTCTGACCTCCACTCCCAGCCTGGAGAGATCATCCTGCAATGCAACG
>WNWU01000222.1:3505-19480 GCA_012654045.1 Ptyas mucosa
TCTGCAAGAAAACCATCAAGCTTACAGTCTTCCTCCTCCTCCTTTTCTTCTCCCTCCCTTCTAGCACTGATGATGTTACCTAGCTGGGTAATGAAATGTCTGCAAGAAAGCAACAAGCTCAGAGAGCACCAAGGACCCCACAGTCCTCCTTCCCCTCCTTCCCCACCTTCTCCTCTTCTCTTCCTCCTCCTTCCCCTTTTCCTACCTCTTCCCTTCCAGCACTGATGATGTTACCTAGCTGGGTCATGAAACGCCTGCAAGAAAACCACCAAACTCAGGGGGCACCAAAGACCCCACAGTTTCAACCCCAAAGGTTATCTTCTCTTGGTATTGGTCTAAATCAGGGGTGTCAAACTCGAGGCCCGCAATGTGGTCGGATCCAGTCCACCTGTTCTACTCAATGCAAAGAGGAAAGATCGGGCCAACGTGGCTTCGGCCCGGTCTACCCAGTGCGAAGAGGAAACATGCCAGCAGTTTGGGGAGTAACATCCAGCTGGCCACAACCACCCAGTCTGCCACACCCACCACAGCCCCCTGAAGTCAACCACAGCCCCGATGCGACCCTCAAACGAAGTTGTGTTTGACACCCCTGGTCTAAATCAACAAGCAGGCAATCTACTTCCTTTCCGACAAGCGTACTAAGGCAGAACGTAAAATGAAATTGGATATAAAAGTGAAATAATACGGGGGTCAGCCTAGAGGATCTCTGAAGGGCCCCTTTAACTAGTAAATACAAGAGACAAATGCTGGGTTCATTAAAAAGTTAAACCGCAGAATTAACACACTTTCTACAGTTGGAGAGTTCAAGAAGTCAAACCGCAGAGGTATTATGTCAAAATGCGGAACTAACCCACATGGAGTTTCCTGCCTAAAGCAAGAGGGGAGGGGGGCTAGCTAAAGGGGCAGATCTCAGATACTTCCTGTTTTTGTTACTATATAGATACATGTCTTAAAGAAGGACCTTTGTTCAGAATGTAAAACAGAATGCATGTCTGAACCTTTTGGCCAAAATAAATAAAAGCTTTTTCTGATCTCGAAATTCAATTCGTTCATTATTTTTCTGCAACAGTACTTTTCACAGGGATCCACCGAAGAGCCACATTCTGCTTCTTCCTCTTCCCTCCATCCCTTTTCCCAGAACAAAACCACACCGGCGCTTCCTAAATTTAGCTCATTTCTATCTCTTGGTACCTTTTAGTTAGAAATCTGCCTGGCAGCTTCCCAGAACCACTTAGCAAATTAACCCCACTGTCGTTCTTGCGTTCGGCCTTGCAACCCAACAAATTAATGGTAAAATTAGATTGCGCTGTTTATTGTTTCATATCTCTCTTCATTTCCTTGTTATCATCCTTTCCCCATTCAAAACCGTGGGCTGCTCGCCACTCGGCGTATAAACAACCTTTGAAAAGACAAAAAGCGAAAAAATGAACAATTAAAACACCCTCGGTAACCCTGTTTGCCTGCAAAGGCCTTTCGAAAGTGATGCGGCCGGTAATTAATTCTAAAAACAGCCTCCTCAGTCCTCTCCCCGTGGTTCGACTTTTAATATAGGTAGTCCTCGATTTACGACCCTCATTGAGCCCCCATGTAAGTCGCTGTGGTTGTAAAACAGGTCGCCACATGACAGCCCAAAATTTTGCAGCCTCTTTTCTGGCAGTCGTTAAGCAAATCGATCATTTGCTATGTTTTCCGGCAAAAACGTGAATCGTGATTACGTGGCCAAGGGGTGCTATGAAGGCCTATAAATGCCAGCCATTTGCCAAATGCCCAAAATGCGGTCATATGACCACAGGGGCACATCTCAGAACTTCAAATCTGGGTCAGAAATCCCATTTTGTGGATCTGTCATAACTTTGAATGGTCACTAAGTAGCTAGTCGTGAGTCGAGGAGTAGCTAAATCCTTACAGTGGCCATGCTGGCTAGGGAATTCTGGGATTCAGAGGGTGCCTAGTTTCTAAAAACTTTGGTCAGTTTTTGTCTGTTATTTTTTTTTTAATTTTATTTATATGCCGCCCTTCTCTGGAGACTCAGGGCGGCTTACAATGCGTTAAGCAATAGCCTTCATACTTTTGAATATTTTATACAAAGTCAGCTTATTGCCCCCACAAACCGGGTCCTCATTTTACCCACCTTAGAAAGGATGGAAGGCTGAGTCAACCTGGAGCCTGGTGAGATTAGAACTCGCAGTAATTGCAGGCAGCTGGATGTTAAATGCTGCCTTAGTAGGAGGCATTAGCCTGCTACGCCACTCAGACTCAGTGGCGTAGCAGGCTAATGCCTCACTTCTCCTTCACTTTTTCCTCTTTTCAATTGTCTTATTCGTTCATCTTGGTTTTCATCTTGCTACTTTAAATGTAATAAAATTACTATGAAAAATGTGAAATAAAACAAAGCAGAAGCTCTCTGGAAACACCGATTCCTCAAACCGATAAAACCCCACAGGACTCGGCGCCCAGTTTAACCCAAGACCTGGAAGAATCTGGAGCTAAATTTGAAAGGTGGCATCTCCATGGTAGGGTTCAGGGCTGCAATACTGCTAAAGACCCTTAGAGGGCCACAAAGTGGTAGAAAAACCCCAGACTGCCACTTAGTGGTCAATGCAGGTTTTGCAGCTGTTATACAGTAATCCTACTTTAAAGGTCGAGAGAACGGGAATGGAGACAACTTCGAAAGAAGAGTGCGTGTTGCCACCTCTAGGAGAAGATCTTCCTTTGGGCGAATGAGAAAGGGTCCTGAGAGTGGATCTTGTCCAATATAAGAGGTCACGATGAGGGTTTTATGTTATCCTTTTCATTGTTAGCTTTATTGGATTAGTTTTGTATCATCAAGGTCACGTCAATTGTTGGTGACTACATAAATAGATCTTCTCCAGAAAGATTTGTCCCCAGCCAATTTGGCACCGATTCCCCTTTCTGGCGGGTGTCCTCCCCTCCTTCTTTTTTCTTCCACTCCTTCTAGCCTTAGAAGTCTTTTCTGGGGAGCAACGTAGATCTTTGCAGGATGCATCCAAAAATGGATGCTTTGAACCTGGTGTTTTGTGCAATTCAAGATGTAGTGCGTAGTGCTCTCTTGTTTTCCTCATAACAACCCTGTAAGGTGGGTTGAAAAGGAGAGGATCTGGGCCAAAGTCACCCAATGGGTTTCTGTGCCTAAGGTGGGATTAGAACTCACCATCTCCTGGTGATTGGCACAAAATTGCCCAGACAACTTTCATTCCTAAGGCGGGATTAGAATTCACTGCCTCCTGGTGATTGGCCCAAAGTCACCCAGATGGCTTTCATTCCTAAAGCAGGACTAGAATACACCATCTCCGGGTGATTGGCCCAATGTCACCCAGACAGCTGATTCCTAAAGCAGGATGTTCTGCCCCAGCTACGGACCCCAAAGAACGCAGCACACACAAAGTGTGTACAAACCTTAGTTTACTAAATTAAATCAGTCTTTTTCAAACAAAGGCTGTTAATAAACTTTCTTAACAGCCTACAAGAATCCAAAGAATAAATAATCGTAATCTTACTATGGTTGGCAGAAAGCCCAGAAGCAATTTGCAGAGAATCCAGACGCGAAGGAGAGTGAACTAAAGTTGTTCCCGGCAAATTGCTTCAGTCGGTGTTCCTCCTTAAATAGGCTAAGGGAGTGGCCAATTAGCCCCAAGCCTTACTCTCGAGAAGACCTCCTGAGGAGCCACTCCTGCCTTTTGGCAGCTCTGTGCACCCGTACATTGAGAAGAGGCTCCTCCTCTTCTTCCTCTTCACCCGTGGAAGCTTCTGGAGGTTCTGAAGGCCCTGGCTGAATCCCCACCTCTGGCACCACATCTTCTCCAGCCTCCTCATTGTCCGACTCGAGTGCCAGCTGCACAGACTGCTGGCGCGGTATCACATCAGCCTCCTCGCTGTCGGAATCAGCTACTAGCTCCACAGGCCGCTGTTGGGCCACAACACAGGACTAGAACTCACTGTCCCCTGGTGATTGGCCCAAAGTCATCCAGCTGGCTTTCATACCAAATGTTGGACTAGAATTCACCGTCTCCTGGTGATTGGCCCAAAGTCACCTAGACAGTTTTTATGCCTAAGGCAGGACTAGAACTCACCATCTCCTGGTTTCTCATCCAGCCTCTTCGTCACCCACTACGCCAAACGGGCCTTCACTATTTGCTCTGAAGATGTCCCTCTTCTCCATCCTCCTGAGAACTACTATACACCTGCTCTTTGGCCGTCGTCGCTGCTTCTCACCCTGCAGCTCGTCTCCAACCCTCCCGTGCGCCTCCGTGTCAGGAGAAGGGCCCTTGCATGTATAAATAGAACGCAAAGCCGAAAGCATCCCATCCCGAAGAGAGAGAGAGAGGAGAGAGAGAGAGAGAGGAGGAAAAAAATTAAATCATTAAGGCAGCGGTCTAAAAGCTTTCCCCAGACCAACCCATCACTCACAGAAAGCCAGCGTAAACAATTCCGAAGAAAACAATTAAAAAACAACAACAATCCAGCCACTGCACTCTGCACCATTAAACAATCAAGGACTCGGCCCAACCTCTCCGCTAAGAGCTGCGGGAAATAAATGGCTTTACCCAGATTGTTTAAAAGCCTGACTCGGGCTTGGTGAGGAGGGGGTGGGTCAGAGGGACGTCTCCCGTGGGACAATTCCACCAATAAGTTGAGAGTCAATAAATATTGCGGTGGGCCGCATGAACCAGGGATAGGTGGAATTTTCAACATCACCAGAATGCCAAAGAGAGAGAGACTCAGTTACGGTAACAGAGTTGGAAGGGAGCTTGGAGGTCATGTAGTCCAACCCCCTGCTCAGGGATTCGAACGTACTAGGGATTCGAACCGCCGAACTGCCGACTTTTCTGATCGGCAAGCTCAGCGTCTTAGCCGCTCAAGACGAGGCTTGCCAAAAAGAAGCAGATTTTATTTATGGCCCAAAAACAAAATACAGGGTAAAACCGTTCCAAACACATACAAAAGAGACATGCATGGAAAGGAGGGAAGGTCCTTTTATACCTTCCGAGGCATTAGCTTAATACCCAATTCTGGCCAATTCTGGGCGTGTAGCAACCCTGCTTCTTGAGATGTCCACCAGGCACGGAGTGGTACAGAAAAACAAAATAACGCAGAGGTGAGATCACCGGTAGAAGCCAACGGCAGAGGCAGTTCTAATCCTTAGCAAAGCAATTTTTACAGAAGCCAAACAGCAAGTCCAACCAATTCTACTGACTCTGCTATTATGTCCCACTAATTCTACCTGTTCTACAGTATTATTATTATGTCCCTTCAACCCGTAACTTGTTCCGATGCCTTGACCTCTCGCTCTCTCTCTCGTAAGAGAATGTTCCAGGGTGACTTTATTTCTTTTAGTTCACTTGGGGGGGAGAAAAAATCCTATACAATAACAGAAGAACTGGGTAGCAAGAGAGTTGGAAGGGACCATAGAGGTCTTCTAGTCCAACCCCCCCCGCCCCCCAAAATCAGGAGACCTTATGTAACCGTGATGGCGAACCTATGGCACGCGTGCCACAGATGGCACGCAGAGCCATATTGGTGGGCACGCGAGTGTTGCCCTAGCTCAGCTCCAGCGTGCATGCGCGCACCAACTGATTTTCAGGCCTTCTGGTCCCACTGGAAGTCAGGAAACTGGCTGTTTCTGGCCTCCGGAAGGCCTCCAGGGGGGATGGGAAAGGCTGTTTTTGCCCTCCCCAGGCTCCTAGAAAGACTCTGGAGCCTGAGGAGGGGGAAAAACAGGCCTACAGGCTCACTGTGCCATCACGTGCCAAAAGCAGGGGGGAGCGTGGGGGGGGGGTGTCACACGTGCATGGGTGCGCAGGAGGGCGGGGTGCATTGAATTATGGATGTGGGCACACAACCCACGACCCCCCCTCTCCCGCCGCTTTTGGCACGCGACGGCAAAAAGGGTAGCCATCCCTGTTATATAGCATTGTGGACAAAGGGTTATCCAATTCTTTTTTTTTTGAAAACCTCCAGTGAATGGAGCACCCACAACCTTTGAAGGCCAGCCATTCCCACGGATTAGTTGTTCGCCCTGAGAGGAAATTTCTCCTTAGTTCTAGGGGTTTGCCCCCATTTTATGCCACCTTTCTTGCCACCGTTGTTAAGCGAATCACTGCCGTTGTTAAGTTAGGAATATGGTTGTTAAGTGAATCTGGGGATCACCTGACCCCAGGACACTGCGACTGTCATAAATATGAGCCAGTTGACAAGCAGCTGAATTTTCATCCCGTGACCACGCGGATGCTGCAATGGTCATGAAAAACAGTCATTTCTTTCCCAGTGCCGGGGTAACTTCAAACGGTCACTAAATGAACTGTTGTAAGTTGAGGACTACCTATATACCATTTTTTTTTTAAAAAAAATTGGGATTAAATAGATAACTGTTTGTGGGATCCTTGGTGCTCTCTGAGCTTGGTTGTTTTCTTGTAGACATTTCATGACCCAGCTAGGTAATACTATCAGTGCTAGAAAGGAGTGAGGCTTGCGAGGAGGAGGAGGAGGAGGAGGAGGAGGAGAGGAGGAGGAAGAGGAGGAGGAGGAAGAGGAAGTGAGCTTGTTGTTTTCTTGTAGACATCTCATGACCCAGCTAGGTAATATCATCAGTGTTAAAAGGGAGAGGAGTTTGCAAGGAGGAGGAGAGGGGAAGGAGGAGAGGGGAAGGACTGTGGTCCTTGGTGCTCTCTGAGCTTGGGTGGTTTTCTTGCAGACGTTTCATGACCCAACTAGATAACATCATCAGTTCTAGAAAGGAGTGAGGTTTGGGAGGAGGAAGAGGAGGAGGAGGAGGAGGAGGAGGAGGAGGAGGAGGAGGAGGAGGACGACTGTGGCATCCTTGGTGCTCTCTGATCTGGATTGTTTCCTTGAAGATATTTCATTACCGTTACTGCCGATGTTACCTTGCTGGGTAACTTCACAGATCAACCCTGAACCTACATATATTTTCTTCTGCTGGATTTAACTGCTTGGAAGTAAACTGATGCACAAAAAACCATTAGAGGACAGGCTGGTAATATTAAATGGCAGTTTATGGGATGCAAATGGTTGTTTATCCCTGGCCTAACCCTGGGTGCTTTCTGCAGTAAGTTCTTTTAGGAAGGGGGGGGGGGGGGTGTCACCAAGTGCATCTGGAAAGGATCCGTCATGTGCTTGCAGAAACACCTGTGTGAACATCAGACTTGGCTTCGCTTGAAACTGTGCTGAGGTCTTCTTAAATTACGGGTGACTTCTGATGATCCCAGGTCCTTGAACTTTATTGACAGCAACAATCTCAAAGTGTAAATCCCTACCCCTTGATTCTATCACTGATGATGTTCCCTAGTTGGGTCATGGAACGTCTGCAAGAAAACCACCAAGCTCAGAGAGCACCAAGGACCCCACAGTCCTCCTCCTCCTCCTCCTTCCCCCCTCCTCCTCTCCTCCTCTTCCTCTCTGCAAACCCCACTCCCTTCTAGCACTGATGATGTTCCCTAGTTGGGTAATGAAACATCTGCAAGAAAACAACCCAGCTCGGAGATTGCCCAACATCCCTCAGTCCTTCCCCTCCCTCTCCTCCTTCCTCCTCCTCCTCTTCCTCTCTACAAACCTCCTCCTCCCTCTTCCTCCTCCCCCTCCCCCTCCTTCTCCTCCTCTTCCTCTCTACAAACCCTACTCCCTTCTAGCACGGATGACGTTAGCTAGCTGGCTCATGAAACGTCTGCAAACTCAGAGACAAGGGTTTTTTTTGTAAACTCCGTCTCTCTTAATGCCATTTTCCCCCCCTTGTGAACTTTGGTCCAAGGAGTAATGTGATCTCTCCTGGGTAGGATACATTTCCATATATTTCCCTGCCCCTGTTGTGGCCCGTCAGCGGCCTGTGCCGTTAGTAGCTGATTCCAACAGCGAGGAGGCTGGTGTGGTGCTGCGCCAGCAGCCTGTGCAGGTGGCGCTCGAGTCGGACAATGAGGAGGCTGGAGAAGATGTGGTGCCAGAGGCGGGATTCAGCCAGGGCCTTCAGAACCTCCAGAGGCTCCCTTAAGTGAAGAGGAAGAAGAGGAGGAGCCTCTTCTCGATGCACGGGTGCGCAGAACGGCCAAAAGGCAGGAATGGCTCCTCAGGAGGAGGACTCCTCGAGAGTAAGGCTTGGGGCTAATTGGCCACTCCCCTAGCCTATTTAAGGAGGAACGCCGACTGAAGCAATTTTCAGGGAACAACTTCATTCACTCTCCTTCGCGTCTTGATCTTAGTTCGTTGCAAATTGCTTCTGGGCTTTCTGTCAACCATAGTAAGGTTGTGATTACTTTATCTTAGGATTCTTGCAGGCTGTTAAGAAAGTTTATTAACAGCCTTTGTTTGAAAAAGACTGAGTTATTGAAGTAAATTAAGTTTTGTACAGACTTTGTTTGTGTTGTGTCCTTTGGGGTCCGTACCTGGGAGAGAACAGCCTCGACCAGTTCTCACACAGAAAGAGAGAAAGAGAGAGGGAGGGAGGGAGGGGGAGAGAGAGAGAGAGAGAGAAAGAGAGAAACACCCACCTTCCCCCGACTTTTAATCCTGGGTGGCTAGAAGGGAGAGACTAATCTGACCAGATTTATCACTGCCACAGGCTGAATATCAAAGCTGAATTGACACAAATGAGTGCACACTCCTTGGCGTACTTGCCAAGCTGGTGTCGGCTGAAAACCACTTTCCACATATTATCAGCTGATTTAAACCCTAACGAGCCGGTAACCAGGTTGGAGCGGAATAATGTCGCTTAAGAACGGAAGCTGCACAAACAGCGCAGCTTCCCGTAGAAGGCTTCGAAATCTGCGCTACGGACTAAGGCTTCCCCGTCTTAATCTTCCCAGCGGACTATCAGAAGTCCTTAAAAAGGCCTCCGCTTCATGGGATGGTTGAGGATTCAAAGACCCGGTTAATAGCAGTGATCCGGTTCTCCAATTTACCCTGCCAAAAATAAAATTTTTTTAAAAATGTCTGCGGCAAAATGCAAAATCAAAAAAGGGATTTGACTAAATCCGTAAAACAGAAGGACTCCAACGATCGAGTGGGAATCAGCTCCTGATCACCGTGATGGAAAGCATCATTGCTACATTCCAACATTGTTCTCTCCCCACTCCTTCCTCTCTCTCTCTCTCTCTCTCTCTCACACACACACACACACACACACATACACACTAGGGGTGGGTTTCACTTACTTTCACCACCGGTTTGCTGAGTGCAAAGGTTGTCCTCACATGCGCACATGCGCTTTGCTCACTCGCACATCTTCCGTGTATGCGCCCGGCCTTGAAAATGTGCCTAAATAGCACGACTTGGTGCTGGGGCAGGTGGACAGGCCCACCCACGATCGCCGCTAGCGGTTCTCCCAAACCGGTGCGAACCGGCTGAATACCACCTGTGACACGCACGTACAGCAAGAGTTTTACAGGTGTTTATTCAACCCCACCCCCAAAACAGGTCCTCCAAAAACACCCCCCCTTGCACAGGTTCGGATTCCGAGCTCAGCATAGAAAGAGTCACTGGGTAACCAAGTCCGATGGACATACATGAGTCAAAGGGGCCAGGAGACACGGCCTGAGAACACAACGCACCGAACTGGGCACGTTGCCCCAGCAAAACTCAAGTCCTCAGGACGGGGTTAAGTAGGCGACGCCGGTGCAGTCCTTCGCAAGAGGGGAGGCTGCCTCCTCGCGTGCAGTCTAGCTGACCAGCATTGTGCCTGCCTCCTCTCTGCCCTACGTGTCCTTGGATTGGGAGGAGGTGTGAGTCCTCATTGCTAACAGGTGGTAGCTGCTCTCAGTCCTCACCTGGAACCTTCTGGCCAACTCACCTGGCTCAGCCCCAGCCTGTCACTCATCCGATCGACCCAGTTGAGGCTGCTCTGTCAGGCTAACACTCTCTGAGCCCCGATCTGGGCCATTGCTTGGCTTCGTTCTTTCCTCTGCCAACTCAAACTCATCCTTCTCTTCCGAACTCGCATCTGGAGATGGATCCGGGAGTGGATCCGTGACAAACCTTCCATAACCATTCACTGCTTGCCAGGTAACCTTCAACACCAGCTAGCAGTCAGCAGACATGATGAAAACGTCTTAATCGCACAGCACATGGACAGGTTCACCACCGTTTCAACTGGGAAGCTGTGAGCATCCTAACCCAAGCCAAGTCACCAAATGCTACAGAATTCCTGGAAGCGTGGCACTCGGACAAACCGGCCATCAACAGGCATACAGAGGTAAATAACGTTTACACACCATTCAGAGGGCCAGAATGGAAACCAAAAGACCAAAACGCCTCCACACCAGCGATCAACACTGAGATGAACAGAAATTAACACCAGGATTAATGCTGGACCAACGATCAAGAATTAAACAATACCCCAAACAAGGAACTACCAATTCAGACAAATAATCAAACATAAACAACAACCTGATCAAGAAACCACCGAGAAGAAAACAAAACTCAAACTAACATCAACAGGACAAAGCCACAGTATAGAAACAGAGAACACAACTCTACTCCAGTGGTGAAATCCAAATTTTTTTACTACCGGTTCTGTGGGCGTGGCTTGGTGGCCGTGGCAGGGGAAGGATACTGCAAAATCCCCATTCCCTCCCCACTCCTGGGGGAAGGATACTGCAAAATCCCCATTCCCACCTCACTCCAGGGGAAGGATACTGCAAAATCCCCATTCCCTCCCCACTCCAGGGGAAGGAATATTGCAAAATCCCCATTCCCTCCCCACTCCTGGGGGAAGGATACTGCAAAATCCCCATTCCCTCCCCACTCCTGGGGGAAGGATACTGCAAAATCCCCATTCCCACCCCATTCTGGAGCCAGCCAGAGCTGGTATTTGCCGGTTCTCCGAACTACTCATAATGTCCGCTACCGATTCTCCAGAACCTGTCAGAACCTACTGGATTTCACCCCTGCCCTACTCCCTTCTAGCATTGATGATGTCACCTAGTTGGGTCATGAAAGTTTAGCAACTTTAAAAAGTCTGGATTTCACCTACCAGACTCCCCAGTCAGCACGGTGTTGGGGTCGGCGAGCAGCCTGTGGAGCTGGCAGTGAAGTCGGACAGCGATGAGGCTGAGGAAGAACATGGGTCAGTCCTGGAGGCTGGGGAAGGCCCGGACGAGGGCTCTGCGTTGGAGGCAGAGATGGGGCCAGGGCCATCTGGGACTGATGTGCGGACTCCGGAGTCCCCAGAGGCTGACAGCAGAGAGGCAGAGGAACAGGGGGAGCCTGTTCCTAGTGCACGCATGAGAAGAGCTGCCAGAAGGCAAGATCAGCTCAAGCAAAAAGGACGACACGGGAGTAAGGCCAGGAGATGTTTGGCCCCTCCCAGAAGGCTTAAAAGACCAGCAATGGCTCTTGGGGTCTTTGTCGGAAAACAACGTTGATAGATTTGTTTCTTGTCTTGCTGCATTTCTTTCTTGTCGGCGTCTTCTGCTTCTGAACTTTTGCCAAGAAAAGCCTTTGGCAGTTTGCCTAATTATACCAAGGTTGGTGATAAGGCTGAAGGATTGTGTTATGAAGAATTTGTTTTGAATTAGTTTGGACTACGCTGAGAATGAGTTAATTCCCAGCTGTTCTAATAAAAGTCTGTTTGTTTAGAACTGATTACGTCTGATAATACCTACTTCGGCCTGGGTCACAACACACGGGTCGTAAAAAGGGTCAAAGCTCACTCGATGACTGTCTTGTTGAGCAACATAAATTTTGGCTTCAGTTGCGGTCATAAAACAAGGAGCATCTGCAACTTGTTGGTACATAGATGCTTCTTGGAGGAAGGAAATTATTTGGATCCCTTACAGTCTGGACTGTCAGGCTCCAAAAAACAAGACCGACACATAGAGTCCCTTCCGAGCAGCTTCCCCTATGGTCCCTCACCTATAGACCAAAATCTTGCCAAACTCAAGCTTAATTTGATTTATATGCCGCCCTTCTCCGGAGACTCAGGGCGGCTTACAATGCGCTAAGCAATAGCCTTCATACTTTCTGTATATTTATAAAAAGTCATCTTATTGCCCCCACAAACTGGGTCCTCATTTTACCCACCTTAGAAAGGATGGAAGGCTGGGTCAACCTTGAGCCTTGGTGAGATTCGAACCTGCAATAATTGCAGGCAGCTGGTGTTAATAACAGGGTGCTTTAGACCACTGTACTATCCAAGGCTCTTCTTGGTCCTCTGGAATGCAGCCCCCCTCCGCGGGAATCCAGATCCCATTCCACCACAGGATCCAGGCTTGGGTACGCAGGAAGTTTAATATCAAACTATATTTTATTCTTTATACTCTCTCCACCTTCCCTTAAACATTAACAGAATCCGCAATGGACCGAGAATCTGCCTCTCTGCTCGGTAACTGACAGTCAAGCAGAAACCAAGTTTAATCGAGTAACAAGAGCAAATGGGGGGAACGACAACTTTTACTCAAACTTTCTTAAACCCCCAAATAAGATACCCAGACCTAATCTACATATCAAAGGAGAAGGTCTCTAAACACAAATTGACCGAATTAGAACAGACTCCCAGTAGAACTTCATGTTCGCCAGAATAAGCTTCCTACATGACATGTACCCCTACAAACACACTCCTCAATCTAGAAGCAGCATGTAGAAACATTTCCACACCCAGGACAAGCTCCCCTATAACACCTCTTTGCTTTTGGGAATAAATATTTCTCCTTTCCTCACAGCTGCCTGGATTTCGTTTTCATTTATTCTTGCGCGACCCTGGCTCATGTTGTAACCCCAAATTAGTCTTCTGATAGGTATTGTGGGAAGCTACCCCGCTCCTAGAAGAATGAAATACTTTGAGAAATATTTAAAGAAAAAGGCAGGATAAAATATTTCCCCTAAAAGAGAAATAAAAATCTTAAGGGAGACAGAAACTCAGAGCCTCGACTCCAAGCAAATACTGAGCTGGGGCAGCTTTAGAAATGCAGATTTGGTAATCCGTTACTGCCTGCAACAAGGTCTGGCTTTGAATAAAGGCAGGATCAGCTCTCAGCCACAATAGGAATTGCCCAACAAGCCCCTTCATTGCATCAGCAGTCCAAACTTCAACCGAACCTGACTCAGACAAATATGACCCCTACATTAAACCATCTTTCCAAGCAGCCTCCATGTTTCCAGGGTCTTTTTCCCAGCTTGGAACTGAACCAGATGGATATTTCTTCCAACACTATCATCTATCTATTATCTATCTACCGTATCTATCTATCTATCTATCTATCTATCTATCTATCTATCCACTGAATTCATCTCCATTCTGTCTGTCTGTCTGTCCGTCTGTCCGTCTGTCCGTCTGTCCGTCTGTCCGTCCATCTAATCTATCTAATCTATCTAATCTATCTAATCTATCTAATCTATCCATCTGTCAATCATCCATCTATCATCTATCTATATCATCTATCTATTGTAGAACGTTAGCACCCACCTCTCTCCTAGAAGAATGAAATGTTTTGAGAAATATTAAAAAGGCAGAATGTTATATTTCCCTGGATGAGAAATGGAGAAACATGTTCTTGGAAAGCAGCCCCCCCCCAACACCTTCCTTAATAGCCCTCAGCAGATGTCAGCACTTAAGAGATAAAGAGATAGCTAGCTCTATTCATAAGCAAATACCCTCACCCAAGATCCAGCAAAGGTAGGATTAGCCCCCTGCCACCACAGGCATTGCCCAAAGCCCCTTTAGTGCATCGTCTCAGTTGCACCAACTCCCAGCAGTTCAAACTTCAACCAAACCTAGCTCAGACAAACTCGATCCCTACATGGCCCCATGGGAGTCTGACAACAGCCAATAGAATACATGTTCTTGCCCAGGAACAGGAAGCTCAAGTGCAAAACCCAAGAGAAGGTATAAAAAAACCCTCCATGTGCTTCTGAACCCATGTGCTTCTGCTTCACCATTAAACCATCTTCCCAATCAGACTCCATGTTTCCAGTGTCTTTTTCCTGGCTTGGAACTGAACCCAGATGGATATTTCTTCCAACATATTGAACAGAGATCTTCGTGGTTTCTTTCATGGACAACCTGATGGGAGAAGAGTGCCTCTTCCTTGTCCTAGGGCACCAGTTTCCATTCCTGAACCCTTTCCGAGTGTTTTTGTTAAGTGGAAGCAAAGATTTCTACATCCTGTTTTGTGCCCATTGCCGAGGGCACCGCACACTCGAGATTTCTCATTCTTCTTCTTAGTGTTTTTTTTAATACTTCCTTTTCATATTTATCCTGATTAATTTTTTTTTATTAAGGGATAAGGTATTATAAAATACAAACTACAAAAGCAAATAAGAGGACAGTGAAGGGGAAGGGAAAAGGGAAAAGAAAAGTGAGGAAGGATAGGGAAAGAAAAAGAAAAAGAAGAGGAAATACTCACTTCCAACTCTCTCTGTTGCAGCAAATAAGGCATTGACAACAAATCACATTTTTTTTGTTTTACCGTAATAGTATGAACCAGTCATTTCTATAAAAAAACCCAACCAATCTAATCTGTAAAGTATTCCCTATGATTAAGGGAATACTGGTTATAACCAGGGTGTATAATACTATGGGACGCGGTGGCTCAGTGGCTAAGACGCTGAGCTTGTCGATCGAAAGGTTGGCAGTTCAGCGGTTCGAATCCCCGGTGCCGCGTAACGGGGTGAGCTCCCGTTCCTTGTCCCAGCTTCTGCCAACCTAGTGGTTTGAAAGCACGCCAAAAATGCAAGTAGAGAAATAGGGACCACCTTTGGTGGGAAGGGAACAGCGTTCCGTGCGCCTTTGGCGTTGAGTCACGCCGGCCACACGACCACGGAGACATCTTCGGACAGCGCTGGCTCTTCGGCTTTGAAACGGAGATGAGCACCGCCCCCTAGAGTCGGGAACGACTAGCACATATTACCTTTACCTTTATAATACTATGTATACTTAAAAAGGACTGGATACAGCCAGTACATTGCCGTTGCAAAACTGGAAATGTGGTGCATTATAAAGAAAAATGTATAATAAAAATATTTTTTTAAAAAAAATACTGGAAGACTGCTCTCCTGTCTCCCCTGGTCCTTCTCTTCACTAGACTAGTCAGACCCGGTTCCTGCAACCGTTCCTCGTATGTTTTAGCCTCCAGTCCCCTCATCATCCTGGTTGCTCTTCTCTGCACTTTTTCTAGAGCCAATTTAGACTTCTCGTCCTCGTGAGAGGCAGAGACGGACACAGACACACAGAGAGAAATGATGTTGTTGTAATAATAATTGTGGCGGATGTTTTTGTTGTTGTTCTCCTTCTTTAGGGCATTGAAATGCCAGCTCCGAGCCAAGAGATGGAAAGGCAGATCCATTCTCCGAGGCCGCGCCGGAGCGTCAACTCCGCCAATGAATTGGAAACGAAGGGGGAGGCAAGAAAAGGGATGAATAATTCAAACAGGACACCTGAAGTCCTCGGTTGCTGGATCAATTAGTGCCACTGGATTAACGCTGCTGTTTAGGGGGGGGGGAGGGAGGGAATTGAGGGCTTGGGAAGAGAAGCCGAAGGAAGCCAAAGAACTGAGAGGAAGCACAACACGCAAGGAATGAAGGAAAAACAAGAAATGGAAGAATTAGACTTAGACTTAGAATTAGACTTAGAATTAGAATTAGGAATAGGAATAGGAATAGGAATTCTAGTCACTGTGCCACCATGGCAATCGAACCAAACAGAACAGAATGCAGAACAGAATGCAGAATAGAACAGAACAGAACACAGAACAGAATATAGAATAGAACAGAAATAATACAGAATAGAATGCAGAACAGAATCCAGAAGAGAATCCGGAATAGAATAGAATAGAATAGAATAGAATAGAATAGAATAGAATAGAATAGAATAGAATAGAATAGAATAGAATAGAATAGAATAGAATAGAATAGAAAATATGGAACGGAATGGAATGGAATGGAAAATATGGAATAGAATAGAAAGAATAGAATAGAATAGAATAGAATAGAATAGAATAGAATAGAATAGAATAG
>WNWU01000222.1:83706-95039 GCA_012654045.1 Ptyas mucosa
AGGAAGGAAGGGAAGGGAAGGGAGGAAGGAAGGAAGGAGAGAGAGAAAGAAAGAGAGAGAGAAGAAAGGAAGGAAAGGGAAGGAAGGAAGGAGAGAAAGAGAGAAGGAGGGAAGGGAAGGAAGGAAGGGAAGGGAAGGGAGGAAGGAAGGAGAGAGAGAAAGAAAGAAAGAGAGTAGGAAGGAAGGAAAGGGAAGGAAGGAGAGAAAGAGAGAAGGAAGGAAGAAGGAAGGAAGGAAGGAAGGGGAAGGAAAGGAAGGGAAGGGAAGGGAAGGAACCAGAGAGAGAGAGAAAGAAATAGAGAGGGAAGGAAGGAAAGGGAGGGAGGGAAGGAAGGAAGGAAGGAAGGAAGGAAAAGGAAGGAAGGAAAGAAGGAAGGAAGGAAGGCAGGAAGGAAAGAGAGAGAGAGAGAAAGAAAGAGAAAGGAAGGAAGGAAGGAAGGAAGGAAGGAAGGAAGGAAGGAAGGAAGGAAGGAAGGAAGGAAGGAAGGAAGATCAAAATTTGCATCCTTAAGCCCAGGAATTAAATTCCCAACCAAGCTGAAATATTACTATTAATCTTCCTATTTCACAGTTTATTCCTTTAGCGTTACAGTTAGACGATCAAGGTTATTCCCGGGGAACTCCAGGATTCAAATCAAGCATCATTCATTAACCATGTTTCTGGAGCAAACCACAATCTCTCCGCCTAAACCTGCCTCGCAAGATTGTCGTAGGGACAAAGCCGGAGAAGGACCACCGTGGCACGAGAGAGCAATGCAGTAAATTAAAAGAGATCGATAATAAAGCTATTTGTCTTCGTTCCCGGGCATCTGGGAAGCTCCCTTCAGGTGGGTGGGCTCCTCTCAAAGTGCCCTGCAAATCTTTGCCCTGACAGGCGAATAAATCACGCTTGTTTCTTGGAACAGCAACTTGTCTAACGGAGGCTACGCAACCTTCCACAGAATCGCTGAGGTGTGCTAACTTTGCTCACTGCAAGGCCACCTCCTGCCCTGGAGTTACAAGGCTCACTTGTACAGTCTCTCCTTCATCATGTCGGCAACCAGATTTTCCTTTTGGGGACTCAGCAAGCTATTCAATAAATCCCTCCAAGCAGTGATGGGATTGAAGTAATTTAACAACCGGTTCTCAGCCCTGATGACCAGCTGGGTGGCCGTGGCCGTGGTAGCCGTGGCCAGGGGGTGACAGGCAGCACTCGGCCTCCTGCACCTCCCCGCCCCGCCCCGGGAGCAAAAACGGGCTGTGGAGGGGGAGAACGCGCCGCCCAATGGTGAAATCCATTTTTTTTTACTACCAGTTCTGTGGGCGTGGCTTGGTGGGCGTGGTAAGGGAAGGATGCTGCAAAATCCCCATTCCCACCCCACTCCTGGGGGAAGGAATATTGCAAAATCTCCATTCCCTCCCCACTCCAGGGGAAGAATACTGCAAAATCCCCATTCCGTCTCCACTCCTGGGGGAAGGAATATTGTAAAATATTCCCCCACAATCTGGGTCCTCATTTTACCTACCTTAGAAAGGATGGAAGGCTGAGTCAACCTCGAGCCTGGTGAGATTTGAACTTGCTGTAATTGCAGGCAGCTGAACATTAATTACAGTGCTTAGTCTGCCACGCCACCAGGCTCTTCCCCGTTGACTTTGCTTGCCAGAAGGTCGCAAAAGGGGAGCACGTGACCGCGACCATCATAAATGTGAGTCAGCGGCCGAGTGTTTGAATTTTGATCATGTGACCACAGAGATGCTGCAACGGTCATGAGTGTGAAAAATGTCATGCCATCAAAATTCAGACGCTCGGCCACTGACTCCTTCTTTATGACGGTTGTGGAGATGCTGCCATGGTCATTAAGTGTGAAAAGCAGTCCTGTCGTTTTCTTCAGTCTGTTGTTAACGTTGAACGGTCACTAAAACAAACGGTTGTAAGCAGTGGTGAGATTCAAATAATTTAACAACCGGTTCTCTGCCCTAATGACCAGCTGCGTAGGCGTGGCTTGGTGGTCATGTGACTGTGTGGGCGTGGCCAACTCAACATCACTCAGGTTGATGGGCACTTCACCTTACTGTTACAATGTAACAAGGGTTAACCGGAGAGGCAGTTTCTGTAAGCAGGGCAATAAAGATTAGGCTAGAAACACCACCAGAATGTTTCCTTCCTGCCTTCCTTACAGGATTAGCCCTGTAAATGGGAAACAAAACAAAATAAGATTTCTTCCAACAACCGGTTCTCCCAAAAAGGTGCGAACTGGCTGAATCCCACCACTGGTTGTAAGTCGAGGACTAACTGATCCTCCATGAGAAAAAAGAAATCTCAGCCACTCGTTTCCAGACCCGTATCCTGATTTTCTTTTCAGCTTGAAATAACCAAAGGAAACAAAAATAAATAAAATAAGTGGAAATGGAAAGTCGGTTAAAATCAACTGCACCGTCAAAGGTGTTTATCCAAACACAAAACCACACACCCTATTTTTGCACACGGGTAGCGCTCCGCGTTCAAATCACCCCTAAATTAAGAGCCCAGCACAATTAAATGGCAACCTTTAAACAGGGGCTCCGGCAATCGGTAACACAAAAGCACCAGCCACTGTCAAATCGATTGATAGAGCAAGAAGGCAAAATTAAAGTACAGCATTCATTTTTCTTTTGTTATAAAAATTGATCCGGCATTCTTTCCATGCCGGGCCCCCTTTGACAGGGCTTTTTCTTTCTTTCTTTCTTTCTTTTTAAAAAACCCCTCTTTTGTCAAAATCACAAAATCGATATTTACTAATGGCAACACCCTTGAAGGGAAGGGAAAGAGTCTGAATAATTTCAGGATAAAGTCAGACGATCCATTCCCCAAAGCTGATAGGTATTAAGCAGTGTTTCTCAACCTTGGTAGCTTGAAGATGGGTGAACTTCAACTCCCAGAATCCCCCAGCCAGCGGCACTCAGACAAAATGGCCATCAATGGGCACATAGAGATGCACCACATTTACCCACCATTCAAAAGAGACAATCAAAAAGCTAAAAGATCACGACACTTCCTGGCCAGAAATAAAATACCCACAAGAGCAGAGATTAACACAGGGTTTCTCAACCTTGGAAGCTTGAAGATGGGTGGACTTCAACTCCCAGAATCCCCCAGCCAGCAGCACTTGTATTACAGGAAGACTTAGCGACTGTTCAAAGTTACGGCGGCACCGAAAAAAAAGTGACTCATGACCATTTTTCACACTTACGACCATTGTGTGAGCATCCCCTCGGCCACGTGATTTATATTTGGATGCTTGACAACGGACTCACATTTATGACGGTCACAGTGTCCCAGGGGTCACATGATCCCCTTTTTTGCGACTTTCCGGCAAGCAAAGTCAATGGGGGAAGCCAGATTCGCTTAACAACGGCGGCAAGAAAAGTCGTAAAAGTTCGCTTAGCCAATGTGTCACTGAGCAACATAAATTTGGGGCTCGATTGCGGTTGTAAGTTGAGGACTACCTGTTTTAAGTAAATCGAGCCTGCATGGACAGGAGCAGTCTATCAGTCACGAGCAGAAAAATTGACCAGCAGTTCATGTTATGCTGGCCTCCAACTTAGAATATAGTTAGAAAAATTTAAAAAAAAAAGTTTTATCTGAGGCTTACTATTCCCAAACTTTCAAAAGAACTGCCGTAGATAGAAACAGTATACCTGTGAATAATGGATACGGGTAATCTTTGACTTACAATCATTTAGTGACCATTCAAAGTTACGACAGCCCTGAAAAAACTGACCTATGACTCTTTTTTTCACACTTATGACCGTTGCAGCATCTCCATGGTCACATGATCAAAATTTGGATGCTTGACCACTGGCATGTCCTTATGAGGGTCACGTCATCTCCTTTTGCGACCTTCCGACAAGTAAAGGCAACGCGGAAGCCAGATTCGCTTGATGACCAAGTGATTCGCTTAACAACCGGAGCCAGAATGGTTGCAAAATGGGGTAAAAACTCATTTCGCAACCAATCTCTTGCTTAGCAACGGAAACGCTGGGCTCGACGTTGTGGTTGTAAGTCAAGGACTCCCTGTCTTCCTCACCTGTCCTTCCAACCGTCCACTCCAGGGACGTGGTTACAACGTCTTTCAGGTGGTTGAAAAGACGCTCGGATTCCAATGAGGAACACGGAGCGGAACCATTATTATCATTATTGCTTTAAAGAACAAACGCACAGGAGCAAAAATTGATTTATGTAAATTAAACGGGCGAGAAATAACCGCCCGGCCGTCAGCAGGAGAAATGGGCTTTTTACAAGCTCAATATTTCAGCCAGATTATTCATTCTTCTCCGTGAATTATGTGGCCTGCTTTTTCCAGCTCTTATATTTTGTGAGATAGCATCAAAGCCGAGAAATAGGCGATATCTCTCATCTATGGTCTTCTTAGGCCGGTAGTCCTCGCTTTACGACCACAATCGAGCCCCAAATGTCCGCGAGACATTTGGCGAGTGAATTTTGGCCCCGTGTCACGACCTTTCTTGCCACAGTGGTTAAGTGAATCGCGGCCATTGTTCAGCAAGTCACTTGGTCATTAAGTGAATCCGGCTTCCGCCTTGCCTTTGCTTGTCCGAAGGTCACAAAAGAGAGACACTGTGAATCACTGCAGCCGTTAAGTTAGGAACACAATTGTTAAATGAATCTGGCTTCCTCATTCCCCTGTGGCGGTGTTGTCAAATACGAGGAGTCCTCCACTTACGACCATATGGAGCCCAAAATTACTCTTGTTAAGTGAGACATTTAAGTGAGTTTTGCCCCATTTTATATTAACAGTTGTTAAGTGAACCACTGCAGTTGATAAGTTAGTAAACCGGTTGTTGAGTGAATCTGGCGTCCCCCATTGACTTTGTTTCTCAGAAGGTCGCAAAAGAGAATCACGTGACCCTGGGATGCTGCAACCGTCATAAATATGAGTCAATTGCCAAGCATCTGAATTTTTGATCTCATGACCATGGAAATACAGCAATGGTCCTAAGTGTGAAAAACGGTCATCCTCTTGGTGATCAAAATTTGGACGCTTGGCAAATTGGTTCATATTTATGACGGTTGCAGTGTCCCGCGGTCACATGATCCCCTTTTGCGACCTTCTGACAAGCAAAGTCAATGAGGAAGGCCAGATTCGCTTAACAACCGTGTTCCTAACTTAACACACGCAGTGATTCGCTTAACAACTGTGTCAAGAAAGGTGGTAAAATGGGGCAAAACTCACTTAACAAAGGTCTCACTTAACAACAGAAATTTGGGGCTGAATTGTGGTCGTAAGTCAAGGACTACCTGTGGGTTTTATACAAATTTACATCTCTATATATAGCAAACAAGAGAGTCAGGCACATTGCTACATCGTGAGGTAAATCGTGAGGTAAATCGTGAGGTAAATCGCAAAACAACCTACAGAGCGCACAGACGAGGGGAAAAAAGGCGGGAAAAAAGAGAAACTCCCCCTTCACACCCAGCAACCAATCATAAAGTAGATTGCCTCATGCGGGAACCTGCACTCTCCAACCAATCAACCACAACTCTGTCTTCTGGCCCATTATACTCTTTACTGTTCCAGCTATTAAATTAAATATCTTAGCAGTTTTTCACACTTATGACCGTTGCAGCATCCCTGTGGTCACATGATTTAAACATTCGGATGCTTGACACTGACTCACACTTATGACCACTGCAGCACCCCTTTGATCACATGATTTACATTTGGATACTTGACAACTGACTCACACTTATGACTGTTGCACCCATGGTCACATGATTTAAACATTCGGATGCTTGACAACTGACTCACACTTACGACCGTTGCAGCATCCCCATGGTCACATGATTTAAACATTCGGATGCTTGACAACTAACTCACACTTATGACCATTGCAGCATCCCCATGGTCACATGATTTACATTCGGATGCTTGACAGCCGACTCACACTTACGACTGTTGCAGAAGCCATGCGGTCATGTGATCAAAGTTCACCCGCTTGGCAACTGACTCATATTTATGATGGCTGTCGTGACCATGCGATCCCCTTTTGCGACCTTCTGACCAGCAAAGACAGTGGGGAAGCTGGATTCACTTAACAACCCTGTTCCTCCCTTAACAACTGTAGCGATTCCCTTAACAACGTTGGCAAGACAGGTCGCAAAATGGAGCACGACCCCCTGAACCACGGTCTCGCTTAGCCACGGAAATCAAACAGGGACCGTTCCATTGCGGTCATAAGTCAAGGACTACCTGTATTTCTTTTTGCTCTTTTTTTTATTGCAAGGGGGAGGGGGAAAAAATCAAAGGGTTTAAGGTTGTAAAAGGAGGAAAGATATTCTATTGTTTTACTAATGGTTGTCATCACTAATCAAATGCGAACAAAGCAAGAGGCATCCGGGGAAGATGGTAACCCCGAAATAATAAATTCATCTTCCTAGAAAATAGGGCAGCTGGCGTAGGTAAAAGGGAACAGAGATCAGGAGAAAGTCTTTCCAATTTTTTAAATTTCAGAAAAATGCACGCTCTCTCTGGCTGTGGAGTGGGATGGGCAAAGAGGGGGAAATCGTCTGCCAAAATATTTTCCCTCCGGCCAGTTCAGTTCAGTTCCCCCGTTTTTGCAAAAGATGAAAGGCTGACGCCTGTCTCGATCCAGGGAAGAAATTAAAAAAAAACAAAACACAACTCTTTTGAAAAATCCTGACGCTTCAAGTTGCAAAAATGGAAGGGCTGCCTTGGATGAAAGTCTGGATGCCGCGGTTCCCTAAATGAATTCATTGGGAGCTGCCGTCGTCCCCGCTGCGCTTATCTGAACCGCAGCAGGAAGAAGTGTCTGGGGGGGGGTGTCTCTGCTGGTTGGCGCTGGGCGAAAGGTTCAAAGTGGGCTTCAAAGAAGTCTCAAGAGAAGGGTCAGCGGCAGGAGGGAAGGGGAGGCAAAAAAGTCAAGATGGCGCCTGGGGCCGTGCCATGAGAACCGCGCCCCTGTTTCCGTGAGTGGCGCTGTTGCGGCCTCCGTCTTGACTTTTTTGCCTCTCCAGCTGAGGCCTCTGCTCTCAGAACATCTGTGCAAAGATACTTGAGCCTTCCTTCCTTCCTCACTGTAACTGCATGAGTCCATGTCCTTGGTTCATTTTCCTTGTTTCCTTCCTTCTTTCCTTCTTTCCTTCCTTCCTTCCTCCTTCCTTCCTTCCTTCTTCCTTCCTTCCTTCCCTCTTCCCTTCCCTTCCCTCCCTCGTTCTTTCCTTCCTTTCCTTCCTTCCTTCCATACCCACTGTAACTCTGCATGAGTCCGTGTCCTTGGTTCATTTTCCTTCCTTCCTTCCTTCCTTCCTCCTTCCTTCCTTCCTTCCTTCCTTCCTATCTTCCTTCCTTCTTTCCTTCCCTTCCCTCCCTCCCTCCTTCCTTCTTTCCTTCCTTCCTTTCTTCCCTCCTTCCTTCCTTTCTTCCATACCCACTGTAACTCTGCATGAGTCCATGTCGTTGGTTCATTTTCCTTCCTTTCTTCCTTCCTTCCTTCCTTCCTTCCTTCTTCTTTCCTTCCTTCCTTCTTCCTTCCTTCCTTCCTTCCTTCTTCTTTCCTTCCTTCCTTCCTTCCTTTCTTCGATACCCACTGTAACTCTGCATGAGTCCATCTCCTTGGTTCATTTTCCTTCCTTCCTTCCTCCCTTCCTTCCTTCCTTCCTTCCTTCCTTTCTTCTTCTTTTTTTCCTTCCTTTCTTCCATACCCACTGTAACTCTGCATGTCCATGTCATTGGTTCATTTTCCTTCCTTCCTCCCTCCCTTCCTTCCTTCCTTCCTTCCTTCCTCTTTCCTTCCTTCCTTCCTTCGATACCCACTGTAACTCTGCATGTTCATGGCCTTCTTCCTTCCTTCCTTCCTTCCTTCCTTCTTTTCTTCCCCATTGTAATTCTGCATGAGTTCATGCCCTCCCTCCCTCTTTCTTCCCTCCCTCCCTCCCTTCCTTTTACTTCCTTCCTTCCTTCCCTCCCTCCCTCCTGCTTTAATGAACAGCATAAGCCCAGCGCCTCTCATCTGTCACTAAATCAGCCCCCTTTTTCTTCCGAACTTACCTTTTCACGATTTGGCTCCTTAACGCAGCATGTCTAGAATGTGACTTTTAAAGCAGCCGGGTCCTCTTTTTTTTTTTTAAGCCTCCTGCAGAAGTGTGTAAAAAAAAAGAGAGAGTTGCTTTAACGGAGAGCAGGGAAGCGCTCCGCTTGCGTCACTCCTCAGGGAAATGGAGTCCCCAGAAGACTGATAAATACTTTAATTTAGGCTGCCTAGGGAGCCACATCATTTTGCAAGTCTGGTGCTGCTCCCGACCCCCACTCTTTCTCATATCCATGCGAATTGGATGTCGGGGTGGGGGGCTTTTCCGTCTGACACTTTTTCATAATCCTCCCGCATCGTTTGGATATAAGCAATTTCCCCCTTTTTGTGCGGTAATGGATCTTTACTCTCTGTCTAAGTCGCCCTCTTTACTCTCTCTGTAGCTTCTGCAAAGTCTGTTTTGATCTTCAAATGCGTTGAAATCTCTTTTCATATTAATTGAAGCTTCAGAGAAGGATCCAGGAGGGTTGGTGACAGCCGCCTGGCTGCTGCGGAGAATATCATGTGGAAATTGGTCTTGCTTTGCTTTCCTAGATCTGGGCCAGAGGCGAAATGCTCCCGGTTCGGACCGGATCGCCCGATCCGGTTGCGATGGCGGCCGGTGGTTGGGAGAAAAATCAGGTAGCAAAAATCCCTGCCCCCCCCCCCATGTCCAGCTGAGCCGCGCGATCATCAGAGGCTTTTTTTAAATAGTTTTTAAAAGCATTTTTTCTACAACCTCTTCAGCCGAAAAAATGCTTTTAAAAGTAAAAAAAAGCTTCTGATGATCGTGCGGTTCAGCTGGGATCGTCAGAGGCTTTTAAAAGCATTTTTTCTGCAACCTCTTCGGCCAAAGACGTAGAAAAAATGCTTTTAAAAAGTTTTTTTTTAAAAAAAGTTGGCCATGGCCACCCAGTCACATTACCCCCAACCAAGCCACGCCCACAGAACCGGTAGTAACAAATTTTACATTTCACCACTGATCTGGGCCCTAGTTTTAGTTAGGCTTTGCTAACTAGTTTTACATGCTAGGGGGAAAAAACTGCTGCGGATGTCCCAGGATTGCTTGGTAGCCTTGAAGAGAAAAGGGGGTACCCAGGTTTGATTTAGAAAAAAAAAATCAAACATAAAATATTATCGCTGATACGCACTGGGTAATTGAGAAAGCTAGAGAATATCCAAAAGGAGTTGATACAGATATTCCTTGACTTACAACCATTCACTTAAGTGACCATTCAAAGCAGCAGTGAAATCCAGCCAGATCTATCCGGCTCGTGCGAACTGGTAGCACCAGCAGCGGAAGGCTCCGCCCACCTGTCAGGATGTCAGTACGTCCCGTTTTTTACCCTCTGCACATGCAAAGAAGAGGCACACATGTGCTTAGCATGCTGTGGGATTCTGGGAGTTGAAGTCCACCCATCTTCAAGCTACCAAGGTTGAGAAACACTGTGTTAATCTCTGCTCTTGTGGGTATTTTATTTCTGGCCAGGAAGTGTAGTGATCTTTTAGCTTTTTGATTGTCTCTTTCGAATGGTGTGTAAATGTGGTCCATCTCTATGTGCCCGTTGATGGCCGTTTTGCCTGAGTGCCGCTGGCTGAGGGATTCTGGGAGTTGAAGTCCACCCATCTTCAAGCTACCAAGCTTGAGAAACACTGTGTTAATCTCTGCTTTTGTGGGTATTTTGTTTCTGGCCAGGAAGTGTAGTGATCTTTTAGCTTTTCAATTGTCTCTTTTGAATGGTGTGTAAATGTGGTCCATCTCTATGAGCCCGTTGATGGCCATTTTGTCTGAGTGCCAAACTTCCAGGAATTCTTTATCATTTTTGGATTCACTTTCAGGAAAATGTTACCTAGTTGGATAATGAAACGTCTGCAAGAAAACAACCAAACTCAGAGGCCACCAAGGACCCCGCGCGATGAATTTGCATTTATCCTGCACCAAGGGTTTCGTGAGGTAATCCTCTGTTGACATTTGAACTAATTATTTTTGACAGAGGACCAAAGAGAGGATTTTCAAATGATTTATTTCTGTTTCCTGGTGCTTTTTCTACACCTATTTGATAAGTTATTTTTTTCTCTCTCCTACTCATTTATGCATTTGTTTGGTTCTGTATCATTTTCAAACTACCAGACTCTACTTTTTCAATACTTCTTTTCAAATTAATAAATCCAGGAAAGAGAGAATAATATAGAGATATATATAAAATAGATAACCATATATATATATACTAGGAGACTTTGTTTACAGCCCATCAAATAGTTCTCCTAGTTTGAAAGAAAATGATAATTTTAATTTTGATATAGTAACTTGATTGTCTTGCAGCAAATTAAACTAATCTTGGTGGACATCAATCGATTGAAAACATTATAAGGTACACCGCACATATAGGACCACAAGTGTCCTAAAATCCAAATTAAAAGTCTAAACAATTACAAATTATAGGTAGTCCTTGATTTACGACCACTGCAAACCGGTCATTAAATCAGGTTGGGCTGGTCAGTGACCCACTATACAACAATTACAAGTTAGGATTATGATCAGCAGATTCCATTACGGTCATAACTCAAGGAGAACCCATAGACAGGTGGTCCTTGATTTACAACCACAATTTAACCCAAAATTTCCATTGATAAGCAAGGCAGTTATTAAATGAGTTTTGCCCTGTTTTACGACCTTTCTTACCAAGATTAAGTGAATCACTGTGGTTCTTACGTTCAGAACATGATTGTTAAGTGAATCTGGCTTCCCTGTTGACTTTGCTTGTCGGAATGTCGCAAAAAGGGATCCCGTAACCCCAGGACATTGTGACCGTCATAAATATGAGTCAGTTGGCGAGCGTCTGAATTTTGATCCTTGAGGAGGCTGCAACGGTCACAAGTGTGAAAAACGGTCAGGAGTCACATTTTTTTCAGTGCCGTTGTTAACTTCACGAAACGAACGTTTGCAAGTCAAGGACTACCTGTATAACTTTCAAACCTTTACGACTTCTGTGGGTTTTTGTTTTTAATTTACCCTAGCCAAAGGAAATGCAATGTAATTCAAACTACCCTTAATTTTTATCTGTAGCCCTTTTATTTATGGCAACCAGCTGAAAGTATTTATTTACCTCAAGATCATAAATCTTCAGCTAATCCTAACAATTAGTGAATTTGAAATTTTTACCACACATAACTTCCCTAATTTCATGGCATTTCCAGATGAGTAGGAATAAATTCCACAGAGAAAGAACGAAAGAACGAAAGAACGAAAGAACGAAAGAACGAAAGAA
>WNWU01000222.1:188109-200651 GCA_012654045.1 Ptyas mucosa
AATTCCCCAACCCCATGGGTGGACTTCAACTCCCAGAATTCCCCCAATCCCATGGGTGGACTCCCAGAATAGAATAGAATAGCTGTGTCTATTTCCAATTCATCGACACCCAGGAGACAAGTTTCTAAAATAAAGCCAGAAAATCCTCCTTTTAAGTGAATGCCCAAGAGGCTCTAGATTTGCAACGATTTCTGATTTTATTCTTTTTTTTGCCTCTCTTTGCATTTTTATATTTACGTTTATCCTTTGCATGCCATCCAAAGCGTTACGGTTTGATTCCCGACGGATTCTTTGATCTTCCCTGTGGGAATTCAAGGGGTGATAGATAAGTGCCCCCCCTCCTCCCGCCAATTTCCTCCACAACAACAGCTCGGCGAGGTAGGCTGGCTTGAGAGAGTTCAACTGGGCTAAAGACACCTTTGGGAGTTAACAGGGAATAGAAAAACAGAGTTGGAAGGGACTGGAAGACCTCAATCCAAGAGCCTTGGATAGTACAGTGGTCTAAAGCGCCCTGTTATTAACACAGCTGCCTGCAATTATTGCAGGTTCGAATCCCACCAGGCTCAAGGTTGACTCAGCCTTCCACCCTTTCTAAGGTAGGTGAAATGAGGACCCAGACTGTGGGGGCAATAAGCTGACTTTATATAAATATACAAAAGTATGAAGGCTATTGCTTAGCGCATCGTAAGCCGCCCTGAGTCTCCGGAGAAGGGCGGCATATAAATCAAATTAAAAAAACAACAACAACAACAAAAAAACCCTGCTCAAGCTCAACCAATGATTGTCCAGTTTCAGCAACCACAACTTCTGGTGGCAAGCTGTTCCACTGGTTAATCGTTCTCATGGTCAGGAAATTTCTCCTTAGTTCTAGGTTGCTTCTCTCCTTGATTAGTTTCCATCCGTTGCTTCTTGTTCTGCCTTCAGGAAAATGATATTTCTGCAAGAAAACAGCCAAGCTCAGAGAGAACCACCTAACCCTCCTCCTCCCTCCCCTCCTCCTCCTCCTATCCGTAAACCCCACTCTCTTCTAGCTCTGATGATGTTCCCTAGTTGGGTCATGAAACGTCTGCAATGAAAAACACGCTCAGGGAGCACCAAGCATTCCACATTCTTCCTCCTCCTCCTCCTCCTCTCTGCCAACCTCCCTCCTTCTAACATTGATGATGTTACCTAATTGGGTCATGAAACGTCTGCAAGAAAACCACCAAGCTCAGAGAGCATCAAGGACCCCACAGTTCTCTTCCTCCTCTTCTTCCTCCTCCTCCTCCTTCCCCTCCCCCTTTTCCTCCTCTCCACAAACCCTCCTCCCTTCTAGCATTGATGACGTTCCCTAGTTGGGTCATGAAACGTCTGCAAGAAAACCACCAAGCTCAGAGAGCACCAAGGACTCTATAAAGTCCTCCTCTTCTTCCTCCTCTTCCTCGTCCTCCTTTTTCCCCTCCCCCTTTTCCTCCTCTCCACAAACCCCTGGGTTTGTGGGAGTGGGGTTTGCAGAAAGTACCGTGTTTCCCCGAAAATAAAACCCCGTCTTATATTCTTTTGAGCCCTGAAATAAGCGCTTGGCCTTATTGTCATGCGCTCAAAAACCCGATTGGGCTTATTATCAGGGGATGTCTTATTTTGGGGGAAACAGGGTAGTAGTAGTAGTGGGAGGAGGAGGAGGAGGACTGTGGGATCCCTGGTACTCTCTGAATTTGCTTGTTTTCTGGCAGACATTTCATTACCCAGCTAGGTAATATCATCAGCACTAGAAGGGTGTGAGGTTTACAGATAGGAGGAAGAGGAGGAGCAGGAGCAGGGGGTGATGGGGTTCTCTGAGCTAGGAGGTTTCCTTTGCAGACATTTCATTACCAAACCAGGTAACATCATCAGTGCTAAAAGGGAGTGGGGTTTTCTGAAGTTGAGGGGGCTATGCTCGCTGGGGGATTCTGGGAGTTGAAGTCCACCCGTCTTCAAACCATCAAAGTTGAGCAAGACCGTTGTATCCATTTGCAGAGCGGATCCCGTTGGCAGAAATTCTCTAAAAAAAGGAATTTCCCGATTTTCCCCATTCATGATTTTCAGCGAAGGATCTGTTCGTTTTCCACGTTTTTTTCCATTCAGCCCCTGGTCCACCTACCTGCAATTTCTCTTCCCACCTAAGCTTAAATGATCCAACTTCCAATAACCGTCTAGCACAGGGATGTTTGCTATCAAGACTAACATCCCTAATTTCCGTTCCTCGCCATTTTGGGAAGGGAGCCGGTAATTTTCCCTCAGGGGGGGAGACGCATTACTGACAATTTTTCCGTGGGAAATTGTTAAGGATATTCTTGGCTCATAACTGATGTTATGGGTTATTGAGCAGAGTACCCCTTGAGTATGCACATGAAAGCAGCTGAGAGTGACTAACCACAGTTAATATACTGACACACTGAGTTGTGGTAGTCTTTTACTTTTTAGAAAAAAAGTAAAGCAAAGTCCAATAACAATCCAAGTCATGCACAGATAAGGCAATAGCTAAAATATCAATTCAGGGATATTCCAAGTACAAAGTCTTCTTACCAGTTGTTGTCATTACACAATAAAAACAGTTCTTCTTGAGTTTCAAATAGGAAAGAGTTCAGTATTAAAACATTCAATAAATAGTAGAAAGCAACAAGTAGCAATGATCAAACAGTGATCATGCAGAAAGATCAGGTAGAGAGTAACAGGAAATAAGCAGATAAAATGGTTTAGTATCCACAAGCCATGATTCAGGCTTCCCCTTAAGTACATTGGCTACAGAGCTTAGCCAATCAAGATACAGGATGATGCAATGCAGTCTTAAAGCAATATAATACTTTTTGACAAACCTGTATTGATAGTTTATATATTGCCTGACCAACTAGTTAGGCAATAGCCATTTCCTAACAGAAATTCTCTTTTATCAGTCCTTTTTCCACGGCAATCGCAAAGCGTTCGTGGCTGGAAGGAAAGTTTTCTTAGAAGCCATCTCGACGAGGGTAGACTTCTGTTTTTTGCCTGCGTCCATTTAGTAGGGAGCAATTTATTTATTTTTGGCTTCCCGACGCCTCACAGTGCGTCAATCCGTTACTGTACGTTCGTTTTTTGCAAACAGCAAGAGCGTTTACAATCTTTCTCACTGCGGTCGTTAAGTGAATCGCCACAATGCTTAAACCAGTCACACGCGGTTGTTAAATGAATCAGGTTTCCCCGTTCATTTTGCTTGTCAGAAGTTCACGAATTGTTGTGGCCCACCAGCGGCCTGCGCGGATTGTAGCTGATTCTGACAGCGAGGAGGCTGGTGTGGTGCTGCGCCAGCAGCCTGTGCAGCTGGCGCTCGAGTCAGACAGTGAGGAGGCTGGAGAAGATGTGGTGCCAGAGGCAGGGATTCAGCCAGGGCCTTCAGAACCTCCAGAAGCTTCCTTAAGTGAAGAGGACGAAGAGGAGGAGCCTGTTCTTGATGCGCAGGCACGCAGACCTGCCAAAAGGCAGGAGTGGTTCCTCAGGAGGAGGTCTCCTCGAGAGTAAGGCATGGGGCTAATTGGTCACTCCCCTAGCCTATTTAAGGAGGAACACTGATTGCAGCAAGCTGTAGGGAACAACTTTAGTTCGCTCTCCTTCGCGTTTGGATTTTCTGCAACATTGCTTCTGGGCTTTCTGCCAACCCTAGTAAGACTGTGTTTACCTTATCTGTGGATTCTTGCAGGCTGTTAAGAAAGTTTATTAACAGCCTGCATTTGCAAAAGACTGAGTTATTTGAGTAAAATAAGCTTTGTTTAGACTTTGTGTGTGCTGCATTCTTTGGGGTCCGTAGCTGGGGCAGAACACGAATGGGGGATCACATGCGACCGTCATAAATATGAATCAGTTGCCAAGTGTAAATCATGTGACCATGGGGGGGGGATTCTGCCATGGTCGTAAGGGTGAAAAACGGTCATAAGTCACTTTTTTCAGGGCTGTTGTAACTTCGGAGGGTCACAAAATGAACTGTTGAAAGTTGAGGACTCGCTGTAAATGAATCTCTCACTTTTCTCTAGATTTCATAATAAAATCTTCCAGCTGACCCTAATTTTTTCTTTTTTTGCATCGACTAAGAAACTGCTGAGTTAGTTTGTCATGCTTGCCTTAAGTTTTTAAATAACTTTGTGCTCCGAGTAAAAGAGTTTGAGAAATGAGCAAATTAGAAAACTAATTAATATTGTAACGGTACTGCCCTTCCGAACTATATCTCTGTAGGACTATTTCTGCAGCTGGAACTCTATAGATAGGTTGATTTATGATTCCCAGAATGCACCCTTGTGTTGGCAGGGAATTCTGGGAATTGTGAGCCAAACTGCCAGCTTGGAAAAAGAAAATACTTTAAAGGTAAGGATATCCAACCTTGGCAGCTTTAAGACCTATGGTCTCCACTCCCACAATTCCCCAGCCAGTCTACAGCTGAAATCCACTGCAAGAAATTTAAGAATTTCTTTTTCCTTCCTTCCCTCCTTCCTATTCCTTCCTTCCTTCCCTCCCTTTCTCCTTCTTTCCTTTCCTCCCTCCCTCCCTCCTTCCTTCCTCCCTGCCCTCTCTCTCTTTCTTCTTTCTTTCAAAATAATAATAATCCAAAATAATCGAAATCTTTATTGGTCAAGTGAGATTGGACACACACAAGGAATTTGTCTCCAGTGCATAATCCTGCCTGCCTGCCTGCCTGCCTGCCTGCCTTCCTTCCTTCCTTCCTTCCTTCCTTCCTTCCTTCCCTCCCTCCCTCCGTCCCCTTCCTATTCCTTCCTTCCCTCCCTTTCTCTTCTTTTTCCCTCCCTCCTTCTCTCTTTCTTCTTCCTTCCTTCCCTCCCTCCTTCCTATTCCTTCCTTCTTTCCTTTCCTCCCTCCCTCATTCCTCCCTTCCTCCCTGCCCTCTCTCTCTTTCTTCTTTTTTCCAAAATAATAATAATCAAAAATAATGGAAATCTTTATTGGCCAAGTGAGATTGGACACACCACACAAGGAATTTGTCTCCAGTGCATAATCCATCCATCCTTCCTTCCTTCCTTCCTTTCTTCCTTCCTTCCTTCCTTCCCTCCCTCCCCCTCCCTCCTTCCTATTCCTCCCTTCCTTCCTTCCCTCCCTTTCTTCTTCTTTTTTCCCTTCCCCTCTCTTTCTTCTTCCTTCCTTTCCCCTTCCTCCCTTCCTTTTTGTCCTTTCTTCCAATTTGTCTTTTTAGAAGAGACAAAAAATTGCCAAGGTTGTACATCCCTGCTTTAAGGAATAAATTGAGCAAGGGGAGACTGGCCACTGACCTGGCCAACCCCCCACCAAAAATGGGGGTATCTAAAACTCATTTCCTAATCATTCACAGATGGTGTCAAAGAGATCCTGTTGCATTCCCTCCAGGATCTGTTACTAATTCCAGAGAGTTTGCTTCAGTGGTGAAATCCAATTTTTGTTTTTTCACTACCAGTTCTGTGGGCGGGGCTTGGTGGGCGGGGCGGGGCTTGGTGGGCAAAGCTGGCTGAGGAATTCTGGGAGTTGAAGTCCACAAGCCTTAAAGTTGCCAAGGTTGGAGACCAAGGGTGAAATCCAGCAGGTTCTAACAGGTTCTGTAGAACCGGCAGCGGACATTTTGAGTAGTTCGGAGAACCGGCAAATACCACCTCTGGCTGGCCCCAGGAGTGGGGAGGGAATGGGGATTTTGCAGCATCCTTCCCGTGGAGTGGGGTGGGAATGGGGATTTTGCAGTATCCCTTCCCCTGCCACGCCCACCAAGCCACACCCACCAAGCCATGCCACACCCACAGAACCGGTGGTAAACAAATTTGGATTTCACCACTGTTGGAGACCCCTGCTCCAGATGGACCACCGAGGAGCAGGGTAAAAAGAGCTCCATCGTGGTCTTTTTGGGCAGCAGCAAAAGGGTCCATTTTTAATCTGGAGGCCCCCTCCCTCCCTCCCTCCCTCCCTCCCTTCCTGCTGGGGGAGGAGAAGTGGGTTCCTTCTGGGGGAAGCGAAGAGGAGCAGCAGTGAATGTGGTTGGCCAAGATAAGATGTGGAGCCTTGGAAATTCGGGACGTGGAGGTTTTGTCAGTCTGAGAAAGACGAAAGCGAGTGGGCAATCGGGAATTTAAATTTTGCAAGGCGCACACGCGACGTGCGGAGGTGTGAGAAGCACGGAGGGCTCAGGGCTCGGCGAGAGAGAGAGTCTTTGCCAAAGGAGAAGAGAAAGAAAAAGCCTCTCTCCAGGCCCTCTTCTGAAATTGTCCCAAAAGTGCATTTTTCCCCAAAAAAGACAACGGGACTTTGTTTTTCCTTGAAGACGTTTCGCTTCTCATCCAAAGAAGTGTCATCGGTTCTGACCAAAGGGTGGAGGATGGAAGGATTTATATTCCGTGCGGTCATCTGGTTGTTAGCATTGTCTCCAAGAATCGTTGAGGCCACTTGGAGGCTTATCTGGGTCCTAAATAAGCCTCCAATTGTCAGATAAGCCTCCAAGTGGCCTCAACGACTCTCTCAAAAGAATGCAAATGACCAGCTGACTGCAAGGAATATAAATCCTTCCATTCCCCACCAAGCTCAGAGAGCACCAAAGACCTCATAGGCTGCCTCCTCCTCCTCCTCCTCTTCCTCTTCTCTGCAAACCCCACTCCCTTCTAGCACTGATGATGTTACCTAGCCAGGTAATGAAACGTCTGCAAGAAAACAGCCAAGCTCAGAGACCACCCAGGATCCCTCAGTTGTCTTTCTGATCTGACGTCCGTTCCCCTTTGCTTTCCAGACCTGCAAAGGTTGGCAATGCAAGGATTGGGTTGCAAAGTTCCCTTTTCACCATCACTGTAACTGCAAATGGTCACTAAACGAGGTAGTCACTCAACAAGGACTACCTATATTCTGGTAGGAGAATGACAATTGGGTGGTAGTTGTCGAAGGCTCATCTCAGCTAAGGGAGCTGACATCTATGAACCCCACCTTAGCTGTTGAAGAGGTCTTAAACAGACCAAAAACCCTCATAGTCCAATTTTTTAAAAATTAGATTTCGATGCAGTTGTTCTCACCGTCACCCCCTTTGAGGCTGTTGCAAGAAAACTCCTGTCCAGTTTCAAGCCAGGAGAAATGCACTGGAAATAAAGTGGAAGTTGACTGGTACAAGGAAAGAAAGTTTATTTGGTTTCCAGAAACTTCAGTGACAGCAGCAAATGTTTCTGGGGTGGCTGACCCCTTGGTTTAGGAATGGATGGATTTTGAGATGCTCCAGGGGGGTTGCACAATGTAGTGAGCCTTGTGTCTTTTGCTATTCTAATGGTAGTGGGTTAATCCTTTTATGTCCTAAAAGTCATGTCCTTTTTCTTAGAATTTGTGTGGGAGATGTAAATTCTTAATCCCAGCCTGGGGGGAGATGTGGCTGAAGGTTTGTAGAGATTCTCCAGCATCCAAGTCATGGTTGTCCCAAAGATGCTTTTTTTCAGGCGGCAACTGGACTTCCTTTGCTTTTTTCTTTTGAAGACGTTTTGCTTCTCATCCAAGAAGCTTCTTCAGCTCTGACCGGATGGTGGGGAAGGGAAGGATTGATATTCCTTGCAGACAGCTGGTCATTTAAATCCTTTTAGAGGGTCCCTGAAGCACTTGGAAGGAAAGGGTGGGATTCAAAAATTTTAGTAACCAGTTCTCTGGGTGGGCGTGGCCACAGTGGGCGTGGCCTACTCAGCCTCCTGCACCATGGCAGGGGGTGTTTTTGCCCTCCCCAGGCTTTGGAGGCCCTCCGGAGGCCGGAAATGGGCCTGTTTCCAGACTTCCAGAACTTCCGAGAGGCCTGTTTTTTGCCCTCCCAGAGCCTCCGCAAGGGCCCTGCACTTACCTGGCATCCAAAACAGGCCGCGTGGGGACTCCTGGGTGGGGAGGGAAGGGGTGGGAGGGCCAGCCGGTCCCTGCAACTACCGGTTCGGCGAACCAGATGTAAAATTATCACCCGGTTAACCCGAATTGGTCTGAACCGGCTGAATCCCATCCCTGCTTGGTAGTTTATCTGTGTCCTCATGGTCACCTGAGTGGTGCAAATGGTTCCTGTAGTCTGCAATTTTTTTCCCTCTGGAAATCCATTCCTACTCCCACACCATTCAAAGGGTCTTCATCCCAAATTGTACAGCTAAAAGTCTGTAGAGATTCTCAGTCATCCAGGTGATGGGTTGTCCCAAAGGTGCTTTTTTTCAGGAGGTAACTGTACTTTCTCATTTCTTTTCTTTTCCTTTTTCCTCTTTTGGGGCTGAAGGTGTTTTGTCTATGAATAGGACAGCTCAGCCTTTCGGAATCTCCATTCCTAAAGACCAGCCTTTTCCACTGGGGGCTGCTTTCTGCCTTGAAGAACATGTGTCTCCATTTCTCCTTTGGGAAAATATTCTCTCCTGCCTCTTTTTAATATGAAGAAATGAGGAATGTTTTATTTTCGGGGGAAGGGGTAGGTGGGGCTTCCGACAAGGCTAACAAAAGTCCCTTTGGTCGCTCAGCTTTGGAAAGGAGCAAATATAATACCAAAACTGTAGAGGCGTAAAGCACAACTGAAGACACGTGCACAGAGGAAACTCGACAACAAGGTGCAAATTGTTATGAAGCCCGCAAAGCAATTAACGCTCTTCTGCCTTCCAACAACTTCTGCTCCATTTAATCTCCTCGCGAAGGCTGCTAAATTTACCCAGCCTCTTTCTTTTCGAAAAAAAAATGAACCCGGGGCTACAGAAAAAGATTGAGGGTAATAAAGAATCAGTTTGGTCTAGTCTAGTGGTTAAGAGCCTTGGATAGTACAGTAGTCTAAAGCACCCTGTTATTAACATCAGCTGCCTGCAATTATTGCAGGTTCGAATCTCACCAGGCTCAAGGTTGACTCAGCCTTCCATCCTTTCTAAGGTGGGTAAATTGAGGACCCAGTTTGTGGGGGCAATAAACTGACTTTGTATAAATATACAAAAGTATGAAGGCTATTGCTTAGCGCATTGTAAGCCGCCCTGAGTCTCCGGAGAAGGGCGGCATATAAATCAAATTAAAAAAAAAAAGCTAGAAAGTGGGAGACGGTGAGTTCTAGTTCCGCCTTAGGCATGAAAGCCGGATGGGTGACTTTGGGCCAGTCACCAGGAGATGGTGAGTTCTAATCCTGCCTTAGGTATGAAAACTGGCTGGGTGACTTTGGGCCAATCACTGGGAAACAAGGAGTTCTAGTTCTGTTTTAGATATGAAAGCCATCTGGGTGACTTTGGGCCAATCACTGGGAGACTAGGAGTTCTAGTTCTACTTTAGACATGAAAGCAGACTGCGTGACTTTGGGCCAGGAGATGATGAGTTCTAGTTCTGTCTTAGATATGAAAGCTAGCTGAATGACTTTGGGCCAAACACCGGGAGATAGGGAGTTCTAGTTCCGTCTTAGACCTGAAAGCTGGCTTGGAGATTTGGGCCAATCATTGGGAAACTAGGAGTTCTAGTTCTGCTTTAGTTATGAAAACTGGCTGGGTGACATTGGGCCAGTCATGTTCTCCTAGCACAGTCTACCTCACAGGGTTGATGTTGTGGGGGACAATAGGAAGAGGAAGCTGTATTGGATACGTTCTCTGTCTTGCGTTCTTTGTAAAAACAACGAAGGCAGGACATCGATAAATAAAACCGCAGCGATTCACTTAACAACCGTGGCAAGAAAGGTCGTAAAATGGGGCAAAACTCGCTTAACAAACGTCTCGCTTAGCAACAGGGATTTTGGGGCTCGATTGTGGTCGTAAGTCGAGGATCCCCTGTATTTTGAGATTAGTTTTTCTCCCCTGCCTTCCTGCCTGCTTACGAAGCAATTTGTCTTGTGTTTTTTTTTTTTCCTCAAAATCATTTCTGATCCTTTTTTTTTTGTTTTTCCCAGCAAAGTTAACATTTTTCCCCCCCCCCCGGCTAGATTTTTCTGACATCTTGCAAAACAGCCGCAGCTTTGGATGTTCCCTCCCTCCCTCCAATGGTTAATTTTTATTCACTTTTCTTGCAATTCCTGCATTGGGTCCCTTTGATCAAGAGCGGCCCAGGCTGAGACAAAAACTTTCCGCAGGTTCTTTCAAAAGCCGTCAGAAAAAGCGGTTTTTTGAACGTCAGGGGAAGTCTTTTAAAATAATCAGATGTCAGCAGGGTGATTAAAAAAAGGAGCCACCGTTGAATTCAACTAAAATTGAGAGGGTGCCCCACTTATCGTTCTGAAAGGAGCTATTGGGCAGGGTTAGTCAACCTGTATCAGTACCTCTTTGTAAAGCCTTAGTAAGGCCACACCTGGAATACGGCAACCAAGTTTGGTCACCATGCTACAAAAAAAGATGTTGACACTTTGGAAAAAGTGCAAAGAAGAGCAACTAAGACGATTCAAGGACTGGAGAGTAAAACACACGAAGAACGGTTGCAAAGATTTGAGTTTGAGTCAGGGACAGATTTTATTTTCCTGGGCCCCAAGATCACCGCAGATGGGGACTACAGCCAAGAAATTAAAAGAAAAGCTTCCTCCTGGGGAGGAAAGCCATGGCAAATTTAGACAGCATTCTAAAAAAGCAGAGCCATCACCCTGCCAACAAAAGTGCATAGAGTCAAGGCAATGGTTTTCCCAGTTGCAATGGATGGCTGTCAAAGTTGGATCATAAGTTGGATCACTCAAGACCTCAGTGTCTTCCGCCGTGCCCTTAAAACCTACTTTTTCCAACAAGCCAGGCTGGCTTAAGAAGTAATTTTAGATGTTCTTAAATTGGTTTGTTATTTTTTAAAATTGGAGCCAAATTTATATGTATTTTTAATTCTTAATATTTGTATTGTATGTTTTTAACTCTGGCTGTTCACCGCCCTGAGTCCTCAGGGAGAAGGGCGGTATATAAAATGAATGAATGAATGAATAAATAAATAAGGAAGGCTGAGAGACAAAGAATGGAGGCCTTTGAACTCTGGTGATGGAGGAGACTCCGGTGAGTCCCTTGGACTGCAAGGCAATCCAACCGGTCAGTCCTAGAGGAGGTCAACCCTGACTACTCTTTAGAAGGCCAGATCCTGAAGATGAAACTCAAATCCTTTGGCCACCTGATGAGAAGGAAGGACTCCCTGGAGAAGAGCCTCATGCTGGGAACGATGGAGGGCAAAAGAAGAATGGGATGGCAGAGAAGGAGGTGGCTGGATGGAGTCACTGAAGCAGTTGGTGTGAGCTTAAATGGACTCCGGAGGATGGTAGAGGACAGGAAGGCCTGGAGGAACGTGGTCCATGGGGTCGCGATGGGTTGGACACGACTTCGCAACTAACAACAACAAAGTCTAGAGAAAAGAAGGACTGGGGGGGGGAGGGGGAGATGACAGCAGTCTTCCAGTATTTGAGGGGCTGCCACAAAGAAGAGGGAGGGGCGGTCAACTTATTTTCCAAAGCACCAGAAGGCAAAACGAGAAAGAATGAATGGGAACTAACCGAGGAGAGAAGCCACCTGGAATTAAGCAGAAACTTCTTAATAGTGAGGACAATTAACCAGTGGAACTACTTGCTACCAGAAGTTGTGAGGACTTCATCACTGGAGGTTTAAGAAGAGATTGGACAACTACTTGTCCAAAATGGTAAAGGGTGTCCTGGTTGGACTAGAAGACCTCCGAGGCCGCTTCCAGCTCTATTCTGATTGATTGATTGATTGATTGATTGATTGATTGTACCAGGGAGACTTCAACTCCCAGACTTGAGAAATATTGCTATAGGATGTATGAATGCGAAGTTTGCAGGGTACCTATAAGATTACTTATTCCAGCAAGCCAGCCTAGCTTAAATGGTTTTAAATTGGGATTTTGAATTTTATAGACTTGGGGTTTTAAATTGGGAGGCCGATTGATTTAATATCTTTTAATTTATCTTAATTTTTGTATTGTATGTATTTCAATTCTGGCTGTCCACCGCCCTGAGTCCCTTCTGGGAGAAGGGCAGGATACAAATTAAATAATAATAATAATAATAATAGTTTTGCATTATTATTATTATTATTATCATCCAAACAAGAAGGAGGGACAAAATGCACCTCCATCGTGGCTGTGATTGATTAAACATAAAGCAATTGTTTTTCTAAATGTGTCTGCCACAACAGCAGTGAAAAAAGTGACTTATGACTGTTTTTCACACTTACGACCGTTGCAGCATCACTGATCAAAATTCAGGCGCTGGCAACTGACTCATAGTTATTGTATTTGTATTTTGTATTTTTCAATTTATATACCGCCCTTCTCCCTGAGGACTCAGGGCGGTGAACAGCCAGAATTAAAAACATACAATACAAATATTAAGAATTAAAAATACATATAAATTTGGCTCCAATTTTAAAAATAACAAACCAATTTAAAAAACGTCTAAAATTCTGACTCTTATTTATAAGTTAAGCCGCAAACTTACCTAATACTCTTTCCTCCTATTTCCCCCATAACAACAACCCTGTGAAGTTAGGCTGAAAGAGGGCGACTGGTCCAAAGTCACCCAGCTGGCTCTCATGACTAAGGCTGGACTAGAACTCCCTGTCACCTGGTGATAGGCTCAAAGTCACCCAGCCACTTTATACCTAAGGAGA
>WNWU01000222.1:226923-239659 GCA_012654045.1 Ptyas mucosa
AATAGAATAGGAGAAGGATAGGATAGGATAGGATAGGATAGGATAGGATAGGATAGGATAGGATAGGATAGGATAGGATAGGATAGGATAGAATAGAATTCTTTTTTGGCCAAGTGTGATTGGACACACAAGGAATTTGTCTTGGTGCATACGCTCTCAGTGTACATAAAAGATACGTTCATCAAGGATCATAAGGTACAACACTTAATGATAGTCATAGGGTACAAATAAGCAATCCGGAAACAATCAATATCAATATAAATCGTAAGGATACCAGCAACAAGGTTACAGTCATACAGTCATAAGTGGGAGGAGATGGGTGGTGGGAACGATGAGAAGATTAATAGTAGTGCAGACTTAGTGAATAGTTTGACAGTGTGGAGGGAATTCTTTGTTTAGCAGAGTGATGGCTTTCGGGAAAAAACTGTCCTTGTGTCTAGTTGTTCTGGTGTGCAGTGCTCTATAGCCTCGTTTTGAGGGTAGGAGTTGAAACAGTTGATGTCCAGGATGCAAGGGGTCTGTAGATATTTTCCCAGCCCTCTTTTTGACTCGTGCAGTAGACAGGTCCTCCACGGAAGGCAGGTCGGTAGCCCTTGTTTTTTCTGCCGTTCTAACTATCCTCCGAAGTCCGTGTCTGTCTTGTTGGGTTGCAGAGCCAATCTCAGTTATGGAGGTGCAGATGACCGACTCAATCATTCCTCCGTAGAACTGGATCAGCAGCTCCTGGGGCAGTTTGAGCTTCCTGAGTTGGCGCAGAAAGAACATTCTTGGTTGAGCTTATTTGTTGACGTTTTTGATGTTGGGTGTCCATTTTAGGTCATGAAATACAGTAGAACCTAGAAATTTGAAGGCCTCTACTGTCGACACTGTGTTGTCTAGTATTGTGAGAGGTGGAAGTACGGGAGGGTTTCTCCTAAAGTCCCACCACCATTTCTACGGTTTTGAGTGTGTTCAGTTCCAGATTGTTCTGGTGGCACCACGAGGCTAATTGTTCAACCTCCTGTTTGCTTAGCTCGTGGAAAAGCTTATTTTCTCAGCCTCAGCTTCCAGGGTTTGGCGAAGCAGCCGATCATCGGATTAAACAACCTTGTCTTAACTGCTGTCCCAAGAGTGGTCGTAAAATGGGGCAAGGCTCACTTAACGCCTAACAACCGTGTTGCTAACTTCACAACTGCGGCGATTCGCTTAAGAAACGTGACTTAAGAAAGCTCGTGAAATCGTGATGCACGGATTCACTCAACAACTCTGTTGGTTAGCAGTGAAAATTTTGGGTGCAATTACGGTTGTAAGTCAAGGATCACCTGTAGCTTCCCTGTTGGGAGAATTCAGATTGATTTGTGGTGCGGTCACCGCGTGATGACGTCCAGAATACGGTCATCAGATTGGTCATCGGGTGGGCTTCACATGAAGTAGTAGTTTGCTGTTGTTAGTTGCAAAGTCGGGTCTGACCCATCGCGATCCCATGGACAACGTTCCTCCAGGCCTTCCTGTCCTCTACCATCCCTTGGAGTCCATTTACGCTCCCGCCGACTGCTTCAGTGACTCCATCCAGCCACCTCGTTCTCTGCCGTCTCCTTCTTCTTTTGCCCTCCATCGTTCCCAGCATTGGACTCTTCTCCAGGGAGTCCTTCCTTCTCATTAGGTGGCCCAAGAATTTGAGTTTCCTCTTCAGGATCTGGCCTTCTAAAGAGCAGTCAGGGTTGATCTCCTCTAGGACTGACTGGTTGGATCGCCTTGCAGTCCAAGGGACTCGCAGGAGTCTTCTCCAGCACCAGAGCTCAAAGGCCTCCATTCTTTGGAGCTCAGCCTTCCTTATGGCCCAACTTTCACAGCCTTACATTGCAACTGGGAAAACCATCGCCTTGACTATACGCACTTTTGTTGGCAGGGTGATGTCTCTGCTATTTAGTACGCTGTCTAGATTTGCCATAGCTTTCCTCCCCAGGATCAAGCGTCTTCTAATTCCTTGGCTGCAGTCCCCATGTGCGGTGATCTCGGAGCCCAGGAAAATAAAATCTGTCACTTACCTCCATTCCTTCCCCATCTATTTGCCAGGAGAAGTAGTAGTACCACTTTGTAAAGCCTTAGTAAGGCCACATACCTGGAATGCTGCCTCCAGTTTGGGTCGCCACATTACGAAAAAAAAAAGATGTTGAGACTTTGGAAAAAGCTCAGAGAAGAGCAACTAAGATGATCAAAGGCAGAGATGGGCTGTGCATAATGTAACAAGCGGTTTGCCTAGCGCAGAACCGAAAATGTGAGTGCGCACGCGGCTTCAAAAACACAGCGATTTCATGCACGCGGCTTCCGGCACAGTAGTTTGGAGAAACGGCAAATACTACTCAAAATTTCCGCTACCGGTTCTCCAGAACTGGTCAGAACCTGCTGAAACCCACTTCTGATCCTTCCCCTGCCATGCCCACCAAGCCACACCCACCATGCCACACCACGCCCACCAAGCCACACCCACAGAACTAGTAGTAAAAAAATTTGAATTTCACCACTGGCCCAGCCGGTGGTTAGAACTACCGGTTCGCCCGAACCGGCCTAAACCGGCAGCATCCCACCTCTGATCAAAGGCCTGGAGACTAAAACATATGAAGCAGGCCTATAGGATTTGGGTCTGGCTAATCGAAAGAAAAGAAGAATTAGGGGTGACCTGTTAGCAGTATTCCAGTAATTGAGGGGCTGCCACGGGGAGGAGGGGGAGTCAAATTATTCCCCAAGGCAACTGAAGCAGTGGTGAAATGTAAAATTTGTTACTACCGGTTCTGTGGCCGTGGCTTGTGGGCAGGGGGGGGGGGTAATATGACTGAGTGGGCGTGGCCAACCTTTTTTTTTTTTACTTTTAAAAACCATTTTTTCTACAACCTCTTTGGCTGAAGAGCTTGTAAAAAAATGCTTTTAAAAGCCTCTGACGATCCCAGCTGAGTTGCCTGATCGGCAGAGAGGCTTTCCTTTTTTTTTTTGAAGCCTCTGACGATGATCCCAGCTGAGCCGCGCGATCATCAGAGGCTTTTTTTTTTTAACTTTTAAAAGCATTTTTTCGGCCAAAGAGGTTGTAGAAAAAATGCTTTTAAAATTTTTTTTAAAAAAGCCTCTGATGATTGCGCGGCTCAGCTGGGCAATGGGGAGGGGGGGATTTTTGCTACCGGTTCTCCGAACCACCCGCCTCCATCGCTACCGGATCGGGCGATCCGGTCCGAACCGGGAGCATTTCACCCCTGATCTGAAGGCCTCTGATTCTAAAATACAGGGTTCACAACAATTGTGTGGCTCACAAAATGATAACGTTGCAAGGGGCCGTTTCAAACCTCCGGCCCCATCTTCTCTTCCCGTTCTCTTGCAGGAAGACAAAAGGAAAGAAAATCGTAGAAGAATCACGGAATCCATTTCAGGGAATCAATCTAACCAATCCCAGATGCATTCGGATACTATTACTCCGACATCTAATTTCACAGCCAAATATGAAATACACACCCACCCACTCGCTTCGGCTCTTGTGCCGATTCCTAATGTCTTTTTCTATATTATTTATTCTTTTTCACAGCAAAGTAGGTTAACTCCGTCTCACAATTTTCCTCCACTATTTATCCTTTCGGGCAGTGTGGCAAGTCCTCGACTTACAACGGTCCATTTAGTGACCTTGAAGTTAACAAGGGCACTGAAAAAAGGGACCGATGACCGTTGGTCACACTTAACGACCGTTGCAGCATCCCCCCCCTCCCATGGTCACGTGATCAAAATTTAGACGCTTGGCCACTGGTTCGTATTTACGACCGTCGCGGTGACCTTCCGGCAAGCAAAGTCAATGGGGAAACCTGATTCACTTAGCAACGGTGTTACTAACCGAACGACTGCAGCGATTCACTTAACAACTGGGGCAGGGAGGTTCATAAAATCCACTTAACAAATGTCTCACTTAACCACAGAAACGTTGGGTTCAGTTGTGGTCGTAAGTTGTGTTTTCAAGGAACATTTTCTCCCTGAAGTGGATTTGCTCAAATGTCTCCTGGTCCTTTTCTGTAACTTTTATAATAAAATAAAAGCAATAAGAAGAGAAAATATGGCATAATTGAATAATGATCGACTGTAACTTAATACAAAGGTGTATTATTATTATTAGAAATATGTAAGCTGATTGAATGTAATAACTACGATTAATTTTACTAGGTATTAGAATGCATGGCACCAGGTACCACACTGTTCACACGCATTGATAGGTTTGTAAAAAATTTTTTAAAAAAATAAAACTTGGGGGAAAAAGAAAAGAAAACCTCCCAGGATGGAGGCCAGATGACACCGGAAGAGAGAGGCTGTTGCATTGCTTTATATCTCCTCTGGTCAAAAAAAATAAATAAATCCTTTTTTATTTTGAGTTCCCTTTGTATAACTCCCACACACACACACAATTCATGTCCTACCTTTAGGCACAACAGAAAATAACTCAAACAATCTCTTCCCTACCGACAGCCTTTCAAGAATTGGAAGAAGCGATCAAGTGCCCTCTCAGCTTCTTCGCTCCTTTTACGCTAAAATTACTCACCTCTTTTAAACCATTCTTCTAAAGAATTCAGCCTTCAAGTTCCTCTCCGTTCTGTGGGATGTTTGTCTACGCACATCTAGGCTTATTGAATGAGTGCCCACGCGCCAGAAGTAGCAAACAACCATCTTCATTAATACAATCGCTCTCCGAGGCCTCTTGCAGAATCCTTCGAGCATGCTGACTTTTGATTTTGATTTTTTATTTTTTGGGGGCCCCCGTTTAAACCCTCTCAGACATCTTGAGATATCGCTTTTATTCAACAAGGACACAAGTATTTTCTCAGCAAACGGAGATAAGTGGGGAAACGTGTGGCGAAGTTCTACGGTTATGTATAAAAATGCAATTGGAAGCAAGTGTTCCCCTATAATACGATTGGTGGCCAAATTTATTTATTTATTTATTTATTTATTTATTTATTATTTATTTATTTATTTATTTTATTTATATATTAAATTTATATACCACTCTACTCCCGAAGGACTCAGGGCGGTGAACAGCGAACGATAAAATACATATAATACAAATATTTAAAGACTGTTTAAAGTACAATTAAATAATTTGGCCCTGAAAACAAAACTAAAGACCCCAAATTTATAAGACAGATTTAAAATTTTAATTTAAAAGCAGTTTTAAAAGAAGTTAGCCCAAGCCGGCCTGTTAGAATAGAAATGACTTTGAGTCTCCTGCATATTCCGGAGGAGAAAGGTGTTTCTAGCGCATCTCTTCCATGGCTGCCTTAGCAAGCAGGTAATTAAAAATAAGAGAATAACAAAGTTTGGGGGGCACCTCAGAGGTCTTCTAGTCCAACCCCCTGCTCCAGCGGGAAACCCTAGGCCAAATGGCTGTCCAATCTCTTCTTAAAAACCTTCAGTGATGGAGCACCCATAACTTCTGGTGGCAAGTCCTTCCACTGATTCATTGTCCTCGCTGTTAAGGAAGTTTCTCCTTCATTCCAGGTTGCTTCTCTCCTTGGTTAGTTTCCATCCGTTGCTTCTTGTCTTTGTCTTCGGGTGCTTTGGAGAATAGCTTCACCCCCTCCTCTTCTTTGAGGCAATCCCTCAGGTACTGGAAGACTTTCATGTCACCTCTAGTCCTTTTCTCCTGAACTTTTACAGAATACAGAATGGCAGACTTGGAAGGGACCTTGGAGGTCTTCTAGTCCAAACCCCTGCTCAGGCAGGAGACCCTATCTTTCTTTCTTTCTTTCTTTCTTTCTTTTTCTTTCTTTCTTTCTATCTATCTATCTATCCATCTCTCTCTTTGTGTCTATCTATCTAATCTCTCTCTCTCTCTCTAATCTCTCTATCTAATCTATCTGATCTATCTCTCTATCCATCCATCTCTCTCCTTATCTATCTATCTAATCTATCCCTCTATTGCTCTTTCTTTTTAATCTATCTATCTATCTATCTATCTATCTATCTATCTATCTATCTATCCCTTTATCCATCCATTTCTCTCTCTCTGTCTATCTATCTATCTATCTATCTATCTATCTATCTATCTCTCTATCCCTCTATCCCTCTATCTCTCTATCTATCCATCTCTCTCTTTCTATCTTATCTATCTAATCTATCTATCTCTATCTAATCTATCTATCTCTATCTAATCTATCTATCTAATCTATCCTTCTCTCGCTCTCTCTAATCTATCTATCCCTCTATCCATCCATTTCTCTCTCTGTCTATCTATCTATCCCTCTATCCCTCTATCTATCCATCTCTCTTTCTATTTTATCTATCTAATCTAATCTAATCTAATCTAATCTAATCTAATCCATCTATCTGATCTAATCTATCTTTCTAATCTATCCCTCTATCACTCTCTCTCTCTAATCTATCTAGCTATCTACCTACCTACCTACCTATCTATATCTATCTAATCTATCCCTCTATCCATCCATCTCTCTTTCTATCTTACTATCTAATCTATCTATCTATCTCTATCTAATCTATCTAATCTATCCCTCTATCGCTCTCACTCTCTCTAATCTATCTATCCCTCTAGCCATCCATTTCTCTCTGTGTCTGTCTATCTATCTATCTATCTATCTATCTATCTATCTATCTATCTATCTATCTCCCTCTATCCTTCTATCTATCTCTCTATCCATCCATCCATCTCTCTCTCTCTCTCTAATCTATCTATCCTTCTATCCATCCATCCCTATCTATCTACTTATCTGTCTATCTATCACCTATCTATCTATCTATCTATCTATCTATCTATCTATCTATCTATCTATCTCCCTCTATCTATCCCCCTATCTATCCCTCTTTCCATCCATCTCTCTCTCTCTGTCTATCTAATCTATCTATCCATCCATCTCTATCTATCTATCTATCTATCTATCTATCTATCTATCTATCTATCCTATCTAATCTAATCTATCAGTTTTCAAGAAAAGGTTGGACAGCCATTTGTCTTGGAGGATATAAGAATGCCTTCCTCGGGCAGCGGGTTGGACTAGAAGACCTCCAAGGTCCCTTCCAGCCCTTCAATTCTATTATTCTAAGAAATCCCCACCCCCCAAAAAATCACACCAGGCACACAAAGGTGTGTGGCTTGTAGAGCGTTGCCTAAAAGTGAGGAAATGGATGGAAGCCTGTCAAGACGTGGAAATGTCAGCAGAGGACAGTCGATTGTGAGTTTATTGCGTGTTTGTCAAAAGAAGCTGAGATTGAAGAGCGTGGCTGAAAGGAAGGTTGTCAAACAAGGAGAAACGAGGCGAAGAATGAAGGAGGGTGAACGAATGGAGACTTGGACCGAATACAAACACAAGCGCCTGATGTAAAAGAAATAGTTTTGAGTTTGATTAACTAGGGTAATGTTTCTCAATGTCAGCCATTTTAAGAGGTGTGGACTTCAACTCCCAGAATTCCCCAGCCAGCAACGCTGGCTGGGGAATTCTGGGAGTTGAAGTCCACGCCTCTTAAAATGGCTGACATTGAGAAACACTGATCTAGAGAGAACAAATGAGGATTGGACTGCGGCGAAGAGATAGAAAGGAAGAATGAACGGAGGAGGAGGAAGAAGGGGAAGGAGAAGAAGAAGAAGAAAAGAAGAAGAAGGAGGAGGAGGAGAAGAAGAAGGAGGAGGAGGAGGAGGAGGAGGAGGAGGAGAAGGAGAAGAAGAAGAAGAAGAAGAAGAAGAAGAAGAAGAAGAAGAAGAAGAAGAAGAAAGAGAAGGAGACGGCGTTGAGTTGACGGACGCGCTTGTGAACGAGAGAAAAAGCGAGACGTTCAAAGGACAAAACGGTGGAAGGAAGCCACACGAAACACGGAAGGGACGGCCAGATTTAGCGAACGCTGTCACATCAACCGGTTTTTCCACTCTCTTTCCATTCGGTTCCTCTACGTTTTTATTACCCCCCCGAGAGCCGACTCTTTCTGCCTCCTCGTTGCTATCTTTAAATTAAGCGGAATGGGGGGGAAATCTGATTTTTTTTTCTCCCCACTGGGCGTTTTTACTTTCTCTCTCTCTCTAAATTCCACCCTTGGACAAAAAAAAAACCAAAAAAGAAAAGAAAAGAAAAGAAAAGAAAAGAAAAGAAAAGAAAAGAAAAGAAAAGAAAAGAAAAAGGAGAACCCTCCATGCAGCTGAGGGATTTGAAGACAGGAACATCTTTTGTTTGTGTGTCCTTGATGTTGCCAAAGAAGCAATTGCTTGTCTGCTTATTATTATAGTTTACTTTCCCGCAGATGGAAAGCAGATGGAAATCTCTCTCTTTTAGGTTCGTCCCATTGTCCCACCAGCCTATCCTCCTAGGGGAGGTTGAGGGGTGGGTGGGTAGAGGAGCTCCGGTTATCCTTAGAGGGCTTTCTGGTTTCCAAATAGTTATCTCCATGACCTTCTTTTGCTGAGTTTTGTGTCGCACAACATCATGCCATGCTGGTTGGCATGACAACCCTTTCAAGCCTTCAGAGCTGAAGGTGGGCCTTTCAGAGGCTGGGGGTGGGTGGGTGGGGGGAGAAAATAGAAGGACGGAGGCAGGCGAGAAGACCAGACCTGCCCAACTTCCAGAAGTTAGATCTTGAAGCCATCAGAAGCGTTTGATGGAAAATGGACTGAAGACTCTGACACACACACACAGGACATAAAATAATAGAGCTGGGGATGTGGGGTTGGTTTGTTAAGGAATTCGCAGAGTAACCCTTGAGTAGCAAGGGTGTGCACATGAAAGCGATTGAGAGTAGGTACGAATAAAACACAGTCAACACACAGATACACTGAGTTGTGTTTACTTTCAGGAAATAGGAAGGCACAGTCCAATAAACAGTCCAGGTCCTACACATATAAAGCAGGAGATAGCAAAACGACAGTCCAGGGATAATCCAATAACCAAGTCTTCTTACCAGTCGTCGTAGTCATTCACAATAAACAGTTCTTCCGGATTTGCAAACAGTAGCATACGGAGATATCAGAGAGCAAGAACAGCAAAGAAGAAACAAACCATGTTTCTAGCTTTCTCTTAAGGAGATTGGCTACAGAGCTAACCAATCAGGACACAGTATGATGTGATACAGCAGTCTTAAAGTTATAGCGATGGTTTATCTATTGCCAACCCAACAAGGTAGGTAATACTCATTTCCTAACAGGGGTCTTCTAGTCCAACCTCCTATTTGAGCAGGAGATCCTCTACCATTCTCTTTTTTTGAAAGCCCCCAGTAATGGAGCACCCACAACTTCTGGTGGCAAGCTGTTCCACTGGTTCATTCTTCTAAGACATCCCTCCTTAGTTCTAGGTTAGATCTATCCTTGATCGGTTTCCACCTGTGACTTCTTGTCTTGTCTCCAGGTGCTTTGGAGAATAGGTTGACTCGACCCCCCCCCCCCTTCTGTGTAACAGCCCCTCAAATATTGGAAAACTTCTAGCATGCTACCCATAGTCCTGGTACAGAATAACAGAACGACGGAGTTGGAAGGGACCTGGCTTGGAGGTCTTCTGGTCCAACCCCGTGCTCAAGCAGGAGATCCTATACCATTCCACACAAATAGCTGTCCAGTCTCTTCTTGAAAGCCTCCAGTGATGAAGCACCTGCAACTTCTGGTGGCAAGCAGTTCCACTGGTTAATTGTCCTCACTGTCAGGAAGTTTCTCCTTCGTTCTAGGTTGCTTCTCTCCTTGATTATTTTCCATCCTGCATTCTGGTGCTTTGAAGAATAGGCTGATTCTCTTCTTCTTTGTGGCAGCCCCTCAAATATTGGAAGACTACTATCCGGTCACCCCTAATCCTGAGACCAGGCCCGGATCTATCTTTTCCCCTGTCTAGAAGCGAAAAGGAGGTGGAGAATTGGCACTCAGGCCCGACAGATGCCCTTAGACATCGTCCGGCTCTGTCCTGGGTCTCTAAACAAATGGCAGAATTCCAGCTTTCCGTAATGGGTGATATTTACCCAGCCCGGCTACACCAGGGAGAAAGAGGTCAAATAACTCTTATTATTCCTCTTCTCAGCTTCCTTAGCAGCTAATTGGCTTTAACACCAATGTCCTGATTAGGACCCAGAGGGCAGGAATTTGGCAGATGTTGAAACCCAGAGACTCCGCAGGAAGCGTTTGTGTTGCTGTGCGTAAATCCTCTCGCAAACCACACCGCCTCTCCAAAGGCTGCACACACACACACACGCACACACACACACAAATACACACATACACACCCCAGCGGCCACGGCTTGGCTTTCCACGGCAGGTGCGATTGGCGAGAGGGCACACCCAGGCGCCCAAATTGTAATAATAGCCACTTAAGCATGATAATGAGAGCATCTCAGCCGTGGCTGATATATTTTATCCCTCCGAGACACTAATTTTTTGGCAAGTCGGGAGTTTTTTTTTTTTTTTTCAAAAGGGACCTCGTAAAAAAAATTGCGGCCGTTAACTCCGGGATCATAACTCTTGTCTTGTCAGGACAGGGAGTGTTTTATGTGCCGTGGAAATTAAACCGGGAGTGAAACAGGCCCACCCAAGCAAGCCTGGGCTGGGAAATAGATGGATTAATAAAATGCCACCGGGGACTGACAGCCAAGGTAGGCAGGCAGGCAGGCAGGCAGGCTGGGGAGGGGGGGAAAAAGGAGGAGGGGGTTTGGGGTTGAATTGCAATCAATTTGGGGAACTGGGGGAGGAAGGGAAGGAAAACTATTTTGCCGGAGAGAGATATGGAGAGAGACCCATCCCAGCCAGCTAAAGCTAATGCAGGTAATGAAACTGCGACCACCGATACTTCATTCTTCTCTTAAAAAATTCAGGCTGCTTCCCTGCCTGTGATATCAAGACATTTCCATAATTGCTTTTCTTTCTTTCTGTCTTTCTTCCTTCCTTCCTTCCCTTCCTTTCTTTTTCTTTCTTTCTCGCCTGCCTGCCTGCCTGCTTGCTTTTTCACTTTCCTTTCCTCCCTCCTTCTTTTTCTTCCTTTCCTTCCCTTTCCTCTCTTTCTTTCTCTCTCTCTGTCTTTCTCAGTTCTCTCTTTCTGTCTTTCTTTCTTTTTCTCTTTCTCTTTCTTTCCCGTCTTTCTCTTTTTTTCTTGCTTGCTTTTTCTTCTTTTTCTTTCCTCCTTCTCTTTCCTTTCCTTTCTCTTTCTTCCTCTTTCTCTCTCTCTCTGTCTTTCTCAGTTCTCTCTCTTTCTGTCTTTCTTTCTCTTTCTCTTTCTTTCCCGTCTCTTTCTCTTTTTTCTTGCTTGCTTTTTTTTCTTTTTCTTTCCTCTTTCTCTTTAGTTATTGGTTCGATTTATATGCCGCCCTTCTCCAGAGACTCAGGGCGGCTTACAATGCGTTAAGCAATAGCCTTCCTACTTTTGTATAGACCTGCTTAGTAGGGCTTTTGCCCCCCCCCCAATCCGGGTCCTCATTTTACCTACCTCGGAAGGATGGAAGGCTGAGTCAACCTTGAGTCTGGGGAGATTCGAACTCGTAGTAATTGCAGGCAGCTGGTGTCACTTAACACCACTTTAATCTGCTGCGCCACCAAGGCTCTTACCTTTCCTTTCTCTCTTTCTTCCTCTTTCTTTCTCTCTTTCGTCCTCTTTTTTCCTCTCTTTCTCTTTCTTTCCCTTCTTTCTCTCTTTTGCTTTCTTTTTTCTTGCTTGCTTTTTCTTCTTTTTCTTTCCTCCTTCTCTTTCCTTTCCTTTCTCTCTTTCTTTCTCTTTCTTTCTCTTTCCCTTCCTTACCCTTTTTTCTCTCTTTCTCTCTCTCTCTCTCTTTCTTTCATCCATCTCCTTCCTTCCTTTCTTATGCTTGGGCTCCAAACTGCCTTCCATACCCCATCGTAACTGCCTGTGTTTTTTCAAAAGTCGTGTTGGGAGTCTGCTCTTTCAGCACGTAGAAAATCTCTTTTGCTGGGCCTCCATTTCTTTGAGGATTGTGGCATGTATTTGATCGTGAATTTAAACTGTGTTTTTCCCTTGACTCGTCAGCGGAGTAGAGGGACGAAGGTATCAATCAAAAGCATAGAGATATATTTATCCACAGCGTTTTGCTTCAGGCTCTGAATAAATGCAGGAGGACTTCAGAGTAACCCCAGCAAACCTGAGCGTTCTTTGAGAAAGTTGTTTGAAGGTGGTGCCCAGTGTTTCTCAAGCATGGCGACTTTAAAGCGTGCGGACTTCAACTCCCAGAATTCCCCTCTCAGCATATGTGGACTTCAACTCCCAGAATCCCCCAGCCAGCATGTGTAGATTTCAAGTCCCAGAATTCCCCTGTCAGAATGTGTGGCCTTCAACTCCCAGGCAACATATGTAGACTTCAACTCCCAGAATTCCACAGCCAGCATGTGTGGCCTTCAACTCCCAGAATTCCCCTGTCAGAATGTGTAGATTTCAGCTCCCAGAATCCCCCAGCCAGAACGTGTGGACTGGAACTCCTACAGTTCCCCAGCCACACATGGGAATTTCAACTCCCACAATTCCCCATCTTCTATATCTGGACTTCAACTCCCACAATTCCCCAGCCAGCATATGTGGACTTCAATTCCCATAACCCCCCACCCTCTCAGTCACCACGCTGGCTGGGGAATTCTGGGATTTGCAGCCCATCTCCATCTTGAAGTGGCCGAGGTTGAGAAACACAGATCCAACCATCCCTCCCAATTATCACACAACAGTGAGCCACGGTGGCGCAGTAGTTAGACTGCAGTCTGACTGCCGGCTGCCTGCAATTTGGCAGTTCGAATCTTACCAGGCTCAAGGTTGACTCAGCCTTC
>WNWU01000223.1:0-18206 GCA_012654045.1 Ptyas mucosa
CTCACAGCCAGAACAAATGTAAAAACATGAGATATAACACCATGGTGATAGGAAGAATTGTTAAAGTTTCTTTTATTTGAAAGGAGATATTAATTCTTTTGATTTAGATAGTATGCAGGAAAAGAAAATCATATCTACAGGTAATGTTTCAAAATGGGAAATTGTTGAATGACTGGAATTCTTCCAGCTCTCTTCCCTTTCAGCTCAATAAAGAAAACTCTGTAAGAGTCATTCAGAGAAATTTGCTGTTCAGCAACAGCTACTGAATGTGACACCTTATAAAAAATAATTTGGGCACTTCTTCCTACAGCTAGAAGTGTGTATATGAGAGAGAGTGAGGAGGAAAAGAGGCCAGGAGGAAGCTGCGGGAACCAAGCGCCAGCCTGGTTGCCTGATCCTCTGTGTGAGAATGCCAGAATGATGTGAAATGCCATGTTTGACCGGCTCTCAGCTGCGGAGGGAAATGTTCATCTCTCTTATATAATTCTTTGTTGATTTCCTGATAAAACCTCCTTTGCAGAAAGTGTTCAGCAGAAGAGCTTCTGGGATTTCAATTTGGGATTGATTTGGGGTTTCTTTTGTATGTGCTTCACACCAAAATAATAAATATTAAAGTGTATTAAGAAATTGCCACTGTATTTTTTCTTTCATTAGCCATAGAATTAAAATAGTAGTTTTCAGGCCCTTTAATTTTCCACTCTATAATTTCTACCTAAAGCATTTTCTCTGCTCCTTTTCCAAGATTGTTTTGTCTGTGAAGGGCTGGAGAAGATGCCCAGAGAAAGTGGACCTGGAGACTCTCCCCAGGAGAAGGTTGAGGGGATCCTGTCTAAAGGCAGCCGCATCACTGACCAGGTCACAAACCTTCAATGCTGCATAATATTCATCCAGGTCCAAGAAGGGGGTGAATAGAGGGGGAGGGGCACCCATGGAAGCTGTTCTGCTCTCCAACCACACAGATTGCTGATCAATTGGGAATCAATGTTTAGTTCTCAGAATGGCTCCTAATTGCGAATAATTTGCAAATTCCATTTTAAGGAGCTAAGAAAAGCTCTGATGGATCAGACCAAGATCAGTCTAAGATTCACAGTGACCACACAAATCCCTCTGGTTCTCCCACAAGCAGAAGGCAGAGAGACTTATGGTTTTTTCCAACATGGAACAGGCATTTTCCCACAATTTCACTTTCCTCCATCCCACCACACAATATTGGACACTCGGCCATCTCACAGTCTAGGAATCCCCAATTCTGGTATCTCACATCAATCTGAGAAAATATTTTCCATGTTTCACAGCCCCAATTAAAAAGTACTAAGGTGGGATTAGAACTCAGGAGTCTCCTAGGGATCAGCCCAAAGTCACTCAGGAAACTTTCACGCCTAAGGAAGGATTAGAACTCAGAGCCTCCTAGAGCTTGGCTCAAACTCAACCAGCTGGCTTTCATGCCTAAGGCAGGACTAGAACTCACAATATTCTAAGGATTGTCTCAAAGTCGCCCATTTGGCTTTTATTTGAAAGCTGGTTTTACAAGTTTGGATCTCTGCCCCCTCCCAGGGCACTCCTGGCCCCCCTTAAGCCCCCCCAACAAAAGGTTCTTTCTGTCACTGCTTCCCTTCTCCCCTCCCCCATCGCCCAAACAGACAGCTGTCACTCAAGCCCCTGTCCTGCCACGCTCCCTCTTACCCAGGTCGGGCAGCGCCACCCCCAGTATGCCTGAGCCGCCTCCCCTCCCGCAGCCTTGTCCCCGCAGAAGCCTCCTCGGGGCTGGCCAGGAGCCTCGCCAGGGAGCAGATCGGAGTGCAGTGGGTGGGCGGGCAGGCGAGCGGCTGGACAGTCTTCTTCCCAGATGGGCTGCAGGTGTGGCGGGTAGGATCTCCCTGCGCCTCTTCCCTCCCGGGCCACGTCGGGGCTCTGGCTCCAGTGGCCCCCGGATCTGAGAGCAGGAGAAGCCCCGGGGGAGACGGGCAGGCGGGAGGCCTCGGGGGGGAGGTCTGAACCGTCTGAACCCGAAAGCTCTGCAAGGCAGGCAGCAAGGCGTGTAAATCCCCCCTTTTGATCTGCATCCAGTGAAAGGGGCTTCCTTTGTCCCTCGTCCCACCCGCCACTCCCACCGCGGCACTCCTCCTGCCTGGCAGCTGCCTCCCCAGAAAGCCTGGAGGGGCAGCCCAGAGCCCTTCCCCCCCAGGACCAAAAAGCCCCCTTTCTGCCTCTGTCAAGGGCTGTGCTGAGGCCCCTTCACTCCCAGACCCCCCCAATACCGGATCTTCTGTGTGGGGGGAAGTTGTGGGGGGGGTGATGGGGAAGCTCAGCCCGTCTTTGCTCCCCCCCAGCTACCGATGGCAACATCTGGGCCAGGTGAGGCTTCGTCCACCTTGCGGGAGATACAAGGGATGGCAGCTCTCCAGATGCAGGGGAAGGGGGGGAACCTCCCGCCACTCTTCAGTCACCCATATGTGTCGGGGTAGGTTAAATCCTGGAGGTCTACTATTAGGATTAATATGCTCAGAGATATTTTGGGGGAATAGCTTCTCCATGCTTCCATCCACTTTTGTGTGGTGTTCTGATGATCGGCCATCAACTTAAGCGCTGTTAAGAGTGGTGGGTTTCTTGACTTTAGTCGGCATCTTAGAGGTAGGTTAAAAAAGGGCAAAGAAGTGACATTGACTTGGCCATGCCCACCTGACCACCAAGCCACGCCCACCCAGTCACCTGATCACCAAGCCACACCGACTAATTAAGCCACATCCACAGAACCGGTAGCGAAAATTTTTAGATTTCACCCCTGGCCCCATCCCCTCGGAGGAAGACCAGGCAGAGCTGCTCGGCTGATGTCACGGCTTTTCTGGGCCACTTTGGCTCCAGTTGCGCCCAAGAGGGAACCCCACGCCTTACAAAGACCCCAATTGCCCTCCACACACACAGCCTTGCTTGGCGGACCTCTGGAAGCTGGTTAAGAAGGGGGGGCTGCTCCTCCCCTCCCCTCTTTTTCTCTCCTTCCTACTTTTCTTTCTTTCATCGCTTTTGCTTTCTGTGCCCTCCTCTTGGCCAGAGGCCCCTCCCCACCCCCTCCTGCCTTAGCCCCCCAAGAGGCCCCCCCTCGGGGTGGCCGAGAGCCCCTCCAGGAAGTGCAGTGAGTGAGGAAGCAGCGGAGCGGCGGCCGCCTGCATCGCCTTCCTCCCAGCCTGGCTGTGGGGACAGAAGGCTAATCGAGCAGCTCTGCTCCTCTCCCCTCCCGCCCCCGTTGGAGCTCAGAGGCTGCAGGAGGCCTACCAAAGAGGGCTGCCAGGGGACTGGGGCGGGGAGGCCTCTGGAGTCAAGGCATGGCTTCTGAGTGGCAGCTTCACCCGATGCCTCCCTGCAAGAGGCAGACAGCTGGGCAGGCAAGGAGGAGGAGGGCGACAGAGAAGTTATTCTCCGGGGCAGCGGATCCCTCACCGCCGGGCTCTGGGAAATCTCGGGGGTTTCGCTTCGCAGTGCCCTTCACCGAGGTTGCAACCCGCTGGTTGGGGAGGAGGGGATAAGATCCAGCTGTTGGAGGGGTCCTAATCATCCACTAAAGGGACAGAGGGGGGAGGATGCAGGATCCCTTAGAAAGCCCTCTTTCCCAGGGGAGAGGCAGCTGCTGGAAAGAGGTGCAGATGGGGTCTCTCAGCAAGAGAGCCTTCAGGGAGGCCCACACCCCCACCCTTGGCTTGGTGAACAAGGGTTCTCATGAAGATGATCCTATAACACTTGGAGGATGGGTCCTACAGCTTCCATTTTACCTCTTTTCCTACTTTCTCTTTCTACACATCTATATTTTCAGCCACTGACACTAGGAATATTTGCTCAAATTATTAACTGTCTGGTTCTTGGGAGCTGCAAAATATTAAATTCCTCTGAATGACTTTCACAGATTTCTCTTTAGCTAGATTTATTGGGATGAATAATGCAATAATTCCAGTCATTCAACCATTTTCCATTTCAAAACATACTATTTAATTGGGGATAATTACTGCCTTCTTTCAAATAAAAGGAACTTTTACCATTCTTTAAATATTCTAATAGATTACGTCTCATGTTTTCACATTGATTCTGGCTGTGAGCTGCTCCTTTGTGTTGAGGTCTGGCCTCAGAAAGATAATGTAGCACTTGGGGATGAAGATGCAGCCCAGCAGACCAGCACTGGAGGCCAAGATGGAGAAGACCTGCACAGCCACCATGGATTTCCCTTTGGTGCTCAGGTAGGTGGGCACAAAAGTCACCCAGACACTGCAGAAGACCAGCATGCTGAAGGTGATCAGCTTGGCTTCGTTGAAGACCCCAGGCAGATTCCTGGCCAGGAAGGCCACCATGAAGCAGATGGCGGCCAGGAAGCCCATGTAGCTGAGGGTGACGTAAAACATGACAACGGCCCCTTCATTGCATTGCAGGATGATCTCTCCAGGCTGGGAGTGGAGGTCAGAGTCAGGGAAAGGGGGAGAAACTCCCAGCCAGGTGGAGCAGATGAGAATTTGGGCAGCAGAACAAGAAAGGATGATGAAGTTGGCCAAGCTCTTCCCCAACCATCTCTTCACTCGGTTTCCTGGTTTTGTGGCCAGGAAAGCCAGCACCACCGTGAGGGTTTTGGCCAAGAGAGAAGAAACGGCAACTGAGAAGATGAGGCTGAAAACCGTCTGTCGGAGAAGGCAGGTGGCTTTCCTTGGTTGACCAATGAAGAGAAAAGGAGACAAGAAGCAAAGCAGGAGGGAGACCAACAGGATGTAGGAGAGGTCCCGGTTGTTGGCTTTGACAAGGGGAGTTTCTCGGTATTTAATGAAGATGATTAAAACAAGGCCTGTGGTTAAGAAGAAGAGGAGGGCAAAAGAGACCAGGATGATGCCCAGATATTCTTCATGAGACAGGAAGGTTACGACTTTGGGGATACATTGGACTCTGTTCTCATTTGGATATTTATCATCTGGACACTTGGTGCATTTTTCCGTATCTGAGAAACCAAAAAGCAACTTTCTTTAATATTCTGTTCTTTTATCTTACAAAAAATACCTTCTTTGGATAACAGCTGATACTACAGGCATTTACCAAGAAGTATTTCTTAACGATTTCATTAAGAAACAGTCAGTCCTTTGAAATGGCATAAGGTCTCCTGCTTGAGCAGGGGGTAGGGCTAAAAGACCTCTAAGGTTCCTTCCAGCTGTATTCTGATTGATTGATTGATTGATTGATCTACATGACTTACAGAATATTTGCATAATGAATTCGCCCCATAACTATCCACAGCACATCATTATGGCCCAGTGACACCTTCTCAATGATCCTCAAGGGGAGGCTAATATTAGATTGCAAAGTCTTTCAGAAGGTGGACCTAAAACAATTCATCAAGTTTCAAAGAACTCAGATGTTCCTAGAAAGGTAAATTTAGTAGCATATATCCAAACTAAAAAGCCAGAGAGAAATTTCCTCTGCTGTTAATAAAATTTGCCCAGTCTGCCACCCCCTCCTCCCATCTCTTCCACAAAGCCTCCCATTTTCCTTAGTGTGACCCACCTTCCTGAGTGGAGAAGGTCCCCTCTGGACAAGGAACGCAGTCATAGCAGCAAACTGGCTCGGCTTCTCGAGCCCTTTTGACAAATCCAGGGAGACAACTTTCCACACATTTGGACTGAGGCAGGGACTGAACAGAAGGAAAGGAATGCCAAAGAAAATATGTTAGGACTCTCCGTCCATGGAAAACAGAGGGAGAAATGGATGGAGAAAAGTAACCTCTGTTCTTCATTGGGGTAAATATGAAACCTCTGACTACTTCTAAACAGATGCAGGAAGTAAAACAACTGGCAGATTCTTCATTTAGTTCCTCCCTTTTGCTTTTGGAATTTAACATTACAATAAAGTAACGTTACTTTTTTAAAAACTTTTCTTTATATATTTACTTTATTTTACTTTTCTATTTAATTAAAATCTATTTAAGAAAATCTTGAGGGATGGAATTGAAAAAAGATGAAAAAAGATTTAAGTATGATGATCAGTGGTGGGTTGTCCCTGGTTCGGACCGGTTCTATAGAACCGGTAGTAAAACCGGCGGGAGGCTCTGCCCAGTGACCCTGAAGTCATGAGAAGCGATCTGCGCATGTTCAGAAGCGAACTGGTAGTGAGATAAGTAGAACCCGCCCCTGATGTTGATATCTTTATATTAAAATTGAGAATAAAGTTTACTGTAAAAATTTTAGAAAACTTTTATTCCATTCAATTTTTTAACCATCCTGGGGACGATAGGTTTAGCCCACTTGAAATGGGACCTCAGGATTTGGAAAACAGAGAAAGGACACCAAAATTTCTCCCACCTTATTGAGCAGCTTTAGCCGTGAAAGAGCATCTTGTGTGATAGTAAATCTCTGTCTTTTGAAATACGCCAGAACTCCTCTCCTGACATCCTTGGGGAGAACCAATAAGCCCCAAATGCCCATATCTGCCGTTATCTTTCCATTTTGGTCCAAGTACATTTTTTTCTGAGAAATATTGCAAAATTCATTCTTCTTCAGAAAGGGATGAAACTAGAATGGGAACATCCAGGAATTTGAAAAACAGAAGACTTTGTTTCTTATCCCACATTGAATCTTCTACAATTGTCTAATCTCCAAATATGGTTAAGTAGGATACAAATACAGCCCTAATCTTCATAAGTGAATGAAAAAGTTTGAGGAAAAAATTGTCAATCATATACTGGCAAAATATAGAGAAAATATAATTAACACAATTGGGAACATTCTAGAGCAGTTGCTAGTTAGTTCCAGTATCCTCTAGTAACCATAAAGTAGGTAAGTATAGAACAGTAGATAATACAGCAGACCTCCAGGTGTTGTTCTTCTCTTATCAACATTTTCCAAGGTTGTTTTATTATTCTAGGAGTATGACATAGTATATACCCATTCACCAGTAGATGGCATCTTCAGCTTAAAAATCAACGTTAAAAATCCACTTTAAAACTATTCTGCCAGTTATATATTTCAAGTTGATTCAAACAGAATATTCAATAAACAGTCAGATGTTCAGCATTTTAAAATGCCTGATCAAAGACATGCCAGTAACATTTATACATTGAGTCTTTTCATATTTTATGGCTTTTGCTTATTTCCTGTTAGGGTGGAATTTCTCTCTGCCTCTCCTTAATTGCAGCTTAAAAACATTCAAGAGAGCCTCTCTTCCTGGACTGATTTTCTTTTCCTAAGCAAAAATTAAAATTCACCTCACCCAGCTCTAAATCACTGTCCACTCTCACTGCTCCAGCACAATCTTAGGTTCTTCGGCTGCGCCTGATTCACGGTGGCCATGATGGCTGCCTCGCCTTCATCAGAGAGGGAAGAAACTCTGGGTCTAGCAGGAGAGCCACCACTCTCCATGACCTGCAGGGTGCCTCTTTGTGCCCCTACAGGAGACATTAGCCCCTTGGGGGGCCCTCCGATGAAGAGGATTCAGCATGGGGGTGCGGAGACCCACTCCCCCACAATGATCTCACGACGACATCACTGAAATTCAAGCAGAAGCCATGTTGATTCCTGTTTGTCTCAGCCACAGCACTTTCTGGATGGGACTTAGAAGAAAGTGGCAGCTGACAGCTGCTAAATTGCACAAAACGCTCTCTCCCAGCAAGAACAGCAGCAGAGAGAAGCAGCTGCAGACCTAGAGAGCACTTGGAATATCTCCGTGAACGACCAAGGCTCAGCAAGAGACGGCTGCAAGATCTCTGCTGCAGCACTTTCTGGATGGGACTTCTTACAGGTAAGAAGAACCATCCAGGTCTGGTGCTTCGGCTTGAGGAGCCATAGTTTGAGGCCAGAGGGGGGCAGTGGCATGCGAGCAGAGGCTCTGGAGCAAGACTGGATTGGCACATTCCCCAACCCGGCCGAGGTGAAGAGTGAGCAGCCGGAGGCTCCAGAACTAGACTGGAGCTGGGAAATGGTGCATCCTTGGGTCCCAACCCAAGGTGAAGGGTGAGTGGGCAGCATGCCTACCTTTGGTGAGCAGAGCGGGCGAGGGCTGCAGGCAAGGCCAGGACATTAGCTGGGCCGCATGATGAAGGGAAGATAATATACAGGGTGGGGTGGGGCGGGGTAAACGGGGCCAGCCGGTGGTGGAATTCGGCAATTCTTCAAACTGCACAAAATCTTAACAATCAATTTGCCCGAACAGTTCCAAACCAGCTGAATCCCACCTCTGCCTTGCAATTAAAGGAGAATTTGCACAAAGTCTACATGAACTTCAGGGAAGGAGAAATAAGCCAAGGAGGAGATCAAAGGAGGTGCTCTTAGCCTTGAGGAAAGAGAACAAGGAGAAGAGCTGAAGATCAGGAGGAGTCTGGGAGCCCCTTTTCCAACTGACACAATCTCTCGGCTGGAGAAGGGAGGATGCAGCCCTCTTCCAATCACTGAAACACGTTACACACGAGTGTAAGATCTGCTCACTATTATTCCAGAGTGTCAGACACAGAAAAATGAATTCAGTGACAAGAGAGGAGATTTTAGCTGAAGGAGAGAAAAAAATGTGATAAAAGGATGAGCTGTTTTAGAGCTGAGCCAGTAAAGCAGAGAAGTTCAGTCCCTTCTTCATGGATTACCTGAATGCAAAGACTGAGCAGCCATCAGTCAGAGAAGCTTTAACTGGGATTCCTGCAGAGAGGAGGGGTTGGGCTAGATGGTCTCAGGGTTTCCTCCAAATTGATAAAGGTTGTCATACCACAACAGGTAACTATTGTGCTGTAGCCCCACCTATTGGCCAGGGGCAGATAAGCCTAACTGTATTGTCTGAAGCCAGACTCCCTTTTCTCTCAGCCTTTGGAGGAGACGGAAGCAGCCGGTTTGACTGAGACACATGGTCATCCAGAGGCCTCCGTCCCTCACACAGAGCATCGCTGGAGAGGTTCCAGCTGCTTCTTTGTTGGCTGTTAGTTAAAGCTGCCTATCTCCTATTTATATTTATATTTTCACTCTTTGCATTTCCTCAGTTTCTCTGTCCCCTTTTCTCCCAATGAAACAGCCAGATCCACCCCAGGCTCCCTTTCACTGGAGGAGAAGAGGGGGGTTTAGCTGCCTGTTGAGCTGCACACAGACCCACCTGCAGTGGGGACGGAACAAAGGGGAAATTCCACCATGCTCATCACAAACCCACAAATACGGGAATTCATTTAAGAAAGAATACAGCATTTTCAAATGAGCAGAGTTTAATATTAAAATGCCATGGTATCTACTCTTTGGAACCATTATTCCCTGAGTAATTGAATTGGACAGATCTGTTGAGATGGTTCCCCTCCTTCTCCTCTGGATTCCTCCTCCAAAGGATCTAAGATTAATGGATCCATATCAGGACCCCCATACCTGCCATGGCTGCAGCCTTGGAGACCCCAGATTCTTTTCTCCCTCCTTCCTTCTCCTCCTCGATCTGGAGGAATATGCGGCATTCAAGGCCTGGGCCAGAGTCTGAATTATACTGAAATATTGATACTGATTTGGGATCTCTTTCCTGTTCCTTTTCTCCTGGGTCTCCAATGGGGCTTTCTGGGTGCATCTTCTGCGGCCTTTGAGAGAAAAGACGTTCTTTGAAAGAGAACAGCGGAAATAAAGATCTTGAAACTTTTCTTCCACAAAGTAATGGGGTTCAAAGGCATCATCGTATGACCTATTTTTTGCCAAAAAAACAAAGTTCCAAATACTATGGATGTATTTGAGAAGTCTATGCTTGTTCATTGTATACGCAAAAAAATTTGTGAGGATCCAGACTTTCCCTTCAATGGGTCCTGGCAGACGCATAAATGTCAAATGGAAAGGAAAAATTCTCTTCCAAATGGACTCATGTTGTAAGAAGTGAACAAAGACGTTGACTTGTCTCCACTTAGAGAGGGAATCCCTGGGGGCTGCTGCATATTCAGATGTTGAGAATCGTTGTGATATAACAACACAAATTCCATTCCTGACAAGCACAGGAGGAAAAATCCTCATGAAATTCTCTCCCTCCTCTGTGTCTGAAGCAAAGAGGCCAATCAGGGTCCATCTGAAATGGAGGAGGAGGTGAACAATTGCTGGGTTCTGGATCCCTTCTTTGGGGAGCATCCGGTAAAAAAAGGGGAATTTACTTTTGTCACTCAGAGCCTCTGAAGAAGTTTCAAGATTGATCTGCAAAAGCAATACTGTGTTACATTTGGGGTCAAATCAAATCCAAAATATTAGACTTTAATAAATCCAACCTACTTCTCAGAATGTATTAGAATAGTTCGTTGATCAGACATTGTTTAAAATATTAAAGACAGAATATTTGCAAGATTGTATAATAAAAGTGGAAAATAATAAGCAAATTAAAAAACAATAAACAATGTAAACCATATTACTGTATCACCCGTACAATTTACCGCAATTAGATTAACACGTGGAAATGCCAACTTGAGTATTCTATTCCAATAAAGGGCCTATTATAATTTTTGGGAATTGCTGAATTTTTTTTTTTTTGCTTCTATATTCCAGATTCTTTGTGGAAAAAACCTTTTAGCTTCTTCTCCAGCTATACAAGAAAGAGGGAGACCTCAGTTCCTAATACAATTTGTCAATTGCATAATCCAAGTTTGGTCTTCAATTGAAGTTTTGTCTGCTCCAACAGCCACAATTTTCAGAGTCTGTCAGTTTCCATAGATTAAATTTTATGCCAACAATACCCATGTTTTCTGAATTTAGACAAAGCAGAAATTGTGTAAATTCCCAAATCAGCTCTGAGGGCAGCAGCTGGAGTCCTTTTACCCACCCCAAGATCCTCCTCAGAGGCTGAGATTGGGTTGGTTCTGCTGGTGGTTTCTCTCTGAAGCCCCAAACATCAGATTGATGGAAGAACATGGAGGAAAACTAGGCATTAGATACTTTAATAACTGGGTCTGAGGAAGCTGGAGAGCTAAGAGATTTTCATTTAAGCACCATTTTCACTCCTGCCCTTTCTCTAACTGAGATCCTTGGATGATGAGGGAGCCAAGATTCAGTCTCAGAGAAAACAACCCCAGGTAAGGAAAGGTGTTACTTGCTCTAATGGCTGACCATCTATCGCTATGATGTCATTTCACAAAGACCATAACTGCTGGATTTGTTTATAAATTATCAGATAATTATTAAGACAAAACAATCCAAGTCTATACAATCCAATGTGCAAGTATGACAATATCACATTATCTGTATAAATTAGTGTATTCCAATAGGAATTTAGCAGGCTAAACATGTGTGCCTATAAAAGAACTTATAACAAAATAAAAGGGTTGGAAGGGACCTTGGAGGTCTTCTAGTCCAACCCCCTGTTCAAGCAGTAAACCAGGCATAACTTATTGAGCCAAGTTTCACCTCATCTGTAAGTGTACATTTGGTTTTTCTAGCCTAAGTATAAAACATTACTTTTCTCTACATTAAATTTCATTTTGTTAGATAGGCCCAGGGTTCAAGTCTACTTAGATCCATCTGGATCTTCAGCCTATCTTCTGGAGTGTTGGCTATTCCTGCCACTTTAGTATTGTCTTCAAATTTGATGATTTCCCCATTTCTCCCCTCATCCAAATCATTCATGAAGATGTTGAAGAGAACTGGGCCTAAAATGGAACCTTGGGGTCCCCCACTGCTTGTTTCCCTCCATGCAGACGTAGTTCCATTGAGGACCACAGGCTGAGCCCATCTGGGGGTGATGCTGTCTATCCCACATATTTTCAGCTTCCCGAGAAATAGGTTGTGTTTTACTTTGTCAAAGCCTTTCTGAAATCCACGTACTGTATACTACATGCACTGCATTTCATTGGTCCACTAATTGAGTCATTTTGTCAAAGAATGAAATAATGTTTATTTATGATCTGTTTTTTGACCCTGCATTAGTCCTAGTAAGTCATTCATATCTAGACTGAAGAACAAGGGCTGAAATATGCATCTTTCCCTTCCCCCTTGGTAAGCGTAGATCCTCCTTCTCATGGCTCCATTGAGCCCAAACCTCCCTCTCAAACAAGGGCTTGGATCAGGGCCAACAGGCTGAGCTCCATTTTGAGGGCCATCCATTTTCTCCATCATATTTCTCTGTTTATTGAGTCAAATGCTGCACTAACATCTAGTTTTACCTCATTGATATAGATGAGATATTTCAAGACAAATTTGTTGCTAATATTAGATTATTAATTTATGCATTATTTCTTACAAAATCTATATATTTTTTCATTCTACCTAAAACATTCTGGTTCTTCTGCAATGAATGCATTTTTCTCAATGGCATAAATTTTATCCGAAATATCTTTTAGTCTAATTGGACTATAATGGCTACAATCCTTTTTATTCCACTTTTTAGATAGATAAAATGTTACTATTGCCAACTTCAATCCGACTGGATAGGGCAGGCATTATTTATCTGTGAAAATGAAGATGCCAATAGAGGCCCCAACAACCAGGGATATTTTTTGATCAGTTAAATAATTGGTAGAATGTCTTCTCCAGGGAATGTATTTCTTGCATTTCAGGCCTTTTATGATTAATCTCAACATGAACATAATGGGGTAAAATATTGGTACATTTTTGCTAATATGGAGAAAGGCAGCCCTTGAATTCCATGGAGAAGACATGATTGCATCTATTGCTCACCCACCACCACCCACCCCTCACTTTACCAGAAGGAGAAAAACACACACAAACCTGTGGGACTTTGTAGGTGCCTCCTAATGTTGACATATGGATGGAGATGGGCCTTTGAGCTGCATCAAGAAGAGCCAGAAGGTTCTCCTTCCTTCCACAGCTGTAGTTGGGCACATTGGCTTCTCCAGTGGAAAGAATGTCCAGCAAGGCATCTAAAGTGTGGAAAGTGCTCCAATAGTTGTCATGGATGTTGTAGCCCAGTGTCAGATTGTGTAGGAACTGGGAATTCTTGTTCAACCTTTGAATGGCCAAAATGAATAGTAAACCATTTCTAAAACTATAAAAATTCCTATTGTAAAAAAATATATATATAATCAACAGCAAATACTGTTTTTAATATATAATCCTTCAGAATTTACTGAGCCTTAACACAACATTGATTGAAAACCAATGATCAATTACACAAAAATGGAAATTGGCTGAGGTACAGCAACTACAACTGGTTTTACAACTACTTTGAATACAATTTATTATTCAAATGATAAATTAAGGATTGAACTGAGGGAGGAAAATTATCTGCAATCTGTTCATTTTCAGACCCATTTTTGGATTTGAGTCTCTTTCACAAAATCAGACCAAAGAGAGAAGCCATGGAAATCAAAATCATTCAGGAAATTAGACATATCCCCCAATATAGGAATAAATGAAAAGAAGCAGAAAAGAAGGAGAGGGTTAGAATGGAGAGAGTGTAACTCCATCACCCTGAATGACTTACATATAACGGAAAACAAACTGAAGAGAAGGAGCAACATTGAAAAGCAACTTTATACGCAATCTTTTATCTCCACTGAAGATTATACCAATGAGATGGTCTCCTGGGCTGTAATAGTCCCATGGATTTTTTCCATCCTGGTGCTCCGAACTCAGTGGGCATTTCATTCTTAGCTTCCCAGAGACTGGATGGGAAAAAAGCAGCATCAGAAGCAGAAGCAGGAGGTCCATAATTCATGGGGTGAATCAATCAATCCCTTTCCTGTTTCTAAAGAAAATTTAGAAGAATTCAAAGGACTCTCACAAGTTGGAATATGATCCAGTTGCTTTCCTTCTTCAAACACAGAGAAACACTCAACTTCACCTGGAAAGAAAAGAGACCTACATTCAAGAGTACAGACTCTGCCTGTCCCAAAACTCCATATTTCTCTGCCCAAAGTCTCCCCTGGAGGATTTGGCCAAACAGCAGAGCTTAAACTTTTATCACAGTTCCCCTCTCAGGAGGGATCCCTGGATAATTCAACTAGTTCTTGGATTGTTGGGAAGGTTGTTGGGAAATTCTCTGGAGGGAAATGAAAGGGAAATAATCCTCATGTGATTCATAATAACAGGGGCAGAGATGGAATTAAACTCATCATCTAGAATTGAGAGGTTTGGGATCTCTATGCTTGAAAATGGCCCTGGAGGGAATACAAGGGAAATGTTTCTGAAAATAAAAAGAAATGTGACATTTGTTGGCATTGTGGTTAAAGAGAAAAATCCCAGGGGCCAGTTAATGCCAGAACAAGACACAGATCTGAAATAGCTCCCTGTTGAGTCAAAGCCAAAATTTACTTTATTTTGAAAGTTAATGCTCAAGGGCATCGCACAAAAGGGCTGATGCAATAGTGCAGCCAGTTTCTAAGAGCAAAATCAACTTTAGTGAAAAACTAGTTACCAGAACTTTGTAAAATTAAAAAAAATCACACCCACCATACAAACACAGAAAAAGAGACATTAGAAACAAACCAAGTGAAAAGAGATGGAGAAATCAAGGCTGCCTCTCTCCCCATGTGGGGAGGGGAGGGAGGGAAGGGGAGCTCAGGACCCTCGTGTTGCAGATGGAAAGTTAATCTTCAAAATCCAACTTCCATCTTCTGAGTCCTGGGAAGGGGGGGAGACCATATCCCATGTTGCTCAGCCATCTCTTTCCAGGCATGGGGCACTCAGGGGAGAAAGCAAAGCCCAGACCCACAGAAAAAGCCCAGGATGGCCAGGATGGAGGAGGGGATCTGGGACATTCCTGGGAAGAGACTATCATGGTTTATGGGTCCCAGGGTTGAATGTTTGGGGGACGCAGCCCCCGGGGTTTCTCCAGCCTCGCTTGGGCTCCGTGTCTTTCCAGGAGAGGCTCCAGTGGGGGAGAAGCCATGCAGGGCTGGGTCTTCCAAGGGGGATCCGGGGTTGCCCGGGAGGAAAAGGCAGCCAGCCTCATCCTGGAGGGGACCCTCCATGACTCTGAGGAAGTTGGGTGTCCCCTGTGGCTCCTCCAGAGCCCCCAGCTGGGGAGACCCTCTTCATTGCAGCCTTTTCTGGGGAAGGGGATTAAGCCCCCCTCTCTCTGCAATTCTGGGAGCTTTTGCCTCTTTCTCATCCCCCCTGTAATATCCAGTGGGTAAACAAGGACTGGAGGCTTGATTGCTTCAACTTAACTTTATTTAAGGGAACACACGAACCTCAACTACTGTGTAGGCGGCAACAACGATATAGCCGCTGACAGCCGCTTAAATAGCGAGCTGTCAAAAGCACAAACCAATTGGTGAGCAGAGATCTCCCTCCACTTTCTCTGCTCGCGTCAGAACCAATCAACTGAGCCTGGCAACAGGGCTTGCCGGGTGGAGTCGTATCTACGAGGACTCAACACCCCCCAAAACTTTGAATTTTGCTCTTTATTTGACACCCCCCCCCCATTTCACCCCCCCCCCCATCCCAAAGACAGCCAGGGCCCACAGGCAGCTCAGAGGCCCCGGAGGGAAACCTCCAGGAGGGCGGAGGGGCTCCTGCTTCGGCCGGGGCCCGGCTGGATAACCTCTGGGGGCCCCTCCAGCCCTGGAATCCTCTGGGGCTCCCCTGAAAGAACCGGGAGGGGCTGTCGATCTTCCCCTCCCAACCACCCTCCCCCCCCCTTTCGGGAACCTTCCCGACTCCTGGCTGGAGAGGAGAGAAAATCTCCCTCAGCTTTATTCTCCCCTCAAAATGGAGGGAGGGAGAATTGCCTCAGGAAAAAAGAGGCCACAAAATGGAGGACGCTGCGGAGTCTTTGCCCGCTTTAGCTGTCCTGCTCGCTGCCTGTGGGGGCCAGCTGGGGCTGAAAGGCTGAACTGCATGCTGCCCCCTATAGCAAGCGTGAGGGACAGCTAAAGTGTGGAAAGAGGACGGAGGACCCCGTATGCTGGACATGGGATTCTGGGAGTTGAAGTCCAGAGGCCTTTGCTGAGGTTGAGCCACCTGCCCTGGGAGGCCCTGCCCTGGACACTCGGACAGATGACCTCCATTGAAGGGCCCCCAAGGGGGGGAGGGCCAAACCCCCTGTCCCCTTTTCCCTGATTCCACGGGGGCAGGAGGGGGATATGGGATACTGGGGGGCAACCAGGGAATGAAGGATTTTTCCCATTTTTTTAACACACACACACACACACACACACACACACACATATATAAAATATTTATTTTCCATATCCATCAGCAGGGGATCTAAAGCCTCCACCTTCTTCCTTCTGGTTCTGTTGCTGGGCAGAGCCCAAGGCAGAGCAGGGGGAGCCGAGGGGAGAGGAAGGGCCAGGCCTCCCTTCCCCCCTCAGAGCCTCCATCTGGGCTTCTCTCCTCAGGGGGGACCTGCTGGCCGATCGGCCCAGGAAGCTCTTTGGGGGCCCCGAAGCCTCTGGATCCAGGGGGGGAGGAAGGTGGGAGCCTGGATGGAGACCATGGGAGAGAAGCCGGAGAGGCTCTTCCTCCTGCGAGGCTTCTCTTCAGCCGTGACTCTCCTCCACCCAGTGTGGGGAAAGGTCCCCCCGGCCTCCCTGAGAAGAAATATCATTCTGAGTTCAGCTCCAAATGGGGAAACAGACACTGGAAACACGGAGACTGCTTGGAAAGATGGTTTAATGCTGGACAGGATCACATGGTTTGAGTTCCTGAACAGAAAAGGGCCGAGATGCTGAGCGTGCCTTGGTTTTATACCCTTGAACTTCCTGGGGCCCAGGAAGAGTATCCTGACTGTTGCTGCCAGAGGTCATAGCTAGCCTTTTAGGTTGTCTGTGTGCCAAGTTTGGCTGAAACTTGGTGGGTGGTGCAATAAAGTCAATTCAATGGCTCTGCCTGAAGGAGGTAGATCTTTGTTATGTAGAATAGACTGGCTCAGGCCTTAATGGCCCATTAACAAAGGTGGGCTGAGTTTCTGCTTCTCTTTTAGGGAAAATGTTTTGCCTTTTTAGTACTGTATATCCTAAAATATTTCATTTTTCTAGGAGAAGGGTGAGTGCTAACTTCCTATAATCCCTCCTCTTTTCTTTTTTTTTTTTTCAAAACGTGACTTTTGAAACAAGTTCTTGGCAAAAGTTTAAAATTGATCAGGTCAGGGAGACTTGATGGGTGCTTTTAATTGTTCTGATTCAAAGGGGAAGGCATTGATAGAGGCAACAGAAAAGGATTCCTTCAGTGGCTCCTGAAAGCTTTCAACCATGAAGGTCTAGCAGCCAGGGCAAAAATTCTGGAAAGAAATTTACAGTATCATATTTCTATACCAATTAATTTCAGATGTCAGATATCACTTTTTGTGAGCTTCCAGTCAGATTTCAAGCAAGCACACATCCCAAAATTTTTCACAGCCATGGCTTTCATTTAAATTACAGGCTGCCCATTTCCAAGGGTTGGTTACTGAACCCGCCCTACTTCTTACTTTAGTGCATCCAGGATTTTTCCGTCCAATTTGAGGGTAGCCAGTGTGCAATCCAGGATTTTTTAAAAAACAACACATAATGAGCCCTGGGACTTCTACTCAGGAGACCACCAGTGCAACGTATCTTTCTTTACTGGGCAACTGGGCAGCATCATTTGTGAATCACGGTCAGGGCTTGGGTTTTGGATATCACTTTTTCTGCTATCTCTTCAAATGAGGGAATTACCTGAGGGGAATGCCCCTCCCCCATCGAATTAGCAGGGAAATATGACTACTTGGGCTTTTAGTGCCCCAGAGCAAAAATCAATCTAGGAAAAGCTTTGTGTGGAGGTAAGTGAAGGGAATAGTTTCAGTCTAATTCTGAATGGTGTCTCTCTCTGTATGTGCATGTGTATACAGCTACTTTTACAATACAGGCAATACAAACATTTTGGACATATTTCTCCTCCCCACCAGATAGAAATCTAAGATGTACATAACTTGCTGTGGCAACCACTCCCAAATACAATTCTTACAATAAACTGTTTACAATATAAATGAGACAAGAAAGAAAACCTTACAATGAATTTCCACCCTCCCCCCATAATCTTTCCAGGTGTCTTCTGGGGATTGAAAAGAATCGTTTGGTCTTTACTTGTCTATCTCAGGGACCTTTCTTTCATATCTGCTGGGTGGCATGCTTGGTGGTAAGGCTGGTCAGTCAGGCTTGGGAAAGTCTGCTCCATTCTGGTTGCTGTGATGGCTTTCAGTGGAGGCTGGCTTTAAGCCCAATTCCTGGCTCAAACAGATGGAAGGTCTCCTCTGGAGACAGTATCTGGATCCATGTGGTCTGTTTACACAGATTGCAGAGTCATTTGTGCAGGGCTGAAAGACATGAGAACAGGGTCCCCTCCCCC
>WNWU01000224.1:0-33294 GCA_012654045.1 Ptyas mucosa
GAGGAAGGGAGGGTCTCCTGGGACTGAAGGGGCCTCTGCAGATCCCCAGAGCCGGAAGGTCTGGAGGGAAGGAACCGGGTCTGCCTCAACTCAAACAAAAGGCGGATTTTGCCGCCCCCCCAATCTGGCAGCTGCCATCTTTTCTCTCCTCCCCCAAGGCAGAGGAAGCCCCTCCTTCTCCAGATGTTGCTGTCTACAGTTGTGGGACTGAAGAAGGGCCCAAATGTCCCAATCACAACTTCCCAATTAACCCCACCCCGAGATCGGGCTGGGGGGAGGTTCGGGAGCCCCCAGGCCTCAGCACAGCCCCCATTGACAAAGGCAGAGGGGGAAGGGGGGAAGGGGGGGGTCTGGCCTTGGGCACAGCTCCCCTCGCCCCTCCCTCCATTTGCTTCTCAGCCAGCAGCTGCGAGGCAGAAAGAGCACAGTGGGTGAGAGAAGGGGGATGTTGGATGGGCTTCCTCCCAGGCCGGCTGCAGGATTGGGGGGGGAGGGAAAGTCTTTGACACTTCCCCCAACTCAAAAACCCCTCAGTCTCAGTGGGCAGAGCAGAGCGAGGAAGAGGGTGGGGGGCCTGGAGGCTGAACCAGAGGATGAGGGATGAAGGGAGGGGGAATGTCCGGTCTAAGGAAGAGAAGGGCTGCAGGGGATGGGACAGCATCGCCCAATACTTGGGAGGGTCTCACGGAGAAGAGGGGCTCCATTCATCCTCCGGAGCCCCTGAAGGCAGGAAGAGAAGCAACACGTGGAAGCCCAGCAAAGGGAAATGCAACCTAGAAGTCAGGAGAGATTTCCTGACAGGGAGAACTAATAATCAGGGGAAGAGTTTGCATCCCGGAAGTCGTGGCTGCTCCATTGAGGGAGGTTTTCAAGAAGAGATTGGACAAGCCTTTCTCTGAAATCCTTTAGCATCTCCGGCTTGAACAGGGGGTTGGTCTTGAGGACCTCCAAGGTCCCTTCCTTATTCTGTTCCATTCCGTTCCACTCCGTTCCATCTCATTCCTTTCCTTTCTCCTTTCTTCCTCCACCTCCTCCTCTCCTCTCATATTCTCCAGGGAAGAAAGAGATTTTAAGCTTCATTATTAATTCAAGCAAATTAAACCAAAATGCAAATGTGAAGCCTAAGAAACAGACACCCGAAGAAGGATGACACCCAGCCTCCCCCAAAAGTTTCTTAGTGAGGACAACCCAGAGACCCGAAGAGGGCGGCCAATTTCCAGAGGACCCAGTGCAAAGTGTTAGGATATGGTGTATATAATGTTAGAACCAGTTGTCCAGGCAATATATGTATACTGTAACTTTAAGATGTAAATGTTACATTCTTGCTGAGTCCTGCTGTAATTGGATAATGACTAGTTGGGAGTATATTTAAACAAAGTATTGTAACCTGGTCAGTTACTGCTATTGTGAAGAAGCTGCTATTGTGAAGAAGCTGCTATTGTGAAGGAGTTGCTATCTGTTGATGGGTCTGCTACCATCATGGTTTGCTAACCAGAGTGAGTTGTTTGGACTGATTTACTGGTGAAGACTTGGAATTTGTTTATGACTACGCTACTGCTTTTTCCTATGGTAAAGTAAACTTTTGCTAAACCAGTTTTCTTATTCATTGCTCTCAGCAACGTTTCCTTGTGCAGTTACTCTGCTGGTTGGTAATACAACATCAATATCCTTAACACAAAGCTCCATCCAGAGGCTCCCAGGTCACAGCAACTTCGGGGCTTCCATCCCACTCTGGACTCAGGACCTCCAGCCTGTTTGCAGGGCACCTCAACTGGGGGAGCCCAGCCTGGCTGCATGGAGACTCTGGTTGAGGCCCCCTCCCAAATGCCTGGGAAACTATGGAGAGAAGTTGATGCTTCTGCCCAAGCTCTCAGGGTTCTCTCTTCTTCCCCTCCCAGCCCAACTTCAAGTAGAAGGGAAAGACAAGCAGGTCAGCTCAGAAAGAGCTCTAAACTTCTAAAAGACAGATTTTGATTTCTTCTCCACGCTAAGAAGATTCTAGAATCCAGCATCCCACACTCGGGCAATGGGGCAAGGCGAGAGGGGAGCAGGGAGGAGCAGCTGCCTGGATGGTCTCTGGTGCTAAGCAGGGATGCTGAGGGTCTCCTCTGGATGAGCGACCACAGCGATCGCTGTGGAAAAGCCAGCCAGCCAGCAGGGAAGCCTGTTTCCTCCCAAGAAAAGCAGGCCCCCTCCTCAAAATCCCAGCTCCTCCTTCCCCTTCGCTCTGCCCCCCCCAGTTCCCAGGTGAGCCCCTATTAGGACAGCTCCGACACACACACACACACACACACACACACACACACACACACACTATTCTAGCCAGATTGCTGCCTCGCCCTTCCCAAAGGGGGCGCTCTTCTTCTCCATTGGCCAAAAGCGTCCAGCCCCCACTGAGGCTCCCTCCGCAGCCCCGGAGAGCTCCAGTCCCCCCCCACCCTTCGCTCTTTGGACTCCCACGCGCCATTCGGGGCCTCTGCCAGCCGAGCTGAAGGGCGAGAAGGAAGCCGGGAAGGCGTCGAGCAGCCCTTTGTGGTGGCCTTTCAGCTCCCCCATCACAGGGGCTCTTCCTGCCTCCTGTCCGCCTCCTCAGCCTGGCCGTCCCTCGGCCTCCCTCTCGCTTCTCCTGGGCCATGGAGCCCAGTCTGGCCGGGGATGATGGGCACTCCCAGGGATTTTACCTCGGTTGCTGAGTTGGACTGGCTGGCTGGGCTGAACTGGTTGAACTGGTGAAGTCTCAGCCTGACTGACTCAAACCTTCAGCTCAAATCAATGAGAAGCTTCTGGGCATTTATTCATTTCTCCCCACCTCTCCCCCCACAGTCCCCCCCCTTTCCTTCCAGGCTCTTTTTCTCCCCATCAGCTGCCCCAAAGTCTCTGGAGCTATTTGTGGCATCTCTTATTACGCAGCCCCTACACAGCGGAGCAAAGCCCAGCCAGCCCCAAATCCCCGGAAGCCTCACTCAGCCCCAGGAAGCGGGAGACCCCAGCCCCAGTTGCAGGGAAAGGGATCCAGCGGGAGAGCCACGTAGAGGCGTTGGAGCGGAGGAAGGAAGAGGCTCCTGTGGCGGCGGAGCTGCTTGAATGGCCTTGGTGAAGGGCTGCTCGGCCCTTCTCGTCCGCAAACGGTGTGGAACTAGGCGCGGAGCCTCTCCGGGGCTGCGGAGTCCTTCGGAAGGGGTGGCGGAGGAGCCTCGGTGGGGCTGAAGCCTTGGGCTGAAGGGGAGGGGAGGGGGAGAGCATGTTAGGTAAAATAATCAACCTAATATATATACGTGTAAGGGTTAATGTTCTCATTGTGAACCCCTCCCAGAGCTCCTCCTTACCCATGATCCTCCTTCTGTATATATATCTGGTGCTCCTTCCCAGACCACTTCACTTGTCCTGGTATCCTGTGTTTAAGAAACAAAATAAAAGGTGTTAGTCAACAGTAGACTGAATCCTTGGTTCATTTCTGGGCCTGAAAATAAAACATAACAAATTGGTAGCAGCCGATGGTCCTGAAGATCCATTAAAAACAAAACAATGCAGGACACCACCAGCACAAGAAAAGGACCAACCACTAGGTCCTTCAAGAAGAAGATAGCAGCACAAATAATCTCAACCACAAACAAGAATGAAAACGAAAAATCATCCACGAGAGAAAACTCTCCTGAACTGAAGGATGACCACCTAATCGCTGAAATAAGAAAAGAAGAGAAGAGAGATCTAATAGAAATGATAAAGTCAACCCCAGACGACCCAGTACTGCTAGCAAAACTCCACAGTGTGATAAAGGATCACGGAGCAGCAGCAGATGGAAAAGAAACAAGCAAACATCTACAAAACAGAAATGAATCAGTAAGAGAACTCTACCCCATGCAAGAACCAGAAGAAGAAACCGAATGGCTTTTCGCGCCTTTTTCGCAGCCGCCATATTGTGAGATCAACCCGCCAAAAATGGCTGATCTGTCAATCAAAGATCTGGATTCGAATCCAGACAAAAGAAAAGAAAATCAAAAAGAAAAGAAATATCAAAATTTAACAACTAGACTTCCGGGGTTGCTGCGAACCATCGCTGACGGTCCTTTGAAGACCGCCAGCCCAGCTGCCTGTAAAGAGCCGTTTCGGAGGTTTGAAACAGCTCGAAAAAACTCCGACCCAAGAGGACGTCGTGAGGAGAGCCGGCAGCATAAGGTAGAGTCCCCTGTGAGACCCCCCAGAGCGTTTTTTGGCGTTTCTGGGGTGTTAACAGGGTGGGACTCCCTATTCAAGCCGCTGAAGCTCCGGACAGCTGGGAAACTCTGCAAACCGCAGAGCAAGATAGCGCGGCAACTTTCTTATCACCAAACAATAAAAGAAAAAGTTTTGGACTTCCTTTTAAACTGCAAGTATTTAAAGTTTTTTTCTGAAGTTTTTGGAGGATTAAAGCAATTTGGAACAGAAAAGGAAAGTGTGGGGGAAAAAATGGCATTTGCTTTTAGCGAAGAACAGCTGAAAGCGAAAGTAATTTGAGCTGTGTATCTGGTTACATTCTATTAGTTACAAATCCGGCTGGAAGGAAAAGCTTTTTTTTCTTTAAAAGAAAATAAAGGAAAAAAAAGTATTAATTGACTGTTTTAGACCTGACTGAATCTGGAGAATTTTTTGGGAAAAGTTGTTAGAATTTGTGGAAAAGGAAGAGCTGTAAAAGGCAAAATGGCAACAAAGCAAGCAGGGGGGGATTCCCCCACTCATAATCAGAAGCAGCCTCAAACAGCGCAGTTGCAAACTCAGACAAAGGAAGAAAGCTATTATGACCGCATCATTAAAGAAATTCAAAGATCAGAGCAGGAGGTCAAAGGAATTGTTCAAGAGAAATATGAAGCAGTTAAACAGGATATTCAAACAGTGGTTAAAGGCCTGTCTGAGGTAGTGTTGCAGATTGATAAAAAAGTGGATAATCTTGCCTCAGAGATGGAGATCAAATTTAGAGCCTCTGATTCAAGAATGATGGAAATTGAAGAAGTTACACAAAAAATGCAAACTGAGATTACTATGATGCAATTTCGATCAATGGAATATGCTATTAGACTGAGAGGTGTAAAAGAGAATACCAGGGAAGATCTCAGGAAAATTTGTGCAGAGGCTTTGGCAGTTATGTTGAAAGTAGAACCAGATGTGGTTTTGTGTAAGATGGACAAGGCCTACAGAGTTAATTCTCGTGTGGCGGTACAAAGACAACTGCCTAGAGATGTGGTTATATACTTTACAGACAGAAGAATGAGAAATGAAATCTTGCAAAATTCCTTTGTTACAACAGTTCAAGTTGATGGAAGTGAGATTGGAGTTTTTAAAGAATTACCACCCAAAATGTTAAGAGATAGAAAGGATTTTGGATTTTTGGTGGCAGAACTGAAAAGACAGAATATACAATTCAGGTGGGATGCGCCAATAGGTGTAATATTGAGGCTGCAAGGAGTGAGATACCGCCTTAACACTATTGAAAAAGCAGAAGAATTTTATTATAACGTTTTGAAAGCGGGCTCTCCTCCTCCACGCACATCTTCACCAATAGATAAGGAAGTTCAACTACAAGCTGGGATTGATCAAGAAACAGAAGCACAAATAAGGCAGTCGCAAAGGGAGGCAAGAGAGTCAATGGGAGCAGTAGGTGGTGTTGTGGTTGACCCTTTTGCACCATTTGAAGCTTCTCCTTTGGAAGAAATGTCTAAAACCATCACAGAGGAGGCGATGGCTTTGGAAGTAACAACATCCAAAGTGGAAGAGCAACGTATAACCAGAGCAATGTCTAAACAAATGAAGCAACAGCAGCAAGAATATATTAAGCCACAGCGTGAAAAAAGAACCAAAGATAAGCAGCAAGCTGAAGTCATGGGAGGAGCTAAACCGAAGATTGCTACCGTATGAGAGAATCTTCAACAATTGCTCTCAAAACTTCAGACAGGGTCAAATGGCACTTAAATTTTTGTCTTGGAATGTAAACGGATTGAATTCTCCGCAAAAAAGAAGGAAGATATTTCACTATTTGAGACAATTTCATAATGATGTTATCTGTTTACAGGAGACTCATGTAAAATTGCAAGATCAGAAATACTTGATAAATTCAAAATTGGGAATGCAATTTGTTGCTTCAAATTTGGAAAAGAAGAATGGAGTGGTGATATATATAAACAAGAGATTTGTAGCTAAAATTATAGAAGTAGATAAAGATGGAAGATATATTGCAATTGAAGTTATTACAGATGGTGGACCAATCTTGTTGGTCGGAATATTGTGGGAATGACCATTGCTAGTCTAGTCAAGGTTATCTGAAGTAAACCAGTTCTGCTGATGTCGATGTATCCAAGGCGAGTCAGCTTACCGAATCCTGTTCTTAGTTGTCAACAAGTATGCACACGGTTCAAAATGTTCTTGGCAGTGTCCTGGGCATGAGCCCTTGTATCATGTATCGCTTCCTGCTTTGATTCTTAATAAAAGGGATGCCTGACGTTTGTTCGGGGCATTCATCCCAAGGAAAACCTTGTTTCCAGTCTCTTCATGTTTGCCGGGCATCGATCGTAACCACAGAATATATGCTCCAAATCAACAGCAGGAAAATTTTTACAAGTTGCTTCATTTAAAAATTCTGGATTGGGATTATTCAAACATTATAATAATGGGCGACTGGAATGGAGTAATCCAACCTAGATTGGATAAAAAAACCACGGCCAAAATAGGGAATAAACTACCACAAGCTTTTTTTGAACTGAAAGAGGATTTGGAATTGAAAGATATTTGGAGAATTCGAAACCCAAATGAATTGGACTTTACTTTTTACTCAGACAGGCACAAATCCTTTTCCAGAATAGACTTTTTTCTCTTAACTTCTAACCTACTTTCTAAAGTAAAGAAAATAAAGATATTTCCTAGGACTTTGACTGACCACAGTCCGGTCTGGATGGAAATCGAGATGGGCAAAAGAGAAAGAAGATCCTGGAGAGTAAATGAGAATCTATTTAGATATGAAAAAAATATAATTGAACTTAAAAAGTATTTAAAGGAGTTTTTTAAATTTAACCTGAATAAAGGTACCCCTATTGAAACAGTTTGGGACGCAGGTAAAGCATATATGCGGGAAGTACTAATTCAAATGAACTCTAAACACAGACAGAATCAACAGAAGAAAAGACTACAACTGGAATCTGAGATAAAAAAGAAAGAACAACAATTGATACAAAAACCAACAGATGGAAAATTGCAAATGGCTATAAAACTTTTGAAGGATCAATTTCAAATGCTTATAGCAGACCAAACGGCAACTAACTTACAATTTGCAAAGCATAATACCTTTTCCAATGCTAACAAACCGGGCAGGTGGTTGGCATATACTTTGAGGAAGCAAGCATCGACACGAATTATTGATAGTACTGAATATGCTGACAAAGAAGTTTATCAACAAGATCTAATTAAAAAAGCCTTTTTGGAATATTATACTAAGCTATATGCTAAAGATGATATACAGAATATTACTATAGATAAATATTTAGAAAACAAGAGAGTTTCAAAAATTTCAACGACTCAAAAGAAAAGTTTGGAACAATTGATAACAGTGGAGGAGATCAGTTTTGCTATAAAACAATTAAAAACAGCTAAAGCTCCAGGGACGGATGGCTTAACTGCAATTTATTATAAAACTTTACAAGAAGAAATGATTGAGCATCTTAAAGATTTATTTCGTAATATACAACTAGGAGGTAAGATACCTTCCTCATGGAAAACAGCTTTTGTTTCATTGATTCCGAAAGAAGAATCAGGTCCTAAGAAACCAGAAAATTACAGACCAATATCTTTATTAAACACAGACTATAAAATCTTTGCAAAAGTACTAGCCAACAGATTGATGCCAGTTATTCAAAAGATAATTCATCATGACCAAGCAGGATTTATTGAAGGCAGATACATGAAAGAGAATGTTAGGCAAGTTATAGACTTAATGGACTATCTAGATAAGAATAAACAGATCTCTGCAGTGCTGGTTTTTTTGGATGCGGAAAAAGCCTTTGATCGAGTGAATTGGAACTTTATAATTAAGACTTTGGAAAAAATGAATTTGGGGGAGCGGTTTGTACAAGCGATTGGTGCAATTTATCAAGAGCAAGGTGCGCAACTTATTATAAATGGATGTCTAACATCGAATTTCAATATACAAAAAGGCACCAGACAAGGTTGTCCATTATCCCCGCTATTATTTATTCTAACCTTAGAAGTCTTACTTAACGCAATACGGGACTCAAATTCTCTGACTGGAATAGCTATAAGGCAAGAGGACTATAGAACTAAGGCATTTGCAGATGATCTGGTTGTTACCCTATCACAACCTATGAATTCAATAATTAAGATGAAAAATATTATAGAAAATTATGGCATGGTATCTGGTTTTAGGCTGAACCAGAAGAAAACTAAAATGATTGTCAAAAATCTGACAGAGAGCAAAAAAAAGGAACTGGAAAGAATGGCAGGTTTTGAGATTGTCTCAAAGGTCAAATATTTAGGAGTACAAATCACAGTTTCCAATGCTAAACTGTTTCAAAATAACTACGAGGTTCTGTGGCAAAAGATACAAAAAGATATGCAAAACTGGAAGAAACTGCAGTTATCACTGCTTGGAAGAATATCAGCAGTAAAGATGAATGTTTTACCTAGACTTATCTTTTTATTTCAAATGATACCGGTGCTTAAATCCGACAAACCATTGCTAGAATGGCAAAAAGGACTGAATAAATTCATTTGGAATGATAAAAAACCAAGAGTCAAACTGAAAATAATGCAAGATACTCGTGAGAGAGGTGGTCTTAAACTCCCAAACCTTCGACTATATTATGAAGCAACTGCATTGATACAATTAAGTGATTGGTTTGGGAAAACTAAGACGGATTTGTTGAACATAGAAAGTCATGACCTTGTTTGGGGATGGCATGCATACCTATTTTATGATAACAAAGTGGACAAAGTGTTCAATAGTCATCTACTTAGAAATGCCTTGTTGAGAGTCTGGAGGAAGCACCGAATTAATTGGGATTATAAGATTCCGTTTTGGCTGGATCTTGCTGATACCATGTGGAATACAAATATTAAGTCACTCGGGGGTTTCTTATATAAAGAGTTACTTTACTTTGAAGAGGGCAGGTGGCGATTGAAGACTTTGGATATGCTGTTGGAAGAAGGGAAATCGTTGACTTGGTTGCAGTACAATCAATTTCAGATGAGATGGAAAGAAGATCAACAAACTGGTTTAATGGAATATGAAGTAGAATTGGTTGAACAGATAAAGCGGACAGGTCCAATGCATATTAAGAGAGTTTATAATGTTTTGTTAGAAAGGGATTCAGAAAATGAGCTAGTTAAAGATTGTATGATTAAATGGGCACAAAATTTCTCTCAACCAGTTATGATGGAAACATGGGAAAAATATGGGTTCAGAATGTTAAATTTACACAGTCACAAAATTTATGAGAAAATTTTTATAAAATGTTTTATAGATGGCATTTAGACCCCAAGAAATTGTCTTGTATGTACCCTAATGTGCAGCCAAAATGTTGGAGATGTGATTGTTTAGATGCTACATATTATCACATCTGGTGGACTTGCAGGAAAGTCAGGGCTTTTTGGATAAAAATCTGGTGGGTTATGCAAAATGTTTTAAAGAAAAAAATACAATTTTCTCCGCAATTTTTTCTATTGGGTATAGCTAAAGACTTTACACTGGGTGAAACTAAACTGATTTTGTATATGGTGACAGCAGCTAGGTTGTTGATTGCCCAATATTGGAAGAGTTATGTTTTACCGACTGTTGACCAATGGACCCAGAAGATGGCTGGATTTGCAGAAATGGCAAAGGTTTCAGCTTTTTTAAAAGATCAGACGCATGAGAAGTATATACAGGAATGGAAATTATGGATTGAGTATGTACAGAATAAGTATCAGACTAGAAAATATTATATCGCTTTTAGTTGAGATGATTATGTTAGTAAATATAGAAAAAAAAGATATGGAAGATTGAATAACATATATATTGTTTGGGAATATTAGCATTGCATATAATGGAAGTCAGGGGGGGAGGGAAGAGGGAGGAGGGGGAGGGTTAGGGTGGGGATGGGATTTTTTTAAATTTTTTTTATTTTTTTTTTATTTGATTTATATGCCGCCCTTCTCCGGAGACTCAGGGCGGCTTACAGTGCGTTAAGCAATAGCCTTCATACTTTTGTATATTTATACAAAGTCAGCTTATTGCCCCCACAATCTGGGTCCTCATTTTACCCACCTTAGAAAGGATGGAAGGCTGAGTCAACCTTGAGCCTGGTGGGATTCGAACTTGCAGTAATTGCAAGCAGCAGATGTTAATAGATGTTAATAACAGGGTGCTTTAAACCACTGTACTACAGGCTCTGTTGGATGGAATTATATATTGTTTTTATATGTATTTTATAATGTTGGGTTAGGGTGGGGGGGGAAAGGGGGGAAAATTTGTATTGGTAAAACTTTTTCAATAAAAAAAAATTAACAACTAATAAAGGGCAAGCCTGGCAAGACTCAAACAAGCCGCCCACCGAAAAGGAAGTAGAAAAAGCCATGCAGCTACTCGAAGCAGCATTCGGGGGAAAACTACAAATATCCAAACTGCAACAAGATGAACCCGAATCAACAACAAACTCCACAATCACCAAAATTCAAAAAAGACTAAGCTACCTAGAAAAACCATTTATAACCTGCAGAAGAACGCACTCCACTTCCTACCAAGAAAACTCAGAAGAGGAAATAGATGCACCGCCAGAAAGAAACCCAAGCCGCAACGCGAGGGAAAAGAACTACCCGACCAACCAGAAAAACAAAAATACTTACCAAGCTAGCAGAGACTCTCCGACGATCCAGACGGCTTCTAAATCCACCATCGACTACCGAAGAGCCCCCGGAGCCAACGCCAGAGAGCATCGGAGCGAATGGAGCCATCCCTGGGAAGCCGCGAACCAGAGCTCCTACCTCGACGACAGCAAAGGCAAAATGAATTGTGAGCATGCGCAGTACCGCTCAGCGCCTGACAGCATAGAAACAAATCAGCACAGACTTGCCTCCAGCGTGCCTAGGCCCTATTGTGAGTACAGCTATGACAGGAACCATGGACAGCGGCAAGGCATGGGTAACTATATGCATCACACAAACATTTTTGCAACTGATTTAATTAAACTTAAGGCTGATGGGACAAATTTACAAGAATGGGGACAGCAACTAGAGATTATGTATTTAAAAGAAAATATGTTATTCTTTCTGTATGATCCTCCCACCAAACCTTGGAACTGTGACATAGACTGTCTCCACCACAAAGCATACTATATGATAATAGCCACAATTTCACCATGTATTTTCCCTAGCATAGAACACAACCTTACTGTATCAGAAATATTTCAAAAACTGTACAACCTATTTCAGAGAAACAATGCTGCTTCCACATCCAGAAAATCCAGGGAATTTTATGGGGCCAGATTAAGGGGTGGAATGACTATGAGTGAACATATTCTTAAACTGAATGCAGCCAGAGTTGAACTCATCCAAAGGGGGGAGGTCATCCTAGAAAATAGTTTAAAAAGTGTGATCATAAATTCCCTTGACTCAAGTTGGGACAATTACACCACTGTATTAGACAACTTAAATATTGAACAGCTCACTCTAGAAGATCTGACTAGTAGACTCATAGCAGAAGACAGAAACAGGAGAGAGAGATCAACCAGCCGGAGGGATGATGGATATAAAAGAAAGGTAGAACCACGAAACAGGGACAGATACACTTATGGGTGCCACATCTGTGGGTCAAACAATCACTATCAAAGGGACTGCCCAAGAGGTACTGAATATAGATCACATTACAAAAGCAAGGAGAGACCAGAAAGGAGGGTGAACTTCTCTGGCAGGAACTCCCCTGACTATAGGGAGAAACGCAGTGAGACACCAAATTCCAGGTACAAACCTAGAAGTAGAGACAATTCTAAGGAGGGCAGACAGGATTATCAATATGGCCTAGGAGATGATAACATCGAGGTTTCAGACAATCACCGTAATTGGCTCATAGACTCTGGAGTCACGTGTCACACCACATGCAATAAAGAAATACTAGAAAAATTTATACCAACAAACTACTACATTAGGGTAGCAAATCAAAAGAGGGTTTCTGTAAAAGGAATAGGCAGTGTCAACATAAAAGGGGTAGGACAAATAGAGGGGGTGCTCTTCGTGCCCGAAATCCCCCAGAACATATTGGCCACAATAAGGTTGACAAAAGAACATGAAATAACCACATCCTTCAGTAATGGTAAAGCATACATGTATAAGAATAACGAATCCATAAAGGAAATAATTGTAAAAGGGGGATTAGCCTATCTATGCCCTGGGGAAAGAAATTGTGAAAACACATGTAATGAGGTCGTAAAGCATGTATCAGGGGATAAACCAAATGATTGTTCTAATGTATCAAAGATTACAAATGGAAAAATGTTACATGACAATTGCGCACACCTGTTGCATAGGAGATTAGGCCACGCAAGCTTCCAAACCATACAAAAAATGTCAGAGTGCTCGGAAGATGTTAAAGTAAAAAATTGTGACAATTACTTAGACTGTTCTGTCTGTAAATCATCCAAAATCAGATGCAAACCGAAACCCAAAAAAGCTTCACGCGCAACCCAATCAGTATTCCAATTAGTACATATGGACCTTGTTGGCCCTTTGAGGCCTTCAATTAAATATAGAAAAAAATACTTTTTAACAATTGTTGACGACTTTAGCAGGTACGGCTTTGTCTATACACTTAACCATAAACATGAAACATTCAAAAGGGTAAAAGAATTCTATAAAAAAATTGAAATCCAACATGGAGTAAAAATCAAGCAGTTTATGACCGATAGAGGTTCTGAATTCTTGTCTAAAGAATTTATTGATTGGACAAATGACCAGGGCATCAAACACTACAAATCCTGCCCGTTCTCACCGTTTCAGAACGGGATCATAGAAAGAAAAAATGGTTTGTTGCAAACCATGGTTAGATGTGTGCTTGCGGATGCTGGCTTAAGTCAATCATTCTGGGCCAAAGCCCTCTTGTATTCAAATTATACTCTAAAACGCCTCTGGTCAAGTACAGTTGACAAGTCTCCCCATGAAGTCATGTTTAACAGAAAACCAAAGGTGGGCCACCTACACATCTTTGGGGTGACAGCCGATGTGTATATACCCAAACAGATAAGACGTAAAGGGGACAAAATATCGAAAAAACTGATTTTTATGGGTTACGAAACAGGCACGAAAGGTTATAAATCCATAGATCAAAATAATAATTTCGTCATCTCTAGGACTGCAAATTTCCACAAGCACAGTAACTGGTCCAAACTACATTTAAATGACTTATGTCAAAATAAAAAAGGTATAGCATTAGAAAAAAGTAATCAAGAGCAAAAAAACACAAACATAAAGCCCCAAAATAAACCAAAACCAAACCACACTAAACTGCACAAAAAGGAATGGAAGGAGGAACATCCAGTGATACACATAGACAAACTATCCAACAAAGAAACCCGATTCCTACATTCTGATGAAACACCAAAGAATAGGCCAATCAGATCAAATAGAAATGTAAAACCAAAAAAATTACAAGATTATGTACTTTCTCTAGAAACCCCCAAAATTACACCGAAAAACTATCATGATATATCCAAATTACCATAGAAGAAAGACAAAAATGGGAAGAGGCAATCAAAAAGGAGATGGATAGCTTAAAGGAGTTGAAGGTTTATATTCCAGTTTCCAAACACCTTTAGAAAAGTCACCCATAGGCACCAAGTGGGTATTTAAAATTAAGGAATTGGAGAACAATAAATTATTGTATAAAGCCAGATTAGTTGCCCAGGGTTTTGCCCAAAGATTTCCGAATGATTATGAAGATACCTATTCCCCAACTGTTAGATCTGAGAGTGTGAAGATTGCCTTCACTCTAGCCTCCATCTTAGATTTGGATGCCCGTCAATTCGATGTTCAGACAGCCTATTTGCATGCTGACCTCAACAAAAAAATATACGTAAAGGCACCACCCAATGAAAATACACAAACAAACAATTTCTGGTTATTAAATAAAAGCCTTTACGGCTTACACCAGTCAGGAAAGCGTTGGTACGACTGCTTGTCAAAAATTCTCATTGATTTGGGGTTCAAAGCTACATCTGCAGACCCATGTTTTTTTGTTAAATTGATTGGATCATCAAAGGAATTTGTACTCATCTATGTAGATGATATTTTATATTTTGGTAAAGAAAAGGCAAAATGCGAAGAGTTCGCAAAAGAACTGGGTAATCATTTTAACTTAAAAATATTAGGTAAAGTAAATAAATATTTAGGAGTGCAAATAGAAAAAACATCAAAGGGTTTTAAATTATCTCAAAAAGAAAATTTTTTGGAATTAATTCAAAAATGTAATATGAGCAATTCTAAACCATCAGACACACCCATGTCAGTTGACTTTGTGAAAAATATGAACGGGGAGTACGAACCATTCAATGACAACACCACATATAGATCTGTAATAGGGTCTTTATTGTATATATCCAATTGGACTCCTCCAGACATCACACTAGCAGTAAACCTCCTCTCTAGAAATGTAAATAAACCCACTTCATTCCATTGGGAAGGTGTAAAAAGAATATCTACTTATTACCTATTTAAATTCTACTATTAATTTCTGTCTATTTTTGGAACCTTCGATAACTAAGAAACCTGTTTTATCTTGTTTTGTGGACGCTGATTGGGCTGGAGACCCAAAGAGTTGAAAAAGCACATCAGGTTATGTGTTCTTTGTGAATGATTCCCCTATCTATTGGTACACTGGGAAACAAAGTCTCATTGCAACTTCAACGGCTGAAGCCGAGTATATATATCTTTCCAAGGCAGCAAACAGTCTGACATGGTTTGACGAACTCTTGACTGACATATGGACTGAACCCAACTATCCAATACATATCCAGGAAGATAATCAAGCGGCCATTGACATTTCTGCTGCTGAGGCCGTCGGAAAAAGATCCAGACATATTGACATAAAATTCAAACACGTGAGACAAATGTCAGACATTGGATTTATAAAATTAGTTCATTGTGAGACATCTGAACAAACAGCGGATGTGTTAACCAAAACATTGCCTTCAAGACAACACATGTATTTGACTAGAAAGTTATGTGTGAGTTTGTGAATGGTTGAATATTTTAAGAGAGGGATTTGTTAGGTAAAATAATCAACCTAATGTATATGCGTGCAAGGGTTAATGTTCTCATTGTTAACCCCTCCCAGAGCTCCTCCTTACCCATGATCCTCCTTCTGTATATATATTTGGTGCTCCTTCCCAGGCCTCTCGCTTGTCCTGGTATCCTGTGTTTAAGAAACAAAATAAAAGGCGTTAGTCAACAGCAGACTGAATCCCTGGTTCATTTCTGGGCCTGAAAATAAAACATAACAAGTAACACATGAGGGAGAATTGAAAGGGAAACAGGAACTAGAAGGACAGGGGATTGAGACAGACTGGTATATGTATATGCAGATACAAACGATATGAGAAGGATGCTAAATTATATGGTTTTGATATGGAAAAGACTGAGTTGGATAGAATACTCATTGGAACAGATGATAATTTAATTGAAAAAAATTATATATTTTTTTGCTTAGTATTGAGCAAGTAAAAGAAACAATGACAGCTTGGGGAAAAAACTTTGGATATTCAATTGATTTGGAAAAATGGCAACGACTATGGGAAAGGAATTATAAATTAACAGTGTCCACTGCATATAAGGAAAATCAATATAAAATGTTTTATAGATGGCATATGCCACCTGAGAAATTAGCAAAAACGTTTAAAGAAAAATCAGCTAAATGTTGGAAGTGTCATCAACTACCAGGATCATATTATCATATGTGGTGGACATGTCCGGAAGCTAAAAACTATTGCATTAAACTTGGTTGGAGGAAATGATGCATCAACGTATCGAATTTAAACCAGAGCTTTTCCTACTGGATCTCCTACCTGAAAAAATTAGTAGGAAAATGTTTTTCTGATAAGACATGTAATAACAGCTGAAAGGATTGTCTTATGCACAAAATTGGAAAGGGGAGAAAATACCTATGGAAGAAGAAGTAATAAAATAAATCTTAGATTGTGGAGAAATGAATAGATTAACTCTGATGATTAAAGATAGAGAAGACACAGAATATTTTAAAATATGGAATAATTTTTATTATTGGTTGGAGAAGAGATATAAATGATGAATTATATATGTATGTAACAATATGTGATGACTTGAATATTATGTTAGTGATGAATTGATATTGTAGACTGGATAAGGATCAAGATAGAAGTAATGACAACTCTACAGAAGAAGAAAGAACTTTGGAAGATAACACCGACATGTCACAGGGAAGAGAAAAGTGATATATTAAATGTTTGTTTGTCTAAAAAATAAAAAAAAAAACTTTTTTAAAAAAGAAGAGTTTGTCATCCAGGTAAAAGAGCTGGGATGGTGGGAGAGGGACAGAAATGAAGCTTTGTGGATGGATTGGGGGAGGGGGAGGGGGGTGTCAGGATTTCCCACAATCTCTGGACAAAGCTTGATACTTCCAGAGATCTCTCCAGGGGTCTTCAGAGGATCCACCGGCCACTTTGATTCCCCTCCTCCCACTTGGAGCCCCAGAGATGGCTTTGGATGCTGGTTTCCAGTATTCCCAGTGAGGCCATGGCTCAGGATACTGGGGCTATTCCCCAGAACAGAAAGACTGGCTGTGAATCCCATCAAACTAAAAAAGGGAGAATGTGGCTGTGACCCTCCCTGAGTTCCCTTCTCTCTCTTTCTCTCTCTCCTGCCAGGCGTTGGGAGGAAGAATGGAGGCTGATGCTTTCACGAGCCTTTTTCCAAGTCCTCTTTATGGATCTCTGTCCTGCCTGAATGGAGAGAATGCATGGACTTCAGCTCCCATCATCCTCAGCCACAGCTATGCCGTTAGCAGATGCCAAAGACAGAGGTTCAGAGGAGGCTGTTCTGTCCCAAGGAGGAGCCGGTGGGCTCAGTGGTTACAGCCAAGAGAAAGAGCCAAGGAGGCTCTCCTGGAAGCTCCTGCCATCCATTCCTGCTCCAGGGAGGTTTTGGGCCTGAGAGCCTCACTTGGAATATCTGGGAAGGTTTTGTAACTCTGCCAGAGTCCGAAGGGCCAGGAAGGGGCTGAATTTGCAGGGAGTCTCAGGCTTTGCTCAATGTTGGCTTAGATTGTTCTAAGAACCAACCAAGATGGCTTCCAAACCAGGATCAGAGTCTTTAGGGTTATATGTCAGTCCAATTAACTGTGCCATGCTTCACTTCTGATTGCCATAACAATTCATGGTTTCTGCATTATGCAAGCCGGCAAAGGGATGATGTTAGTTGTTTTCCAAAATGGAGGCAACATGTGGAGAGTTGTTGGTCTGCATCTGTGTTTTTCAAACTTTAAGATGAATGGACTTCAACCCCCAGAATTCCCCACCCAACAACGCAGGGACTTCATCTCCCAGGATTCAATGGCCACCATGCTGGCCAGGAGATTCTGGGAATTAAAGTCTGATCATCTTCAAGTTCCAAGTCTGAAAAATGCTGGTCGACATTCTTCCCTTCTGTCAGGAGTTAAAGCCCTGCACCAAAACTTGGCTAATTCACATGTTGCTGAATAAGCCGGAGACAATTTTGCGATGAATCCTAGTTTGTTTGACTAATCCCTGGTTAGGCTTCCTCCTTTCTAAGCTGTTGTTTTATATCTATGGGTTTAATTTAATTTAATTTAAATTTAATTTAAATTTAATTTAATTCAATTTATATGCCGCCCCTCTCCGAAGACTCAGGGCGGCTCACAATACATTTAAAGTCCTAATAAAAAACATTTAAAAATTTAAAACATTAAAAACATTAAAACCCATTCACACCATTCATCACAAAGCGAGATCAACGGCCCAAGGCCTGCCGGGAAAGCCAGGTCTTCACCGCTTTTCGGAAGGCCAATAGGGTGGGGATGGTCTGGACCTCAGGAGGTAACTGGTTCCAGAGAGCCTGGGCAGCCACAGAGAAGCCCCCCCCCCCGTGGGCCCACCAGCTGGCATTGTTTAGCTGACGGGACCCGGAGGAGACCACCTCTGTGGGATCTTACTGGTCGCTGGGAGCTATGCGGTAGAAGGCGGTCTCGAAGATAACCTGATTAGCAGCCTCAGCAACAAGCCAGGAACAAGCGGAGAAACTGCAAATACACCTCACATTTCCAAAATAGTTGCTTGAGGCCGGCATTTATAATTCTTTGGTTTTAATCAAGAGTCACTCTCTATAAAGCTAAATTCTTTTTGCCACAGACTTTGATCTTTTTAAAAATCTTTTTTTTAGTTTCTGTTTTCTATTCTTGTTCTCTCAAGTTTTCTTTCACTTTTTAAATATATATTTTAAACGTTCCTTCATTTTCTCCGTCTCTTCTCTCCTTCTGATTCTGGGCTTCATCTGAGCAGGATTTCCTAAAAGAAAGCAGATTTCGCATCCAAATTCTCCAGTTCTCAGGGAAGACAAAAGTCCCACCTCTCTTTCTCTCTAGTGGCTGCTTCTATTCCTGGCCCACCCCCATCGTCATGACAACCCTGTAGCCAATCAAAGAGGAGGAAGAGCTTCTCTGCCCTCAGCCTGATGGAGAAGAGGCTGAAGAAGCCAAGCCAAAGGGACGGGGGGTCAAATAAAGAGCAAAATTCAAAGTTTTGGGGTGGGGGGGTTGAGAAAGAGGCAAAAGCTCCCAGACTTAAGCCCCTTCCCCAGAAAAGGCTGCAATGAAGAGGCTCTTCTCAGCTGGGGGCTCTGGAGGGGCCACAGGGGACCCCCATCTTCCTCAGAGTCATGGAGGGTCCCCTCCAGGGTGAGGCTGGCCGCCTTTTCCTCCAGGGCAACCTTGGATCCCCCTTGGAAGACCCAGCCCTGCATGGCTTCTCCCCACAGGAGCCTCTCCTGGAAAGACACGGAGCCCAAGCGAGGCTGGAGAAACCCCGGGGGCTGCATAGTCCCCCAAACATTCAACCCTCGGACCCATAAACCATGTTAGTCTCTTCCCTGGAATGCCCCAGATCCCCTCCTCCTCCCTGGCCATCCTGGGCTTTCTCCGTGGGTCTGGGCTTTGCTTTCCCCTGGGTGCCCCAAGCATGGAAAGAGGTGGCTGAGCAACATGGGATATGGTTTCCCCCCTTCCCAGGACTCAGAAGATGGAAGTTGGTTTCTGCAGATCAGCTTTCCATCTGCAACACGAGGGTCCTAAGCTCCCCTTCCCTCCTTTCTTCCCTCCCTCCCCTCCCCACATGGAGAGAGAGGCAGCCTTAAGTTCTCCAACTCTTTTCACTTGGCTTTCTCTAACTTCTCACTCTCTCTCTCTCCCTGTGATTTTTTTTAACTCTGCAAAGTTTGAAAAACTAGTTTTTCACTAAAGTTGATTTTGTTCTTGGAGTCTGGCCACACTATTGCACCAGCCCTTTTGTGGTGGTGCCCTTGAGCATTAACTTTCAAAATAAAATAAATTTTGGTTCCAACTCAGCTGGCAGCTATTTCAGATCTATGGCAGGCTCCGGCATTTACTGGCCTCTGGGATTTTCTCTATAATCACTATGCAAACAAATATCAGTCTTATTTCTTTCTTCAGCCACATGTGCCATGTATTCCCTGCATGGAGCTCCCAAAACTCTCAATTCTAGATGATGGATTTAATTCCATCTCTGCCCCTGTTATTATGAATCACATGGAGATTATTTCCTTTTCATTTCCCTCCAGAGAATTTCCCAACAATCTCCAAGTCCAAGGACTACTTGAATTATCCAGGGATCCCTCCTGAGAGGGAGAATTATAGTAAAAGTTTCAGCTCTGCTCTTTGGCCGAATCCTCCAGGGGAGACTTTGGGCAGAGAAATATGGAGGTTTGGGACAGGCAGAGTCTGTGCTCTTGAATGTCCGTCTCTCTCCTTTCCAGGTGAAGCTGAGTGTTTCTCTGTGTTGAGAAAAAGCAACTGGATGTTCCACCTTGTGAGAGTCCTTTGATTCTTCTAATTCTTCTTTAGAAACAGGAAAGGGATCCACTGTTTCACCCCATGAATGATGGACCTCCTGCTTCTGCTTCTGCTGCTGCTTTCGTCCCATCCAGTCTCTGGGAAGCTGCGAATGAAATGCCCGCTGAGTTCGGAGAACCAGGATGGAAAACAACCACAGAGCTTTTACAGACCAGGAGACCATCTAATCGGTATAGTCAGCAGTGGAAATCAAATATTGCTTAAAAAGTTGCTTTTCAACGTGGCTCCTTCTCTTCAGTTTGTTTTCCATGTTATGTAAGTCATTCAGGGTGATGGAGTTGCAGTCCCTCCATTCTAACACTCTCCTTTTCTGTTTTTTATTTTTCATTTATTCCTATATTAGGAGATATGTCTAATTTCCTGAATGATTTTGATTTCCATGGCTTCTCTCTTTTGTCTGATTTTGTGAAAGAGACTAAAAAAGGGGTCTGAAAAAGAGCTGAAAGGGCTGCAGATTATTTTCCTTTCTCACTTCAGTCCTTAATTTATCACTTGAATAATGAATTTTATTTAAAGTAGTGGTGGAATCAGTTGTAGCTGCTATACCTCAGCCCATTCCCATATTTGTGTAACTGATCATTGCTTTTGGATCAATGTTGGTTTAAGGCTCAGTAGGTTTCTAGAGGATTATATATATTATAGATAACAAAAGTATTTGTTGTGGCTGTTGATTATAATAAATTTTTTTTCAATAGGACTTCTTCTGAATTTTTTCTTTGCTTACTATATATTTTCAACATTCAACTGGCCAACAAGAATTCCCATCTCTTCCACAACCTCACACTTGGCTACAACATCCACGACAACTATTTGAGCACTTTCCACACTTCAGATGCCTTGTTGGACATTCTCTCCACTGGAGAAGCCAATGTCCCCAACTATGGCTGTGGAAGGAAGGAGAACCTTCTGACTCTTCTTGATGGAGCTAGCAGAGGCATCTCCATCCAGATGTCAACATTAGGAGGCACCTTCAAAGTTCCACAGGTTTGTGTGTGTTTTTCTCCTTCTGGTAAAGTGAGGGGTGGGTGGTGGTGGGTGAGCAATAGATGCAATCATGTCTTCTTCATGGAATTCAAGAGCTGCTTCTCTCCATATTCTCAATATTTTACCACATTATGTTCATGTTGAGATTAATCATAAAAGGCCTGAAATGCAAGCAATATATTCCCTGGAGAAGACATTCTAACAACTATTTAACTGATCAAAAAATATCCCTGGTTTTTGGGGCCTCTATTGGCATCTTCATTTTCACAGATAAATAATGCCTGCCCTATCCAGTCAGATTGAAGTTGGCAATAGTAGCATTTTATCCATCTAAAAAATGGAACAAAAATTACTCTAGCAATTATAGGCCAATTAGACTAGCAGATATTGTGGCTAAACTTTATGCCATGATCCTCTTATTTAAACTTGAGAAAAATGCATTCCTTGCAGAAGAACCAGAAGGTTTTAGGTAGAATTAAATGCTATATAGATTTTGTAAGAAATAATGCATCAGTTAATAATCTAATATTGGCAACACGTTTGTCTTGAAATATCTCATCTACATCAGTGAGATAAAACAAGGTTTGCTGCTTTCTAGTTGTTAGTGCAGCATTTGACTCAATAAACAGAAAAATATGATGGAGAAAATGGATGGCCCTCAAAATGGAGCTCAGCCTGTTGGCCCTGATCCAAGCCCTTGTTTGAGAGGAAGGTTTGGGCTCAATGGAGCCATGAGAAGAAGGATCTATGCTTACCAAGGGGGAAGGGAAAGGTGCATATTTAAACCCTTCTTATTCAGTGTAAATATGAATGACTTACTAGGAGTAATGAAGGATAAAAAAAAAGATCATAAATAAACATTTTTTTTTTGTCAAAATGACTAAATTAGTGAACCAGTGAAATGCAGTGCATGTAGTATACAGTACGTGGATTTCAGAAAGGCTTTGACAAAGAAACCACAACCTATTTCTTGGTAAGCTGAAAATATGTGGGATAGACAGCATCACCCCCAGATGGGCTCAGCCGGTGGTCCTCAATGGAACTACATCTGCATGGAGGGAAACAAGCAGTGGGGGACCCCAAGCTTCCATTTTAGGCCCAGTTCTCTTCAAGATCTTCATCAATGATTTGGATGAGGGGAGAAATGGGGAAATCAACAAATTTGCACATGACACTAAAGTGGCAGGAATAGTCAACATCAAAATACACTCAAGATCCAGATAGATCTAGATAGACTTGAATCCTGGGCCTATTTAACTAAATGAAATTCATTGTAGAGAAAAGTAATTTTTTATACTTAGAAAAACCAAATGTCCACTTACAGATGAAGTGAAACCTGGCTCAATAGCAGTAACTGTGAGAGCGATCTTGGAGTCGTAGTGGACAATCACCTAAATATGAGCCAGCAAGTTGTGGCATCAGCTAAAAAAGCTAATTCAGTCCTAGATTGCATTTACAGAGGGATAAAATCAAGATTGCATGAATTATTGGTACCGCTTTATCATGCTTGGCAAGACCACACTTGGAATAGTGCATCCAGTTTTAGTCGCCATGTTATAAAAAAGGTGTAGAGACTCTGGAAGGAGTTCAGAAAAGATGATTAAGGACCTGGAGACTAAAACATATGAGGAACAGTTGCAGGAATTCAGTATGCCTAGTCTAGTGAAAAGGAGTAAGGGTGACATCATAGCAATGTACCAATATTTGGGGGGCTGCCACAAAGAAGAGGAGGTCCACCTATTTCCCAAAGTACTAGAAGGCAACACAAGAAACAATGGATGGAAACTAATCAAGGAGAAAAACAACCTAGAACTAAGGAGAAATTTCCTAATGGTCAGGAATGGAACGTCTCCCCTTCAGAAATTGTGGGTGATCCATCACTGGAGGCTTTTAAGAAGGGATTGGACATCCACTTGTCTGGAATAGTATAGATAGATACAGATTAACAGAGTTGGAAGGGACCTTGTAGGTCATCTAGTCCAAGCAGACCCTACACCATTCTGAAAGATGCCGGTCCAGTCTCTTCTTGAAAGCTTCCAGTGATGAAGCTCCCACAAGTTCTGAAGGCAACTTGATCTCTTTATTTCCAGGTTGAATCTCTCCTTGTACAGTTTCCATTCATTATTCCTTGTCCAGCCTTTGTCCGGCCTTTGGGTGCTTCGGAAAATAGCTTGACCTCCTCCTCTCTGCAGCAGCCCCTCAAATATTGGAAGACTGCTATCATGTCTTCCCTGGTCCTTCTCTTCAGTAGACCAGCCATGCCCTGTTCCTGCAACTGTTCATAGTATGTTTTAGCCTCCAGTCCCCTAATCCTCTTGGTTGCTCTTCTCTGCACTTTTTCTAGAGTCTCAACATCTTTTTTATAGTGTGGTGACCAAAACTGGATGTAGGATTCTAGGTGTGGTCTTACTAAGGCTTTATAGGGTGGTATTAGTACCTCTCTTTTTTTATTATTATAAAAGGTTTTTTTATTGGAAAAGTTTTAAAAGTTTTACATACATTTTCTCCCCCATCCCCAACTGCCCCCCCGACTTCCCAGAGCAAATACAAAATAAAATAAAATACAGCTCAAATTCTCTAAATTAAACTCCATTTCACACTTATCATAATCATAATCATTAAAGAAATAGATAAAAGGAAAGCAAGTCTTCTTTCTTCTTATTCCATCTAATTCAACAAAATTAATATCCATTCATAATTACAACAGCTAATAAAACAGTTAAGTATTACCTAATTAAACCTATCTTTACTCAATTTAGCTATTTAATGCTTAGCAAATTATTAGGTCTATACAATTTAACAAAATATTTTATAACTTCTTTCATTGAAAACAAAACAAAAAAAAAAAGAAACCCTCAATCAAAAACCCCAAATTTAAAATAAAATGTTATATAAACTCTTCCGTCCTCCACTTTTAAACCATAAAGGTCCAATTATAATTAAAGCACTTAATAAAAAATAATAATTTTTTTGAATTAAAAAATAATAATCAAACCTCTTATTAATTTGTCAATACATATTAACAAATCAGCTAAAAACATCATTTATTAACTATATCAAATGTTTAAATTCTTCATACAAGATTAAACCGGTTGCTAATCTTCTTGTCTTCACATCCTCCAACAGCATTTAGAATATGGGGCTAGAATATGGGCTCTACATGGGGCTCCCCTTGAAGAGCACCCAGAGGCTCCAGTTGGTCCAGAATGCAGCCGCGCGGGTAGTTATGGGAGCGATGTGGCGCTCCCATGTGACACCCCTCCTGCGCGAGCTGCACTGGCTTCCTGTGTTCTTCCGGGTGCACTTCAAGGTTTTGGTTACCACCTTTAGAACGCTCCATGGCTTAGGACCGGGCTATCTTCGAGACCGCCTTCTGCCACCAGTACCCTCTCACCGACCAGTACGCTCCCATAGAGAGGGGCTTCTCAGGGTGCCGTCGGTCAAACAGTGTCGACTGACGGCCCCCAGCGGGAGAGCCTTCTCTGTGGGGGCACCCACCATGTGGAACAAGCTCCCCCCGGAGATACGGACAATCCCAGATCTCCGCGCTTTCCGCCGTGCCCTCAAGACGTTTCTATTCCAGCAGGCTGGCCTGGACTAACCTCTTCTAAAATTGCTCTTATATTTTTAAATCTTAATCTCATAAATTTAGAGTTTTAATTTTAGGTTTAAGACCAAATTATTTAATTGTATTTTAATCAATTCTTTAAAATATTTGTATTATATGTATTTTATCATTTGTCTGTACACCGCCCTGAGTCCCCCGGGAGTAGAGCGGTATATAAATATAATATAATAATAATAATAATAATAATAATAATAATAATAATAATAATATCTTCATTTACATCTACCCACCTAAATAAAAATTGCTTCTTTATATAAAAAAAAACCCCGAGTGACTTTATAATTGTATTTGAAATAATTTCCATCAAATCCAGTCAAAAATTAGATTAATAAATTCATCAGACATGTTAGGTAAACCACCAGATCAACTGCAGTTGCCCTAGGTCCATAGTCCTTTTGCCTTATATTTATTACCATCAGTCAGGAGACTCCAATTTACTATATTCAATAAAACTTCTGCGATTGCAATTAAGTCCAAATTTGTTACAGTCCTTAATAAAATATTCCAAATCATTCAAGTCAGGGCATATTTTACAGCCCAACACCAGCATTGCTGTGATCTGTTTATTCTTCTCAAAATATTCCAATACAGCTGAAGGTTGCCTCCTCATCATCGCTCATCGCTTAGATAACTGGCATTAAACTGCTGTCTGTTTTTTTTCCCACAAGTTCAAAATCTTTAAACAGTTAAACAATACTTTTTAAGGACCATCATCTCATCAAGCAGGGTTATTTTCCATTTTTCCAATCTTTCTTCTTTTCCTTTTTACGAACTTTCTTTTTAACTTTGAACCCTCTGCCTTTTTTCACTCCAGTAAAATTTTGCAATTTTTGGGATTGCATAATATAAAATTTTTGGAGAAATATAACTTCTTTTGGAAACAGCTCTTTAAATGCAGATTGGTTTTTATAAGAAAAAATTCGTGTAACCAAAATCTCATCAGCTTCCAAGACTTCTTCCTTATTTTGCACAGCATCCATCTTTCTCTCCTCAATGATCTGTTGTTGTACTTTTCCATCTCCCAGCTCTTCGTTCAATCCCGCACTGCTAGATTGCAACTCAGTATTTCCATGTGTTTCATTGTTTCCAGCTTGAAAAGCTTGAAATATAGTATCAATTCTTTTCAATAAAGCAGAGGTAATTGAGCTCAAAGCTTCCTCAAAGTCAGACCATTGAGGGTTAATTAACCCTCCTTTGTTTTCTTTGCTTTCAAAAAGACCAGCCATCCTGCCCCCCTTCTTCCTTCCCTTCCAGAAGGACAGAAAAAAAAAAGAAAAAGAAAAAAAAAGAGTATCAAGAAGGGAAAAAAAAAGACCCTTTACAATTTATAATTTGTATTGCTGCTTCAATTATTATTATTACATCCTTTCTTGTTTCATCCACTTTTCAAAAAGGAGTTTTACGTTTCAAACAGGGGCTTATCAATAATTACTTTTAACTTTCACTTCTTCACGCCCCGTTAAAACTCAAACACCATCTTGCTTTCACTTTCAGCTTAAAAAAAATCTTTTAAAGAGAGTAAATCTTTGGAGTTTTTATTATAAAAGTTTTTATAGTATTAGTACCTCTCTTGAACTTGATTGTATCCCTCTGTTAATGCAATTTAGGATTGCATTGGCTTTTTTGGCTGCCGCTGCACACTCTTGACTCATATTTAATGGGTTGTCCACTAAGACTTCAGGATCCCTCTTACAGTTACTGCTATTAAGCCTGGTTTACTGCTTGAACAGGGGGTTGGACTAGAGGACCTCCAAGGTCCCTTCCAACCCTTTTATTTTGTTATAACTTCTGTCATAGGTACACATGTTTAGCCAGCTTAATTCCTATTGGAATACACTGATTTATACAGATAATGTGATATTATCATACTTACACAGTGGATTTTATAGACTTGGATTGTTTTGTCTTAATAATTATCTGATAATTAATAAATCATGTTCAAAAGTTATGGTCTTTGTGAAATGATGTCATAGCCATAGATGATCAGCCATTAGAGCAAGTAACACCTTTCCTTTCCTGGGGTTGTTTTCTCTGAGCCTGAATCTTGGCTCCCTCATCATCCAAGGAGCTCAGTTAGAGAAAGGGCAGGAGGGAAAGTGGTGCTTCAATGAAAACCTCTTAGCTCTCCAGCTTCCTCAGCCCCAATTATTCAAGTATCTGAGGCCCAGTTTTCCCCCATGTTCTTATATCAATCTGATGTTTGGGGCTCCAGAGAGAAACCACCAGCAGAACCAACCCAATCTCAGCCTCTGAGGAGGATCTTGGGGTGGGTAAAAGGACTCCAGCTGCTGCCCTCAGAGCTGATTTGGGAATTTCCACAATTTCTGCTTTGTCTAAATTCAGAAAATATGGGCATTGGCATAAAATTTAATCTATGGAAACTGACAGACTCTGAAAATTGTGGCTGTTGGAATGGACAAAAGTTCAATGAAAGACCAAACTTGGATTATGCAACTGACAAATATTATTAGACTTTGAGGTCTGCCTGTTTCTTGTATACTGGAGAAAAAAGCTAAAAAATTTCCTCCAGAAAGAATCTGGGATATAGAAGCAAAAAAAGATGCAGCAATCCTCGAAAATTATAATAGGCTCTTTATTGGAATAGAATACTCCAGTTGGCATTTGCATGTGTTAATCTAATTGCGATCAATTGTAGGGGTGATATAGTAATATGATTTGCATTTTCATTGTTTTTTAATTTGCTTATTATTTTCCATTATTATGATACAATCTTGCTAATATTCTGTCTTTCATATTTTAAACAATATCTGATTAACAAACTATTCTAATACATTCATGAGAACCAGGTTGGATTTATTAAAATCTAATATTTTGGACTTGATCTGACCCCAAATGTAACACAGCATTCTTCATTGCTTTTTCAGATAAGTTATACATTTGTTTCAGAGGCTCTGAGTGATAAAAGAAAATTTCCCTTTTTCCACCATATTCTCCCGAAAGAAGGATTCAACTACCCAGCAATTGTCCAACTGCTCCTCCATTTCAGATGGACCCTGATTGGCCTCTTTGCTTCAGACACGGAAAATGGAGAGAATTTCATGAGGATTTTTCATCCTATGCTTGTCAGGAGTGGAATTTGTGTGGTTATATCACAACTGTTCTCGACAACTGAATATACAGCATACCTCAGGGATGCCCTCTCTAAGTGGAGACAAGTCAACGTCTTTGTTCACTTCATAGAACTTGTTTACTTTTGGGACAGAATTCTTCCTTTCCATGAAACATTTATGCGTCTGCCAGGACCCATTGAAGGGAAAGTATGGATCCTCACAAATTTTGGAGAGTATGAAATAAACAAGCACAGACTTCTCAAATACATCCATAGTATTTGGAACTTTCGTTATCTGGGGAAAGAAAGGCCAAACGATTCTGCCTTTGAACCCCTTTTCTTTGTGGAAGAAAATTTTCAAGATCCTTATTTCCGCTGTTCTCTTTCAAAGAACATCTTTTCTGTCAAAGGCCGCAGAAGATGCACCCAGAAAGCCCCACTGGAGACCCAGGAGAAAAGGGACAGAAGATGGATCCCAAATCACTATCAATATTTCAGTATAATTAAGACTCTGGCCCAGGCCTTGAATGCCGCTTATTCCTCCAGATGGAGGAGGGGAAGGGAGGAGGGAGAAAAGAGTTTGGGGTCTCCAAGGCTGCAGCCGTGGCAGGTATGGGGTCCCGATATGGATCCATTGATCTTAGATCCTTTGGAGGAGGAATCCAGAGGAGAAGGAGGGGAACCAACTCAACAGATCTGGCCAATTCAATTACTCAGGGAATAATGGTTCCAAAGAGTAGATACCATGGCATTTTTTTTGTTTTTTTTTTTAAATTAATTTTTATTCAACATTTATATCTTTAACATCCTTGTTACATTTTCACTGCTTTCCAATACCGGCATCTGTAATAATATCTATAGATATTCTTGGTAATTATCTTTGTTTTGTTTTTATTTATTTTCAGGCCTGCTCCTATTCCAAAATTCTCTATTTCTAGAAGGAGTTTTTGTCCTTTTTCCAAAGAGTCCTCTAATATAAATGCCATGTCATCTGCAAAGGCCCCTGTTTTGTATTCTTCTCCTTTAACTTTTAACCCTTTTATTTCCTTACTTCCCCTTACCTGTGCCAAAAATGTTTCCAATGAAAGGATGGATAAGAGGGATCTCCACTGACCATAATTTTTCCTGTTTGCTTAGAATAAATTGTCTTAATCATTAATCATAATTTTTTCACCAAATTTCATCCCGATTAATTGATTAATTAAAAACCGCCAGTTCAAGTTGTCAAATGCCTTTTGTGCATCTATCATTATTACTGCCAATTGTTTTTCTGGATGAGCCTCATAGATTCTAGAATATTCATGATAATCCTTGTATTGCTCTTAATTTGTCATTTGGGTAAAAACCCGTTTTGATCTGAATGAATTATTTTATTTAATATCCTTTTTAGACTTTCTAGTATTGTTGCCAGGATTTTATAGTCGACATTTAATAGTGAGATTGGCCTATAGTTTTGAATGAATTGATTGTCTGTACTTTCCTTTGGAATTTATGGTGTATATGCCTCCATCCATGAATTTGGCATTTTGGCTTTCTCTAATACCTTGTTATATATATCCAACATAATTTCTTCCAAAACTTCCTGAAATTTTTTATATACTTCCGCCGGAATTCCATCTGTCCCTGGTGTTTTGTTATTTTTCCTCTCTTAACTCTGTTAATGTAATTTCCCCATTCAACATTTCCCTATCTTCATCTGTTATACTTGGCAAATTCCTCTCCTGTAGGTAATTTATAATATTTTCTTCTTTAAAGTTTTCTTGACTATAGAGTATTTGAAAATAATTTAGAATAATATTTTTTCCCCCTCAATTCTATGGAGAAAATTTCCTTTCTCATCTCGTCAATTTTGTACCAATTTTTTGCTTTTTCTTTTTTCAATTTGTGGGTGAGCCATCTCCCTGGTTTATTTGCCAATTCAAGATAGCTTTGTTTTGCCAATTTTATATTCCTTATCATTTCTTCCTGTTGTAGTATATTAATTTTATGTTTCATTAACTCCATTTCCTTTCTGATTTCCCTGTTTTGGGGATCTTTCTGAAGTGATAATTCTAATTTTTTCAGCTTCTCCAATGTTGACATTCGTTGTTCCTTCTTCTCTTTGTTTCTCCTCACCATATACGCAACAGTTATCCCCCTTATTCATCACCTTCAGGTTTCATAGGAAAGATTAAAAAGGGTTAAAAACTATTGCAGTATCATTTTGAAGACAGTTTTTATCCACTTATTATCCAGCCCTCAGGTTTCTAATCATACCACACAATTGTTTACGAGTCCTTTACTGAAATCCAGTGATATCACCAGAATTCCCATAATCTATTTAGGAAGTGTAATGATGTGTGAGAATGACTTTTGGGATGAGGAGAAGAGAGGCTGCCTAGGAAAGGATCAGAGAAGAGGGGAGAATCCTGCAGCTGCATAATGGGAGAGAAAGAAACTCAGAAAGAATCCTGGCTAACTTTTCAGGCTGGGAAAAGAGTTGGTGGGAGATTTGTTCTTTCAGATCTGCAACATTTTGTTAATGTTGCATTACAATCAAGTAGAATTAGCACATCTGGAGGTGTTTTCCATCAGGATGACCAGGGAGAAGATTAGCCTGACAACTTTCTTCTTTTTCAACCCATGCTTTCTGGGAATCAACCTCCTGTTTTCAAAGAGTTTATGAATCATCTTTTTTTTTCTCTGTTCATTTTATTTTCATCTGCTCTAGAATGTTCCCTATATTTGACCAATTGAATAAATTATATACTTTTTCTATATTTTGTCAGTAAATGATTGACAAATTTTTCTCAAACTTTCTTGTTCACTTATGAAGATGATGGCAGTATTTGTATCCTAATTAAGCATATTTGGAGATGAGACAATTGTAGAACAAAGATTCAATGTGGGATAAGAAACAAAGTTCTCTGTTTTTCAAATTCCTGGATGTCCCCATTCTAGTTTCATCCCTTTCTGAAGACGAATGAATTTTGGAATATTTCTGACAGAAAACTGTACTTGGACCAAAATGGAGAGATAACAGCAGATCTGAGAATTGTCAGCTTCTTGATTCTCCCCAAGGGGGATGTCAGGAGAGAGAAACTGGCATATTTTGAAAGACAGAGATTTACTGTCAACCAAGATGCTCTTTCGCAGCTAAAGTTGCTCAATAAGGTGGGAGAAATTTTGCTGTCTTTTCTCGGTTTTCCAAAGCCTGAGGTCCCATTTCAAGTGGGCAAAGCCTAGAGTCTCCAGGGTGGTTGGACTCCCATGCCAGGTGTTGTCATCTCATGGAAGGTCTTCAAGAGACGGGACCTAAGTGGAGTGGCTTTGCCATTTTTTCTGGAAACCTTTCAAGATCTTACTGGTCAGAGGTTTCTTTCTTCATCACAGTTTAATTTCATATTAAAAAACCTAATAGAATAAAATTCCCTAAATCTTTTACAGTAAACTTTATTATTAGTTTTAATAAGCATATATCATCATATTTAAATCTTTTTTCAATTCCATCCCTTTAGGCTACATTAAATAGAAAAGTACTTTATTGTAATGTTAAATTCTGAAAGCAAAAGGGAGGAACTAAAGGAAGAACCTGCCAGTTGTTTTACCTCCTGCATCTGTTTAGAAGTAGTCAGAGATTTCATATTTACCTCAGTGAAGACCAGAGGCTACTTGTCTCCATCAATTTCGCCCTCCATTTTCCATGGACGGAGAGTCCTAACACCTTTTCTTTGGCATTCCTTGTTTTTCTGCTCAGTCTCTGCCTCAGTCCAAATGTGTGGAAAGTTGCCATCCTGGATTTGTCAAGAGGGCTCGAGAAGGAGAGCCAGTTTGCTGCTATGACTGTGTTCCTTGTCCGGAGGGGACCTTCTCCACTCAGGAAGGTGGGTCACACTGAGGAAAATGGGAGGCTTTGTGGAACTGGATCCCTCCAGAACATGTTCATGAAAGTGCAAGTTAAAAGACAGATTGAAGCTCACCTGGGTTTTTTATTTTTAACCTGCACAATTTCTTATCTAAACAGAAGTAAATAAAAAAGACTTGGAAGGAGGGGCTGGGAAAGAGATGGGAGGAGGAGGTGGCAGACTGGGCAAGCTTTACTAACAGCAGAGGAAATATCTCTTCTGCTTTTTAGTTTGGATATGTGCTGCTAAGTTCAGCTTTCTAGGAACATCTGTGATATTTGAAACTAGATGAATTGTTTTAGGTCCACCTTCTGAAAGACCTTTCAATCCACTGTATATTGGATCCTCCCCTTGAGAATCACCGAGAAGGTGTCACTGGTCCATAATCTGGTGCTGTGGATAGTTATGGGGGGGAATTCATTACACAAATAGTCTGCCAGTCATGTAGATCAATCAATCAGAATAGACCTGGAGGGGACCTTGGAGGTCTTTTACTCCTACCCCCTGTTCAAGCTGGAGACCCTATACCATTTCAGACAAGTCTCTTCTTAAAAACCTCCAACGTTGAAGCACCCACAACTTCTGGAGGCCAGCTGTTCCACTGGTTAATTACTCTCACTGATAGGAAGTTTCTCCTTAATTCCAGGTTGCTTCCAGATGTTACAAGATACTATAGGTATCCTCCAAGTCCAGTCCATGTGGCAGGACTCAGGATGTTTGCCTAAAAAGATTATATGATTCATTATTAACCTCTAATAATGTAGGTTCCTATGAAGATTCTACACATTACACAGGAAATAATTAACATCCCAGAACTTTCCTCAACTTCATATACCTAGCTACTTCTTTTAAAAAAATCATTCTTATACTCCTTTTAATGAGATCTTTAATAAACACTTCTTGGAAAATGCCACTGCTATCAGCTGTTATACAAAGAAGGCATTTCTTGTAAGACAAAAGGACAAAATATTAAGGAAAGTTGCTTTTTTGTTTTCTCAGATACAAAAAAATGCACCAAGTGTCCAGATGATAAATATCCAAATGAAGTCAGAGTCCAATGTATCCCCAAAGTTGTAACCTTCCTGTCTTATGAAGAACTTCTGGGCATCATCCTGGTCTCTTTTGCTCTACTCTTCTTCTTAACCACAGGCCTTGTTTTAATCATCTTCATGAAATACCGAGAAACTCCCCTTGTCAAAGCCAACAACCGGGACCTCTCCTACATCCTCCTGGTCTCCCTCCTGCTTTGCTTCTTGTCTCCTTCTCTCTTCATTGGTCAACCAAGGAAAGCCACCTGCCTTCTCCGACAAATGGTTTTCAGCCTCCTCTTCTCAGTTGCTGTTTCTTCTCTCTTGGCCAAAACCATCACGGTGGTGCTGGCCTTCCTGGCCACAAAACCAGGAAACCGAGCGAAGAGATGGTTGGGGAAGAGCTTGGCCAACTCCATCATCCTCTCTTGTTCCGCTGTCCAAATTCTCATCTGCTCCATCTGGCTGAGAGTTTCTCCCCCCTTCTCTGACTCTGACCTCCACTCCCAGCCTGGTGAGATCATCCTGCAATGCAACGAAGGGGCCGTTGTCATGTTCTACGT
>WNWU01000225.1:43291-56009 GCA_012654045.1 Ptyas mucosa
ATATATATATATATATATATATATATATATATATATATATATATATACGGGTGCCTAAAGTCAGAGTTGGCCCCTGGTGAGGGATGTAAACAAGTCGGTGCGGTTTTCTTGGCAGCCTTTTATTGCCCTAAAAAATGTCAGAAGACTGGCCCAAAAAGTCACCCAGCTACCTTACGTGCCTAAAGCAGGATTAGCACTCAGGTTCCTTACTCCCCAACTAATTTCTCGGTCCGGCTCTCGGCTTATTCTGAAGCTCAGAAAATCCTTGTCCCCTCCAAAAAGGGAAAAAGGGACTCACAATCGACATGGGTGCGAATGGCTGGACTACTACACCGATAACCTGAGTTGAGTCATCCCTGGTTAGCACATCAGGAAGGCCAGAGGGGGAAAAAAAAATAAATATATTTTTGCAATTTCAAACCCCTTCGCCTTTGAACATTGGAAAAATAAAATTGTTTTTTCCCTCTGGGAAAATGTTTTTATCTCTTTAGGAATGTTGGTTTTTTATTGAATGGCCCTAAATTGCCTTCAATTGCCCCCAAAATGCACTTCAAAGTGATGCAGGGATCTTGGACGGTTCTCCGGAGCGGCCGTCAAATTTTCACGCAAAATTCAGCCCGAGGTAAGTAAGATTTCTGTTTCTTCGCATGAGAATCCCGCCGCCTAAAGATACGACGTTCGGGAAACGCACAGGGAGTCCTCGACTTACGACCGCCCTCGAGCCCAACGTTTGTGTGGTGAAGTGCAGAGGTGGTATTCTTAACAAAGTTATTTCTAAATAATAATACAATTGGTCTTTGCTCTAGTAAGGCCCGAGGATTTTACATTTTTCTCAGGTTGACGAGTCGTTTTCTTCCAGTTTTTTTTAAATCTCTCAATTTTCTTTTTTTTTCCGGGGTGGTGTTGAACACAGTAGTGAAATTCAAATTTTTTTACTACTGGTTCTGTGGGTGTGGCTTGGTGGGCGTGGCTTGGTGGGCATGGCAGGGGAAGGTTACTGCAAAATCTCCATTCACACCCCACTCTGCGGCCAACAAGAGGTGGTATTTGCCGGTTGTCCGGACTACTCAAAATTTCCGCTACCAGTTCGTCAGAACCTGTCAGAACCTGCTGGATTTCACCTCTGGTTGAACATCTTCAACTTCTTATTTCAAATAGTCCTCGAAGTACAACCATTCGTTTAGTGACTGTTGGGAGTTACAACAGCACTGAATAAAGAGACTGAGGACCGTGTTTCACACTTACGACCGTTGCCGCATGTCCATGGTCACACATGCTCGAAATTAAAACACTCGGCCACTGACTCGTATTGATGACGGCCGTCCGGTCTCTTCTTAAAAACCTCCAGTGTTGGAGCCACCCACAACTTCTGGTGGCATGCTGTTCCACTGGTGAATTCTGGTGAATGGTTAAATCTGGAGGGTTTTATTGGATGACCTCAATGCTTCATTTTTGTTTTTGTCTCCAGGCTTTTTAATCATCTCAGTTGCTCTTCATTGCATGGTTTTTTTCCCCCCTGACACTTCGGTCGTAAATCGAGGGACTACCCGCATTGATTTTAAAACCTGATAACATACCAAAATTTTTGTTTGCGGGATTGCTGACGGCTGATAAGCTTTGCAATCCTTCCGGCCTAGTATTTCTCACAGTCCCAATTCAAACACAAGAGTAAAATTCTCTTCTTCGATATTCTATATTCTACATTGTTCTCCTCTGGTGTTCTCACCGTCACAAATTTAAGATATTTAAACAAAGTTTTGGCTATTCAGATGGCTTACAAGTCGTCCTCGACTTACGACCACCAACCGGGGGGGGCATTAATACTTTCCATTCTTAAGCAATGCAGGCATTAAGCGAGTCCGCACCTGATTTTATAACCTTTTTTTTTTTGGCTACGGTTGTTCGGTAAATCCACGTCATCGTTAAACGAGTCACAGAAGCGAATCCGGCTTCCCCTACGGACTTGTCTTGTCGAAAGCCCGCTGGGATGGTCACGAGTGGCGATCGTGTGACTTTAGGATTATTGTAAATACAAATTTACTATTGTAAATAACAAATTTACTATTGTGAATAACAAATGCCCGAATTTTGATTCCCCTGACTGTAGACGGTCGTAAGGGTGACGTACTGCTCGTCAGTCCCTTGTTTTAGGACCATTGTAACTCGGAGCGGTCGCTAAACGAATGGTTATAAGTAGTGGTGGGATTCAAATAATTTAACAAGCGGTTCTCTGCCCTAATGACCAGCTGGGTAGGCGTGACTCGGTGGTCATGTGACCGTGTGGGTGTGGCCAACTCAACATCACTCACATCGATGGGCATTTCGACTTATCGGTTACAATGTAACAAGGGTTAACCAGAGAGGCAGTTTCTGTAAGCAGGGCAATAAAGATTAGGCTAGAAACACCACCAGAATGTTTCCTTCCTGCCTTCCTTACAGGATTAGCCCTGTAAAGTGGGAAAAAACAAAATAAGATTTCTTCCAACAACCAGTTCTCCGAACTGCTTAGAAAGTCAGCAACCGGTTCTCCCGAATAGGTGCGAACTGGCTGAATCCCACCACTGGTTATAAGTCGAGAACTGCCTACTCTCCCGTGGCTGAGCTTTCCAGAAGCATATGACAATTTTTTCTCCCCCCCTTTTTTTTAAAAAAGATATTTTCAGAGGCCTTTTTCGTCCTGGCATTTCAAGAGGTCATCGGCCTGAATTAACACGCCTCCGTTTCAGCTGGAGTTCAACCAACTTTCTTGCAAAATAGTTCCTCTTTGTTCAGCTGGGAAGGTTTATGGGATGGACGGGATGTTTTTCGAGGCGGAGTTGTGTTGACATAATATCCCACTTTCTCCCCCCCCAAAAAAACGAAAAACGAAAAACCACAGAGTTTTGAGTTTGCTTTCATTTTTGGAAAATTCTTTTTTTTTTTTTTTGCAAAGTGTAACTTCAGAAGAATTGTTCAATTGTAAATGCTCCAACACTAGAAGACTTTGGGTTTTTTTGCAAAAAGTTTTTTTTTTCCCAACGTACAAATTACATCTTTTCGGAAGGGAGCCCTGATCCGACAATTTTTTTTATCATCTTTAAAAAGATTTTATAGATTCTATTTTGCCATGACGCTTATTTCCTAATCTTAAATCACATATCTCAACTAATGCCACCCTATAAAACATTTACTCAAATTTACTTAATCAAAACCCTAACCCTTCTATTAATCCCCCTTAAATCTTAATTCAATTAAAACATCATAACTCATTTTGCGAATCTTACCCTGTCTTCAATATTAACAATACTTAATCTTAAATCACCTATCTCCCCTCTTATAAAAAGTTAACTCTTATTTACTTAATCCAAACAATTACCCTTCTATTAATCCACTGTAAATCTCAATTCAATTAATAACTCATCAAACGTTACACAATTCTTAACCTAAATCTCACTATTAATCATACAGATCAAACACGTTATATTTCAAAATCTCATTTCCCTTTCTAAAGCTTCCCCGCATTTATGATTACTTCATATAATGCTCATTAAAACTTTATTTCCTTTATTGCTTCACCGAATTTAGATTCTATCTCTAATCCCCAAAATATAACGATTTAAGATTGAAACGTAGTTCTTAATTCAGATAAAATTAACACTATTAAAATAAAACACTGGAAGAGTTTTGAAGAAGAGATTGGACGACTGTTTGTCTGAAGGGAGGGGGTGTAGGGTTTCCTGCCTGAGCAAGGGGTTGGACTAGAAGATCTCCAAGGTCCCTTCCAACTCGTGTGATTCTCTTCTGGTCTATCAAGGGAAGTGCAAATCTTTCAATCCGTAGTCGCGAAGCGGTCGCCATTAAAAACAATGACGGCGTTTTTGCAAAACTGGGTGGAGGATTTTTCCAGAGAAACCAATTATGCCAAACAGCTTATACTGCAGAAAAAGAAAAAAAAACAAAAACAAACAAAAAAAAAACAAAAAAATTGAAAGCTTTTTAAGAATTTGCAACCCAGTCTTATTAAATTCAATCGGAATGGAGGTTTGTGGCAAATCCACGAACTCCTCGACATATGACCGCGACGGAGCCCTAGCTTTCCGTGGCTAAGCAAAACCGTGAATTCTCCCTCCCATTGTACGACCTTTCTTGCCGCAGTTGTGATAGCATTCTTCCAATATTTTATTTATTATTTTTAAATTTGATTTATATGCCGCCCTTCTCCGGAGACTCAGGGCGGCTTACAATGCGTTAAGCAATAGCCTTCATACTTTTGTATATTTATACAAAGTCAGCTTATTTCTACATGGGGCTCCCCTTGAGGAGCACCCGGTGGCTCCAACTGGCGCAGAGTGCGGCCGCGCGGGTGTGGTTATGGGAGCGACATGGCGGTCCCATGTAACACCTCTCCTGCGCGAGCTGCACTGGCTCCCGGTGGTCTTCTGGGTGCGCTTCAAGGTTTTGGTTACCACCTTTAGAGCGCTCCATGACTTAGGACCTGGCTACTTACGGGACCGCCTACTACCACAAATTGCCTCCCACCAGCCGGTACGCTCTCATAGAGAGGGGCTCCTCCGGGTGCCGTCGGCCAAACAGTGTCGACTGGCGGCCCCCAGGGAGAGGGCCTTCTCTGTGGGGGCACCCACTATCTGGAACGAGCTCCCCCCGGAGATACGGAGGATCCCGGATCTCCGTACTTTCTGCCACGCTCTTAAGACTTTCCTATTCCAGCAAGCTGGCCTGGCCTAACCTTTTCCCCTTTTCTTTTAAATTGAAAATTTTAAATCTGTTTTTTAAATTATTGGGATGTTTTAAATTTGTCTCGGGCTAAATCGTTTAATCTGGTTTTATTTCTGCTTTTAAATTCTGTATTTATGTATTTTATTCTGTGCCTGTTCACCGCCCTGAGTCCTTCGGGAGTAGGGCGGTATATAAATCTAATCTAATCTAATCTAATCTAATCTAATCTAATCTAATAAAACAAGCAAACAAACAAACAATTGCCCCCACAATCGGGGTTTGAGGGACTGCCACAGAGAGGAGGGGGTCAAGCTATTTTCCAAAGCACCTGAAGGCCAGACAAGGAACAATGGATGGAAACTGAACAAGGAGAGATTCAACCTGGAAATAAGGAGGAATTTTCTGACAGGGAGAACCATCAACCAAGCTGTATCGCTTTCTCTTGTTTTTCTTCCTCCTGGCCAGAATGACCCCGGTTGAATAAATATTGTGCAAGGATGAAGGAATGATGGAAAGCGATAAAGAAAAGTGCCGAACAGCTGGGGGAAATGAGATTTTGGCTGGAAGTTTAAAAAAAAAAAACCACTCCTTTGCAGCTCTGCGTCAAAAGATTTCTTCGCTTCTCAGCCAAAATTCAAATTATGGAGAAAAATAAATACCGTGATTCTCAACAATGCATGATTTATCGCTTCTTCTCAGCCAAGAATTCCAAATTATGGAGAGAGACGGGGAAAAAAATCTCAGCAATGAATGATTTATAGCCGCGGAAAAAGGGCTCGCATTTTTTTCCACGGTGATAAATGAGCGTATTGTTTTATCGAAGCAGGAAATGGATGCAGATAACCGAGGATCTTTTGAAAAATGACTTCCCTCCCTCTTTTTTTTTTGTTTTGGCAGGCGTCGGTGGGGACCCTTGGAAAAAATTGGCTTTTTTAAACAACCCGGCTTTGAACCGAACGAGGCTGAATAGAATCGCCGGATTCCCAGGAATTCAAGGATGTGGCTTCCCGTTATTAGGAAAAGCCGCCGGTTTGCAAGGAGAAATGAGGGTAATGTTAATCTGTGGTTTTGGGGTTCTTTTGCGAAAAACAAAACAAAAAAAAACCAGGTAGTCCTCGACTTACGACAGCCAATGAAAGCTGTTGGTCGTTAAGTGAGTCGTGGCAGGTGGGTAGCCCTCATGTACAGCCATTGTTCTCTTGATATCTTTGAATTGAACCGGCCTCAACCCTGCTTGGCTTTTTCATCATGGCTCGGGTCTACCCAGAGCGAAGACGTAGAGATAGTCCTTGACTCATTTAGTGACCGTTCGAAGTTACAACGGCACTGAGAAAAAGTGACTTGGGAGCATTTTTTTTCCACAAAACGATTCGTTGCCGCATTCCCCGGGTCACGTGATCAACATTCGGACGCCTGGCCACCGACTTGTATTTATGATGGTCATGAGGTCACGATGTGATCTACTTTTGAGACCTCCTGACAAGGAAAGTCAATGGGGGAAGCCGGATTCAATTAACAACCATGTTCCCGACTTAGTGATTCACTTAACAACGGTGTCGAGAAAGGTTGCAGAATGGGGCAAAATTCGCTTAACACCTGTCTCACTGAGTAACAGCAATTTTGGGTTCAATTGTCGTAAGTCGGGGACTACCTGAATTTAAGCAGAATATACATTTCTTATGTTAGGCGGCCAAAGTGTTTGAGTTTCATCATCAGGATCTATCTGGCCTTCTCAAGAGCAGTCAGGATCCAGTGGTCAGCTACTACCTCTTGTACAATGTAGTTCTTCAGGCACTCTGTCCATCCGATCTCATTCCTTAAATCTATTTGTCATACAGAGAGAGAGAGAGAGAGAGAGAGAGAGAGAGAGAGAGAGAGAGAGAGGCACGGAGGGAGATAATGGATAGATGATAAATATAGATGATGGATGGACAGATCGACAGATAGATGATAAAGATAATAGATAGATAGATAGATAGATAGATAGATAGATAGATAGATAGATAAGATGATAAGTATAGATGATGGATGAATGGATGGACGGACAGATAGATAGACTGATAGATGATAAAGATAGATAGACAGACAGACAGATAGATATAGAAGATAGATGATAAAGATAGATAGATAGACAGATAGATAGATAGATAGATAAGATGGACAGATGGATGGGTGGGTGAGTGGGTGGGTGGGTGGATAGATGGATAGATACGATAGTTAGATAGATAGATAGATAGATAGATAGATAGATAGATAGATAGATAGATAGATAGATAGATAGATAGATGATAGATATAATAGATGATAAATATAGATGATAAATAAATAGAGATATAGATAGTAGATGATAGATAGATATAATAAATATAGATGATAGATATAGATATAGAAGAGATGATAGAGATAAGAGAGAGAGAGAGAGAGAGAGAGAGAGAGAGAGATAAACAATGTTCTTAAAAATGACTGGATGGAATGAAGTAAAAAAAAAGTTACCATGACCCTCTGAGACAAACTTCCTTAAATTTCCTTAAATATATACCATGTATACACAGAGAGAGAGAGAGAATAATAGGACTAGCATGTATGTATGTATGTATGTATGTATGTATGTATGTATATGAGTAGCAGGACACTTAGGAAGAGGAATCTGGGGATTGCAGAGAGTTTTATTTGGCGAGCGTAAACTGGTTCAGCTTGCAAAACTCAAGATGCCTCCTTGAGACCAAATTTCTGAAGGCTTCGATATTCTAGTGAGATAAACTTCCTTCTTTCTCAATCATTTTTGGGGTTTTTTTGGCACTGACTTTTATTGTTTCGTCGAAGTATAAAATTACAGAGGAAACTCAAAAGACAGGCAATTAGGGGAAGGAAAATAGGAGAGACCAGAGGAAAAAAAAATAAAAATAAATTCCAACTCTTTTTTTTTAGCCCCACCCAAAATAACAACATTTACGGCCTCCACTTTTCTACTTTTACACACTTGTACACAACTAGCCATTTTTACAACAACCGATTGTCTAATCGGCAAAACCAAAGTCCAAGTTTCAATTGTTGGTTTGTTTTTTCATCGCAAAACCCAGAAGGGATTTCCAAATTTACCAAAAAAAAAAAATCATAATTAAATATATTCTCCTCTTTAAATAAAAGCAATCTGTTGAACCGTTTCTGCTTTTTCTCCCCTGCTGTGGAAACAAGATATACGGGTGGTCCTGGACTTACAACCCGTTCGTTTAGTGACTGTTCAAAGTTAGAACGGCACCGAAAAATGTGACTTAGGACCATTTTTCACACTTAACGACCGTTGACTCGTATTTATGACGGTCGCAGTGTCCCCAGGTCCCGTGATCCCCTCTTGCGACGAGAAAAGTCAGTGGGGAACCCAGATTCGCTTAACAACCGGGTTACCAGTTTACCGACTGTAGGGATTCACTTAATAACAGTGGCAAGAAAGGGGGATAAAACTCACATAACAAATGTCTCACTGAGTGACATAAATTTTGGGCTCGATCACGGGCGTAAGCCGAGGACTACTTGTATTTCTGTTTGCACTTAATAATCTTTATTAACTAATATAAATAATTTCTAAATGAGGAGGGGGACAATTTATTCTCCAAAGCACCAGAAGGCAGGACAAGAAGCAATGGATGGAAACCAATCAAGGAGAGAAGCAACCTGGAATTAAGGAGAAACTTCCTAACAGTGAGGACAATTAACCAGTGGAACTGCTTGCCACCAGAAGTTGTGGGTGCTCCCCATCACTGGAGGTTTTTAAGAAGAGATTGGACAGCCAATTGTCTGAAATGGTATAGGGTCTCCTGCTTGAGCAAGGGGTTGGACTAGATGACCGAGGTCCCTTCCAATTCTGTTAGTCTATTAATTAATCAGTGGGACATCTTGCCACCAGAAATTGTGGCTGCTCCATCGCGGGAGGGTTATAAAAAGAGATTGGACAGCCATTTGTCTGGAATGCGATAGATAGATAGATAGATAGATAGATAGATGGATGGATGGATGGATGGACGGATGGATAGATGGATAGATGGATAGATGGATAGTAGATAGATGATAGAAGATGGATGGATGGATGGATAGATGGATAGATGATAGAAGATGGATGGATGGATGGATAGTGGATGGATGGATGGATGGATGGATAGATAGTAGATAGATGATAGAAGATGGATGGATGGATGGATGGATGGATAGATGAGAGATAGATATAATAAATATAGATGATAGATATAGATATAGAAGAGATGATAAATATAGATAAGAGAGAGATATATAGATAGAAGATAGATAGATAGATGATAGAAGATGGATGGATAGATGGATAGTAGATAGATGATAGAAGATGGATGGATGGATGGATGGATAGATGATAGAAGATGGATGGATGGATGGATAGATGATAGAAGATGGATGGATGGATGGATAGTGGATGGATGGATGGATAGATGGATAGTAGATAGATAGAAGATGGATGGATGGATGGATAGATAGATAGTAGATAGATGATAGAAGATGGATGGATGGATGGATAGATAGATGGATAGTAGATAGATAGTTGATAGAAGATGGATGAATGAATGGATAGATAGTAGATAAATGATAGAAGATGGATGGATGGATAGATAGATAGATAGATAGATAGATAGATAGATAGTTGATAGAAGATGGATGGATGGATGAATGGATGGATGGATAGTAGATAGATAGATGATAGGTAGATTTTGATTTGATTTGATTTGATTAAACGTCTATACCGCCCTTCTCCCAAAGGACTCAGGGCGGTGTACAGCCATATTAAAACACATATAAACTCACAAAATTTAAAAAACAATTTAAAACGAATATATAAAATTTGGCCCACAAGATTAAAAGCTAACAAAAGCTAACAAAGGTTAAAAGCTAACAGAAGCTAACGAACACCCAATTTAAAATTCATATTAAGCCAGCCCGGCCTGTTGGAACAAAAGAGTCTTAAGGGCGCGGCGGAGAGATATATGCCACGTCCTATCTCGATAGATAGATAGATAGATAGATAGATAGATAGATAGATAGAAGATAAAATAACTTTTGTTATCACTTTGAACGTACACTAATCGGCATACATTAAAACGGAATTTCGTTGCAGACAGCTCTCAAAGGGTCACCCCCTCCGATACACACGGCATAAAACACGACAAAAGAATAAATAAATAAACAAATACAAAACCATGCATATGCCCACAGATATTATACGACACATCGAAACAACACAAGTCTCGTTCGGGTGTGTACATGTAGAGGGCGAGAAAAACGAATATCGGGTCTCCCGCTTGAGCAGGGGGTTAGACTAGAAGATCTCCGAAGTCTCTTCCGGATTCTATCCCGATTCTGGTTCGATGACCATTTATACGAACCAAATTCACAGTATTTCTTTTTTTTCTTCCAAATTCGACCTTGCCGTCACCGATCTCCCCTTTTCTCCTCCCAAGCAGGAAAAGAAGAATTTTTGGAGACCACGGAGCACTCGGTCCTGCCCGGAACCCGCCACGCCTTTCGTGTACAAAGTCCAAGTCGCCACCGGGAAGCTTTGGGGTTCGGGTACCTTCGACTCCGTCTCCATCACCCTGGTGGGCTTAAAGGGGGAGAGCCCCAGGCAGCTCTTGGATAAAACCGGGAAGGACTTCATCCCCGGGGCGGTGAGAGAATTACACCTTTGGCTCAAGGGGGGGGGGGCGGGCGAAGGAGCCATGTTTAACCTTTGCAACTTTCCCGCTTGCAATTTCGCTCCGGGCTTTGCTGCTTGCGAGCGTCACGGCTTGGTTGCTTTCTTATCCGTGTTTCTCCGAAAATAAGACCCGGTTTTGTTTTCTTTTGGTCCCCAAATAAATACTAGGACTGTGATGCTCCCTCACTTTTCCCCTAATTTCTTTCGTTTCGGCGAGTGGGTGCTCGACAGGCTGATATCCAACACGTCGTGCTTCCCCCTCCCTGCAACAGATTCGCTTCTTTCCTTAGGTGGATGACTATGAAATCTCGAGCGATCGTGACCTGGGGGCCCTGATTTTCATCCGGCTCCATAAGGAACCCTATCAGTTTTTCCCAGAAGATTCATGGTTTTGCGATTTCATCCAGCTGACCGCCCCGGATGGCCAACATTTCCATTTTCCTTGCTACCAATGGATCGAGGGCAACCAGACCGTGGAGCTGAGAGAGGCCACAGGTGAGATCATCCAGTCCAGGGGTGTCAAACTCAAGGCCTGTGGGCTACATCCGGCCCACAGAACTGGCCTGGAAGTATCAAAACGACCGGCCTGCGGTGCCTCTGCCGGCAAAAACGGGCTGCGTGGGGGTCCGCGTCGGGCTTCCGCGGAACCCGTTTTCGGCCAGCAGAGGGCTGCAGGAGGACTGGATTGGACTGGATTACAATCACGTGGCCTCAAGTAAGTGCCTGATCCGGATAGAAAACAAGCAACGTCCTACCGTATTTTTCGGACTATAAGGCGCACCTAAATTGTAGAAGAGGAAATCAAGAAAAAAAAAGTTTTTGGCCTCCGCGCGCCCCATTTTGGGCCTTTTTTCGGGCGTTTACCAGCCTTTTTTCCGGTTTTTTTCCCGGCACGTTTTCAAGGCTTTTTTTGGCCCAGTTTTTTTAAGGCTTTTTTCGGCCTGTTTTTGAGGCTTTTGGCCCATTTTTGAGGCTTTTGGGCCCGTTTTTGAGGCTTTTTTGGCCCATTTTTGAGGCTTTTTGGCCCATTTCTGAGGCTTTTTGGCCCATTCTTGAGGCTTTTTTCAACCCATTCTTGAGGCTTTTTTCAACCCATTTTTGAGGCTTTTTTCGGCCCGTTTTTGAGGCTTTTTTCAGGCCTCAAAAGAAAAGCTTCAAATACAGGCCAAAAAAAGCATTGAACCTTCCACCAGCGCGACCAATGCCGTATCTGTGATGTATCCGGGCCTGAAACCCCGATTGGTATGGATTGAGGTAGTCCAACAATAGAATAGAGTAGAGTAGAGTAGAGTAGAGTAGAGTAGAGTAGAATAGAATAGAATAGAATAGAATAGAATAGAATAGAATAGAATAGAATAGAATAGAATAGAATAGAATAGAATAGAAAACAATAGAATAGAATAGAATTAGAATAGAATAGAATTCAGAATTAGAATAGAATAGAATAGAAAACAATAGAATAGAATAGAATTAGAATGGAAAAAATAGAATTAGAATAGAACAACAGAACAGAACAGAATTAGAATTAGAATTAGAATAGAATTAGAATAGAAAACAATAGAATAGAATTAGAATAAAATAGAAAACAATAGAATATAATAGAAAATGAATAGAATAGAATTATTAGAATTAGAATTAGAATTAGAATTAGAATTAGAATCTTGAAGGGACCTTAGAGGTCTTTTAGTCCAACCCCCTGCTCAAGCAGGAGAACCTCTTTCTAACTCATCCCTTTTTTTCCCTGCCCCATCCCTGTCCACTTTGGAGGAAAAAGATGTTCTTTTCCCTGAGTTTGCTAGGCTCGCCCTTTGCTGGTGGATCCATGAACCCTGGGAGAAAGGCACGCGCAATTTGAACCCAGTGCTCAGGACATTTTCCTTCCTTTTCATCTCTCCCAGGCAAGTTGATCTGTGATGACGGCCAGAACTCCTGCCTGCTGGGACACAGGACGGAAGAGCTGAGAAACAGGCAGGACACCTACAGGTAAGGCTTCCTGGAACATTTTTCTAACCATCCCTTTCTCTCTCTCTCTCTCTGTCTCTTTCTTTCTCTTTCTCTCCCCATCTCTCTCTCTCTCCGTCTCTCTCTTTCCCCCCTCTCTCTCTGTCTCTTTCTCTCTCGTCTCTCTCTCTCCATCTCTTTCTCTCCCCATCTCTCTCTCTCTCCAATCTCTCTCCATCTCTCTCTTCCCCCTCTCTCTCCCCATCTCTCTCTCTCCCTCTCTCTCTCTCCATCTCCGTCTCTCTCTCCATCTCTTTCTTTCTCTCCCTCTCTCTCTCCGTCTCT
>WNWU01000226.1:6580-22053 GCA_012654045.1 Ptyas mucosa
TTCCTTCCTTCCTTCCTTCCTTCCTTCCTTCCTTCCTTCCTTCCTTCCTTTTTATTTATTTATTTCATAAAACATGTACAAGATAACAGGTATAAGTATAAACATAAATATAAACACAGTAAATGAATAAATGGAGACAGTAGGACAGGGATGGTAGGCACACAGGTGTGCTTATGCACACCCCTTACAGACCTCTTAGGAATGGAGTGAGGTCGACAGTAGACAGTTTAAGGTTAAAGTTTTGGGGGTTTGGGGATGCAATCACACTGTCAGGTAGTGCATTCCAGGCATTGATCACTCTGTTACTGAAGTTGTATTTTCTGCAATTGAATCTGGACCGGTTAACCTTGAGTTTGTATGTATTGTGTGCTCATGTATTAGTGTGGTTGAAGCTGAAGTTGTCATTGACAGGTAGGACATTGTAGCAGATAATTTTGTGTACTATGCTTAGGTCAGACGATAGACACCATAGTTCTAAGTTGTCCAAGCCCAAAATTTCAAGCCTGGTGGCATAAGGTATTCTGTTGTGAGTAGAGGAGTGGAGGACTCTTCTCAAGATGTTCTGCATCTTAGAAAGAGAATGAATATTTCCCTGAACTTACAATATTTCCTTCGTTTGTGGCCCGCTCCTTCTCCAACTGGACTCAGGGCGGTGAACAGCCAGGTAAAAACATAGTACATAAAAGTTAAAATAATTTTTAAAATAATTAAATAAAATTTGTGCAATAATTTAAGAACATTTCAATTAAAATCAATTTCAACTTCAAAACTGACATGGAATCAGGCCAGCCCGGCTAGCTGAAAAAAAGGGCCCGACGAAAAGTCCGAAGGCCTGGGATCACTCGTATCTCTGGGGGTAGATCGTTCCAGAGGGTAGGTGCCACCACAGAGAAGGCTCTCCCTCTGTGGGTTGCCAGCTGACATTGTCTGAGGAGACTCTCTCTGACGAGGCCCTCTCTGTGGGACCCTGAGGAGGCCCTCTCTGTGGGGGCGAACTGGCCGATTGGAGGCTATAGGTGGCAGAAGGCGGTTCCATAAGTACCCCGGCCCTAAGCCATGGAGTGCTTTAAAGGTGGTCACCAACATCTTGAAGCACACCTGGAAGTCCACCAGAAGCCAATGCAGCTCGTGCAGGAGAGACGTCACATGGGAGTGCCCCGTCACTCCCATAATCCCTCGCGCGGCTGCATTCTGCACCAGTTGGAGCCTCCGGGTGCACCCCAAGGGGAGCCCCATGTAGAGAGTATTACAATAGTCCAGATGGGAAGTAACAAGTGCTTGAGTGACTGTGCGTAAGGAGTCCCGATCCAGAAAGGGGCACAACTGACGTATCAGGCGAACCTGATAGAAACCCCCCCTGGCCACAGCCATCGTATACTCTTCTAAAGACAGCCGTGCATCCAGGAGGATGCCCAAGTTGTGAGACCTTTCCATGGGGGCCAATGATTCACCCCCAATAACCAGCGATGGCACCAGCTGGCTATACCGGGCACCGGAAGCCACAACCACTCGGTCTTGGAAGGGTTGAGTCAAAGCCTGTTTCTCCCCATCCAGACCCGCATGGCCTCCAGGCACTGGGGACATTACTTCCAGGGCATCGTTGGGATGGCCTGGGGTGGAGATGTACAGCTGAGTATCATCAGTGTACTGATGGAACTCCACCCCAAAACCACGAATGATCTCACCCAGCAGCTTCACATAAACAAGAACATGAACAAGGGAGGCAAGAGGACCGACCCCTGTGACACCCCACAAACAAGGCACCTTGGGGTCGATCGCTGCCCCCCTGCCGACACAGATTGTGACCGGTCAGAGAGGTAGGAGGAGAACCACCGCAAAACAGTGCCCCCCACCCCCAACCCCTCCAACCGGCGCAACATGATACCATGGTTGATGGTATCAAAAGCCACTGAGAGATCTAACAGGACCAGGATAGAGGAATAACCCCTACCCCGAGCCCTCCAGAGATCATCCACCTAACCCAGTCAGCGGCCAAGTCTTCCTGAATCTGAGTGATTTTATCATGCAGATACTGTACAAAATCCTCAGCTCGACCTGCAAGGGATCATCCTGTGCTCCCAGGTGGAGGAGGGAGCGGGTCACCCTAAACAGGGTGGCTGGGCGATTATCTGATGATGAGGACAGTGCATCCATTCTGGCTCAACACAACCACTTGGTGGTCTTTAATGTCATCAACTATCAAGCGTGGGCAGTCAGGATTCCAGGCAATACAAATGACAATAGGCTTATCGTGTGTTGATGCTCTCTACAAGAATCTGATTTACTAACATCACCATTGTCCTCATCAGCCATTCTGTTGTGTCTGACCCTTGGCTGCTCACATCCCACAGACCAAAAATTACTGTTGTTGACAGCCCCAGAAGCTCAGGAGCTTTCCACAATGCTGCATAGACTTTGTCTATAATAGTTCACTTTGTCAAATGGCTATGTGGCACAATTACAGAAGTGGCATTTTCCAGGTGCTCACAATTGAATGAGGTCACTGGTGGCTGCTTTCAAAATCATGATGGAAGTGTTTTTGTTAAGTGAAACTATCACAACAATTATGGAATGACTGCAGTTTTTGTATGCTTTGCAAACCTGTCAATGTTGTCAACATGTATAGGTTGCAAAGTTACTTTTTTATCATCATTGCTCAACACCTGAGCCTGGTGGCGCAGTGGACTAAACTACTGTTAAAGTAGTATTTAGCTGCCAGCTGCCTGCAATTACTGCGAGTTCAATTCTCACCAGGCTCAAGGTTGACTCAGCCTTCCATCCTTCCGAGGTAGGTAAAATGAGGACCCAGTTTGTGGGGGCAATAAGCTGACTTTGTATAAAATAGAACACCGCTTAGGGGGCCCCAAAAAGCCCTACTAAGCAGGTATATACAAAAGTATGAAGGCTATTGCTTAAAAGCATTGTAAGCTGCCCTGAGTCTCCGGAGAAGGGCGGCATATAAATCAAAGTAATAAATAAAAAAATAAAAAAATAAAAAAAATTGTAATATTTGTGTGGCTATTACAGCTGCTTAATACTTCAGGGCCCCTCCCTCCCAAAACCACTGTGGAATGAAACGCAGGACCAAAAACCAATAATCACAGTAGGTTTTATTGTTAAGGGTGCAACCTGGATAAGTCCTATCAGAGATTAGTGAGAGGAACTCTTGGGGACCAAAGGATGCACTCACATTTATACGTTTTAGAAAGGTTGAGAAATTCATATATGCACAAGAAATAGATGGTGTAAACATACATGTTCATAATTAACAAATTTCTAGTTATCTCACCACCCTCCAACTGTTATTTCCTTTGTACTGTTACTATTTTCAATAAAGAAATTTTCTGTTAATAAAAGAACATATTAGTTACATTGCCATATACATTTTCTTAAAGTTTATTGAAAACCAGAGAATTCGCATTTGCCAATTTGCAGATTCCTCCAATGCTTCTATTGCTCACATGAGAAGCCATCTGGTGGAAATGTAGATAATATCATCAACAGACCAATTGTGCACTACCCAGGACTGGAGGTTCTACTGAAAGTCAGTCGTGCCTTGGTCACCTCCCATTTGAACTCCTGCAATGTGGGGTTTTTTTTGGGGGGGGGGGGTTTGGCAGTGGTTTGTTCTCTGAGCTTCCCCTCGGAAGTAACTGCCAGGCTACTGCAACCCCTGGGAATAATAATAGCTCACAAACCCTCATTTACTCAGATAAGAACTAACAAAGATCAAAGACAAAATAGGGAAAGAAGACAGTGCCAACGTAATATACAAAATCAATTGCAACAGCTGCAACCAATTCTATGTTAGATGAACAGGAGGATACTTGAAAACTAGAATTCATGAATACCAGCTGGAAGTCAAGTGGCATAGCCAGAAGTCCCAGGCCTTGAGCCATGTCAAAAATGTACCACACTGTTTTGATTGGGCCAAAGCTGAAGTTATTGGCCACATCAAAGCCGTCATGTACACAAATTCATTGAACCCTGACACTCTACACATGGGTTCATCAATAAACACATTGACTTAGAACCAACATATGTACCTATAAGAAACTGGACCATCCAAATGACTAATGAACGACAGAACTGACCACCTCCTCATCAATTGAATTTTGTGCCACACAGACAACTAGTCACCACATAAGGCCTATATAAATGGAAGAGAAACTGAACAAGACACTTTACCCAAAGTCCCACTGAAGATGTTACATAGTTGGGTAATAAAATATCCAGGAGCTAAATGGCAAGCTTGGAGAAGAAACCACTGCCACAATCTAAACCTGAGCTATGAATATTTTCTACTGTTTCATGCAGCTGCTCCAAAATGAAGAGGTTTTCACAATACTAAGCCCTTTTCAGTTCATCCATATTAAACTTCCGTTGCATGAGCTTCAGTGGCTCCCAGGTTCCTCCAAGGCGCCATTCAAGGTGCTGGTTATCACCCTTAAATAACTACATGTCACAGGACTGGGTGATTGGCATATGCCTCCTGACTTTAGTTAGGAACCTGGGATGAATCTCATGCCCTGGATGACCTTGCTAGGAACATATACCCATTAAGGAAATTTGATTGTGATCCTGGTCATGGATTGAATTATTCCTGAGCAGATTCTCTATGCATGGAGATCTCACAGACCACCATCATTTACCATGAATGTCCAAGAGATAAAATGTCATGAGAGATTATTAATATACTGCAAACAGTGATGACATACTTTGCTAGTCCATCTCAGGAAAATTCTGCCTGACATTGACAAGGAAGTTTAGCAGATCTGGATGTGAGGGGGATTTAAACTTTGCCATTTAAAAATAATTGAATAGTTGCAGGCAATTCTATAAAGCCTCAGATATCTAAGGAAACAATAATATTTGTTTAAAAACACTAATATTGAACACATCCCTTTAAAATCCTAATTTAAAAGTGAACTAAATTAAAAGGAATAAAATGAGAAAATTTCCTCCTTGTAATAATAAACATTTCTTTATGTGCAAGATATCCATCAAATCAGAACATTGGATGAAACTGAGGATACTTTGAAAACATAAAAAACAAAGACTGGATGATAATTGCTGACCACAAGTAAAGTGTAACCAGTTGCAGCATTTGGTAAGGAATATGTTAATGGACAAGTTCCTCCTCCTCAACATTTCAATTTTTAAAAAATCACATTCTAAAAATGCCTCAAACACAAATATAAATCAGGATGATCCTTGAATTTGTTAGAAATTCTTGTTTCTTACTATATTTTGTCTACAATTCAGATCTGGCCTCAGAAGAATAATGTAGCATTTGGGAAAAAAGATACAAGCCAAGAGAGCAGCTCCAGAGGCCAAAATAGAGATGATCTCCACAGCCACCATGGACTTCCCTTTGGTGCTTACATAAGTAGGGAGGAAAGTGATCCAAACACTGCAAAAGACCAACATGCTAAAAGTAATGAACTTGGCTTCATTAAAACTATCAGGCAATTTCCTAGCGAGAAATGCCACAGTGAAACTTATGAAAGCCAAAAAACCTAGGTAGGCAAGGACAATATAAAACATTAAAGCTGAGCCTTCCTTACATTCCAAGATGATCTCTCCAAACAAGGAGTAGAAGTCCAAGTTAGGAAACGGGGGAGAGGTTACCAACCAGGGGGCACAAAGGACTGCTTGGACCAGGGGACAGGCTATGACAATTGAGTTGGTCAGTGGTTTTCCTAAGAGTTTCCTTGTCTTGTTCCCTGGTTTGGTAGCCATGAAGGCCAGAACCACCATGACAGTTTTTGCCAACACAGAGGAAACCGCCAGGGAAAAGAGAATGGCAAAGGCAGATTGTTGGAAGAGACAGGTGAGCTTCCTAGGTCGACCAATGAAAAGGAAGGAGCAGAGGAAGCAGAGCAGGAGGGAGACCAGGAGTATGTAGGTGAGATCTCGGTTGTTGGCCTTGACGATCGGTGTATCATGATATTTATAAAAAATAACCAGGACTGCAAATGTGATCACGGAGAGAAAAAAAACAATAAAAACTAAGATGTATCCCAGGTTCCCCTGATAAGAAAGGAAGTGGATCTTCTTGTCAATGCATTGGTCCTTGCCCTTGTTGGGATATTGATCTTCTGGGCAGGGTTCACAGTGAATGGCATCTGAAATAAAAAGTCTTTGTCTAAGGATTTCTTGAGCAACTACCATGCACATTATCTCTACATCAAAGGTGATACATGTGTTGCTTTTCTGCTGTTGAACTACCCACAAAGGGAAGAATGAAAAAACCCACTGTGCAATTTATGGGGCATCAAAAAGAGCAAATCATCCTTCATTTATGATGATGATGATGCGGATAAATTAGCCAGAGACAAGGATTTGTTCAGTTCCAGCTATCACTACTCACTGTGCACTTCCATGAGTAATGAGGCTTTCAGTTTGATATTTCCTGCCTGTTTTTCCCCTACTTTATAATGGAACCCACAGAAGACCAACAGATCTGTTATTCAGGAATGTTGCTGTTTTGTCTGTGTGTACTTTATCCCTGCCTTAACCTCTCTGCTTTCTACCTCAAATCAGTTTGTTCAGACTTATTTGATTGCATCTACTCTATTAAAGAGACATAAATAGATGCATCTCCTCTTTCTCAGGCAGGTCTATTTCCTCAGAGGTTGATAGAGATGTCAGAAGAAGCACATTTTAAATGGTCATATAAAAGCTTGGACCACATGCTCTACTTCCTCAGGAAAAGATTGAAAGTTGGTTTCACAATTAGAGGTGAAACTAGAAGCAGAAACGGATGTTGGGGATTGATAAATTGTGCCCTCAAACTATCCTTGCTGAGGATTGGGGAAAGTGGCCTCTGTGGCCTGGGCAATTAAGATCTGTAAACTGAAAGGTTTTTTTGGAAAGTGTGAGTGCATGTCAAGCACATCAAAAATGACACAAAAATATACTGATTTAATGAATGTCTTCCTTGATTCTGGAAGATTTAGATTTGAAGTCTGCTCTACCTGTCTGATTAGAAATGGTCCCTTCTGGACAAGGGTCACACTGGTAGCAGCAAACCTGCTCGCCCTCTGGAACTCTTCTCCTCTCTCCTGCATGGCACCTCTTCCTTCCACACCTGGCAAAGGGGATGGTCTGAAAGAGAAATACTTGACATTCCTTAAGCAATGAACTTGCTGTATTCACTTCCCCACCCCCATCCCTATTTCCCTTCCTTATTCCTACTTCTGTGTTCAGATTCTCTTCTAAAGAAATAGTTTACCACCCTCTTTCAGAAAACAAGAACAGTTCCTGAGGGATTCAGGCCAGTGGCATTCCTGACACATCAGTAGATGCTGGAGATTGGAACTGGGAACTCAGTCTGCAGAGAAAGGCTTGTGACTGAACCACAGCATTTCCAAAAGAAAGAACCATGAGGATACAACTGAGCGTCAATGGTCCATGGAAACCACTGTTATTTGCTGTAATTATATCCTGTGTTTCAAGCAGACAATGTTCCCAAGCCTAAACCTTTGTGGAATGACACAAATCAAACCTCAAGTGTGTTACATGCAAAGCAGATTTTTCACCAAATGACTGCCATGATTTCTGACTCAACTGATTATTTTTCAAAATAGAAAGATGTTGTGCATCTCAGGAAGAGAATGAATCTTTCTCTCAAATTACAAGATTTCCTTGCATCTCACCTTTCTGACCCAGAGGATTCTATCCAAGTTAATGGTGAAATCCTGACCTGGGGGAGCCTCAGGATTTACTTGCCCAACTTTTATGGGGACAAAGGATTGATTGGGGAAGAAAACCCAATTGAGAAGATCATAACGAGCAGATCCCAGTCCATCTTCTGAGAAGGAGACCTCATCTCCAGCACTGTTGTTGAACTGCACATTCCTCAAATAGGGAAGAATCTGAAAGAAAGGAGACCTTCAGAAATCGGAGTATTAGGGCTAGAGCTACAAATGAGATGACATGGCTCCTATCATAAATTGGTTTCCAACTCTAGTTTCATCAAAATGCAGTACATACAAAAATTTTAGTTTCACATTCCAAATTTAATTATAGGGTTTTCCCTCTGGTGATACTTGGCTACATGCAGTTTCAGATAGTAACTTTCGCCCAAGGTCTTGTTACTGGACAAATGAATTTTAGAAACAAATAAATAATTCCACTGACTTTCTCTAGCTCATAGTCAAAGGCAACAGAATTCAGCAACCAGGTCAGACCAAGTGGGGTCATGTGGAAGGAAGCACCTGCCCTGGTTGGTCACTTCATTATTCAGAGAAGTCCAACTTTTAAGCCTCTCATGCAGAAAATTCTGATGAATTTCAGTCCAGCAGCCCATTAGGACCTCCCTGAGTCCTGCTGTGTGCTGTGGTTGTCATAGAAACAGAATAACACATTTGGAAGCGACATTGAAGGTCTTCCAGTCCCACCCCCTGCTCAAGCAACAGACCATCTACAATTTTAGACAAGTTTCTGTCATGTCTCTTCTTAAACATCTCTAGCAGAGGGCACCCGTAAGTTCTGAAGGCAAGCCATTCCCCTGATTATTTTCAATGTCAAGAAATTTCTCCTTAGTTCTAGGTTGCTTCTCTCCTTGGTTAGTTTCCATCCATTATTAAACAGAAGCTGTTTTCACCAAGCAAGCTGAGTAGTGCAACAAAAGAAAAACTAAACTAAAAGGGCAGGGTCAGACACAACACTAAGCCATAGAAACATAAACTAAGATTAAAATAAATTGTGTGTATTTGTTACAAGTTGGATTCAGGGCACATTCTGAGCAAAACTGAGATTGTTCTACATTTATGCCCACTAAGATTTCAACTGACTTGCTGAAATGTGTTGCACAAACCCACCCAGATTTCTATCTTGCTTTGGGTTGATAACTCCACCTTGGAATGGTCACCCTCTGAAACTTGGGCAACTGTTGAAGGTTATTCAGGACTTTCTAAAAATCTTTCTTCTGTGGAATCTATGGACCCCTGGTTTGATTTACTTCTCTTTTCCCCCACTATCCTTTTTCAATGCAACATTATTCTTAACTGTTTTCAATCATTGCTGTTTTAATATTCTTTGAGATGGATTGATAGGGGAGTATGCAGACAATGAATCAGTAACCGAAGAAATTCATATGGGGAACTTCCTCTCTAAACATATGTGGACTGAATAACAAGCAACAGTAATTACCTGCCATGACTGGACATTTGAGATTGTCTTTCCAAGCCTCATCATGGTTGGTCGGGCTCTGGATCCAAACATTGCATGTAATGCATGTGCCACAGCATAAATGGCATTGTAGATATTGTAACTTTCACCTGTCATTCTTGTTTCAAAAGTGTAATTTGGCACATTCTGCAACTTCTCCTTTCCTGTACATTGTTTTTCCCCCTTTGGAGGGATCTTGTCTGGTATGTGAATCTTGCAGTCAAAGACTATTTCCCACCATGGAGGGAGAAAAACATCTCCTTGGGGGTTCAAAGGGTCTAAAGACAGGAGGAAACGGCTGAATTCTAGGACATCCCCAGAGTGGTCCCTCAGATGCAAGGCTCCATGGAACGGCTTTATAAATTGCAATGTCTCTTCAGATTCCTCCATACTAAGTTTCCAATGGGAAGTGAAGATACAAATTTCCTAAATGATAACTTTATGAATTTTTCATAAAAAATTACTGTTCCTATTATACTGTTAATAACAGTGAAGTCTCCAAACAGAATAAACACTTCTGTTTTAGACCAGGCGAGGAAATTGAGAAGAACCTTTTGCAATGTAATTTGAGTATCTTCCAATTTCAACCTTTCAGTGAAGGCCAGGCAGATCTCCTTCTCCTTGAGCATTGGCATCAGAGTTGAAGTGAAATGTTCTCCATTGTCATCTTCAGGGGCCATAAGTCCAACCCAGTTCCACTGAAAATAAAGGAGCAGCTGGACTAAACCCACATACTGAGGAGATTCCTTAGGATTAATCCAGAAGAAGGAAGGATAAACTCTTCTCTCTCCCTGAGAGAACTCAAAGCCAATACCGAGCTGGAGAAAATGAGATTCATCTTTCAAAGACAAAATGAAGGTTGATGTTGACTTTAGGGTGTCACCATTGTGTGGTAATGGCCTCATCTATCAGGCTGACTCACTTTGAGTAGCACCAGTTACCCATTTTTATTGGTTGTGGTATGTCAGAAGACAAGAGAAGCAACCATCAACCTGATACAAAGAATGAATGACACTAAAACATGACTACCCTTTTATCAAATATAAACTATCACAAGCTCATGATACGCCCCCTCCCCAAAAACTACTTTTGGTTTCATCTTTCAGTTCTCTGTTTGCTTTTTACCTTTGTCTACTGAATATTGTATCCAAGGGAGTTCTCTTACCTGTGGGACCTTAAAGATGCTGAAGATGGAGGCCATCAGCCTTGAGGTTTTGGCACTGAGACCACCAATGACGGAGAGCAGAGTGTCCTGCAGGTCACATTTGTACCCTGGAACCACTTGGCCTCGTGAGGAGAGCATGGAGAGGCTGTTTAAGGAAATAAACATCTCACTCTGGAAATGGCAATGCATTTGGAAACCAAGGGTGATGTTAGGGAGGAGAAGGAAATCCCTATTGACCTCAGAGACAGCAAACATCAGTGCAAGGAACTGCTGGTAGTTACCTGTGAGGAGCCTATAGTGAGAAAAAATATTAGTGGGGAACATTGTAGGAAAGCTCATGTGTGCTGCTAGAGTTTGCTTTGCTTTTGGGGTGGGGGGATTTTTGCAGCAGCAACTCTGGAGCGCAACTCTAGCCTAAATCCTCCCATTTCTGAAGGTCTTTCAGATTCTTGCCTATTTGAGCAATGTGCAGTTCAGCAACAGTGCTGAAGATGAAGTCTCCTTCTCAGAAGATGGATTGGGAACTGCTCGTTATGATCTTCTCAACTGGGTTTTCCTCCCCAATCAGTTGTGGTCCAGCAGCTAACATTTTTTTAAAGCATCTTCCTCGGCTAAACTTGGATGGCTTTGTGAGAAAGGAGACAAGCCTTTCCATAAATATCATGGACTATTTTATACTATCTATCATCCCTCCCATATTCACTTTGCTCCAGTGGCTGAAATCCTTTCCCACCGCTCCCCTTTCACCGTAATTCTTTCAGGCCTCTCTTGGAGCAGCTTCTCCAGGTGTAGTGAAAATTGCTGAGCACAGGACTACAATGGGGGGGGGGGGGCTTATAGATTAACTGAAGGTCATTAGTCCAAAACGTGAGTGGGAATTTTGTAACTCCTAAACACTGGAAGCGTGCTGAGCTTTTATTTGAGTTTTCTACCACAAGTTACTGTTCAGATTAATATTATAATTCGACTTTTTCACTAAGCCAGCACCGCTTCCCTCTTCATTTTTTGCTGTTTATCATCTTCTTGATGAAGAGTTTGAGAATTCCAGCCTATTTGAAGAGCTTGCTATTTTACTGAGAAAAGCAGAAAATATGCATTATACTAGAAGAGGTATTTCTCAAAGAGGTCTCTGAATTTAAAGCAAAGAGAACAATTATATGCATGTTTCCCCTCCAGCTGAAACTTACCCATTTTGTAGAAGAAACTCCAATGGGTCTTTTTGAAAGTCTGGGGCAGCAGACTTATCAACAATTCCCAAGGGCAAATTCCCACCAATATTGAGATCATCAGGCCTATAGTAATTTTCCTGTAATTTGAAATAATTCTTCAACACACATAAGGTTTGGAGTCTCTTCACAGACGTTGGAGCCAGGAGCCAGAAGAGCATCAGCATCAGAAGTAGCATGACTCCTGCCCAGTCAGTCTTCTCGCCTGCCTTCCTAGAACAGAAATCAAGTTTTGTGCAGAAACTGAATTGCAGATAGCTCTTGAAATCTCAGCAGAGCTTTGGCAGAGCAGACACCACCTGTGTCGCCTGGATGGCTCCAGGATAAATTTATATCAATAATGCTTCCTCTTACCTGTGTTTGGGCTGTGAGCATAGAGAGAACAAAGGCACGTGAGTCTCTTCAAAACCAGGAGTGAGCTCTTTGCATGACCAGCTAAGGTGGCATGTCTCAAGAGATATTTTTTAAACAAGTTCCGTCTTGATATATTTTTGTGCCAGAAATCCACAGGGAATATCTTAACAATTACTGTTCTGATAATTGCAAGGAATATCCATTCTCCTACCCACTTAAGAACAGCTTCTCTTCAAAAAGCACAATGGAAAACATGTTTGTGTCCCTTATTGTAATGCACAGAGCAGATGGACTCATGGGAAAGTTGTGTAGTTGATCTACAGTACATGAAACTGAGCCCCTGCACACAAGATGGATTTTTGCTTATGCTCTAATTTGCTCAGATAATATGAGTTCTAGTTGGGAATAGTGGCACAAGGGAGAAATGTAATTTGAGGAAGAATCTCAGGATATTAGCTGCATTTTTTTGGCAAGACTTGCAAATTTCCCTTACTGTAGCCTAAGGTAGGAATTGTCATCCGGGTGTCTCTTTTGGTCTTTTGGGGTGCTGCTTCCCAAATTGCCAGATCTGAATTTCTTTTCTTGAAGATTCATTCACAGGACCAGTTAGGATCGTTACTACTTTAGCAGCCTTCCTGCTGCACAACAAACTCTGTGTCTGACCCTCTGGACAGCATCTCACAGTTGACTGTGGAGCTCTCCAGACTTATGGTCTTGAAATATGCCAATTTGCTATCCCTGGGGCAGGCCTTAGAGGCTTCTCACCATGGCCACCATCATTCATGCCTCAACTCAAAACAGTGATGACAAACCCAACATGGTTTTCTTGAAAGACCACTAGACCGTGATCTGAGGAGGAGGTATCCTTGTCCCCTTTGTTGTGGCCAGATCATGGCTTGATGACTTTGAGATTCTTTTATTCTTTTCCTCTCTGCAGGGAGGCATGATCTATTTGACCAATCCACTCTTAGTGACTGATGGGGTTCCAAAGGGATCTGAGGATTATACCCAGTGGTGAGATTCAGCCAGTTCGCACAGATTTGCTAGAACCAGCAGCTAAATTTTTCTGGAGTTTGGAGAACTGGCTGAAGTGAGGGGCTGGAAGACCTGCTATGCCCAGCAAGTGATGGGGAGAAGAGATGGCAAGAGGAGCCCCATCTCACTCCATGTGCCCCAATGAAAGGCAGCAGCAGCCCGGCAGCTTCCCTTCCCTACCCTTTCCGGTGCTGGAAGCCAATTGTCAGCCACACACCCAGTTGCCCATTCATCCCCCCACCCCCACCCACCCCTGTGTGTGTGTGTGTGTGTGTGTGTGTGTGTGTGTCTGGGCTCACCTAGTGCCTCAGTCTATGTTCTGCCCCAGCTACGGACCCCAAAGAACACAGCACACACAAAGTCCATACAAACCTTAGTTTACTAATTAAGGACTACTAATGAGCTTTCTTAGTAGTTGTTCGAATACAAGTACAATTTAAATCAGTCTTTTCTGAACAAGAGCTGTTAATTTAACTTCATTAACAGCCAACAGGAATCCAAAGAATAATAACTCAATTCTGAGGCACAGTGTTTCAGATAACCATAATCTAACTGTGGTTGGCAGAATGCCCAGAAGCAATTTGCAGGAACACTGACAAGAGAGAAACAAGAACCGAATCAAATGTTTCTGGAATCAAGATGCAAAGGAATATGAATGAAGTTGTTTCCTGCAAATTGCATCAGTCATCATCCTTCCTTAAATAGGCTAGCGGAGTGGCCAATTAGCCCCAAGCCTTACTCTCGAGAAGACCTCCTCAGGAGGAGCCACCCCTGCCTTTCAACAGCTCTGCATGCCCGTGCATCAAGAAGAGGCTCCTCCTCTTCTTCCTCTTCACTTATGGGAGCTTCTGGAGGTTCTGAAGGTCTGGCTGAATCCCTGTCTCTGGCACTACTCCAGCCTCCTCATTGTCTGACTCGAGTGCCAGCTGCACAGGCTGCTGGCACAGCATCACACCAGCCTCCTCGCTGTCAGAATCAGCTACTAACTGCACAGGCCGCTGATGGGCCACAACAGTCCACCACGCAGGCCAGGAGCCACCCTGCCATCCTCCACGGCTTTTTATCCCCCAGAGTTGGTGGGGAGGAGCTTCCCATGCAGACAAAATTTCTTTGTTGGTGAGACTTGAGGAGGGGTTTGCCATGTGCCTAGTTTTTGTCCTTTTGTTCCCTTAACAACTTGTTCCTTTCCTTGAGGGAACTTTCCCTGGCTTTTGTCCTCCTTACTTCCATGTCTTCAACACTTCCAAGTCTGGTGGCTTTGGCCTAGTCTCACACTATTGATGTTCTTTTCTCATCCCTCCCAGGAAAATGCCCCACACTAATGAGTCAGCACTGCAGATCTAGACGGGTGGAGAATTTAAATGCTACTATTTCAAAAATAATTGAAGAGGGGTAAGGAATTCTTTAAAGCCTCAGGAATCTATGGAATTAAATATACATGTTTAAAAACACTGAAACTAAACCCAACATGTTAAAACACTTTAAAAAGCTCAATAAAAAGGAACAATGTAAGAAAACATCCTCCTTGAAATAATAAGCAGATCATTAAAGCCAAGCTTTACTTCCATAAAGATATTTCAGAGACATGATAAAAGGCTGGGTGATTGTTGCTGACAACAGGTTGTGACCAATTGTAACACTTGAAAAGTAATTGTTTAATGAATAAATATCTCCTCCATCTCATCATGTTTTACAAAGGTTATCACATTCTAAGCAAATATAAATGTGGCCAATCCTTGCATTAGTTACAGATTCTAGTTCCTAATTATATTTTCTCTACAATTCAGACTGGATTGCAGTAGGATAATGTAACATTTGGGAATGAAAGATACAAACCAAGAGAGCAGTCCCAGAGGCCAAAATGGAGAAGATCTCCATGGCCACCATGGACTTCCCTTTGGTGCTCAGATAGGTGAGGAGGAGACTGATCCAAACACTGCAAAAGACCAGCATGCTAAAAGTAATGAACTTTTACAATTCAACAATTGTAGTTCCTAACAATTCCTAACAATTCAAGTTAGGAAATGGGGGAGAGGTTCCCAGCCAGGTGGTACAAAGAAGTGCTTGGACCAGGGGACAGACTAAGACAATGGAGTTGGTCAGTAGTTTTCCTAAGAGTTTGCAACCTGGAACTAAGGAGAAATTCCCTAATGGTAAGAGCAATCAACCAACGGAACAACTTGCCTTCAGAAGTTGTGTGTGTTCCATCACTGGAAGCTCTAAAAAAGAGACTAGGCAATCATTTATCTGAAATGGCATAGGGACTCCTGACTGAGAAGGAGGTTGGACTAGAAGACCTCCAAGGTCCATTCCAAATCAATTATTCCATGTTCTAGAACATTCTGATGAAAATTACCACAAGCATCCTGAACTGAAAGGTTACATTCCTTAGGTCTCAATTTGTCTACTATACAGTCCCATTCATCTGAAAACAGATTTTACTAATGAACGAGTAACAAAAAAAAATCTGGAAGTTTTATATATAACAACTGCAGCATTATTATTACACACACACA
>WNWU01000228.1:0-37250 GCA_012654045.1 Ptyas mucosa
GTAAGTTCGAGGACTGGTCACAAGTGCGAGGACCAGTCCAAAATTACTTTTTCAGCCCTCTGAGTAGTCCATATGCACAAAAGGACTACCCAGAGGGCTGAAAAAAGTGATTTCTGACAGGTCCTCGCACTTTTGACCAGTCTTTTTTTATTTTGAAATTTACCAGTAGCCGCTGCATTTTCCACCCCCGGCTTATATGCAAGTCAACAAATTTTCCGTTTTGGGGGGTAAATTTGGGGGGTCGGCTTATATGTGGGTCGGCTTATACACGAGTATATACGGTATATGAATCACAATGAAATTCAGGATCACTATTTTGGATTTATAATAAAAATGCATTCTGTTTATGTGGATAAAGCTTCTGAGCAGGTAAAGGTTTTTCACAAACCATCGATAGATTTTGGTCCTGTCCCTGAACCAGAGGAGGGGAGGGAGGAAGGAGGGGAGGGAGGAAAAGAGGAGGGGAGGATGGGCTTTGGAGTCTTTGGGCAGCTGATGAAGCTCCTTTCCCTGAAGGGAAAATCCCCCCAGAGACCCTCAAAAGGAGGGAGGAGGGAGGGAGGCCCTGAGAGGCCCACAAAAGAGACACACTCACAACACCAACACAATTGGCACTTGGGGCACTTTCGGAGGTTATGAAAAATCACTAGATAAATTAATAAAAGTGCTGAAATCTCTATGTTAAATATTATTGGAATGAGAATTATTTCAAGTACTGTGCCAGATGACAAGAACCTTGGGCTGTTTGTAGGGGAAAAATAAACTTTAAATATCGTCCAGAAACAAATTATATAGCTGAATATTATTATGTCCATGAAAATATCCTCTTTGGTAGTAAACACATTTCCAAATGCATCTTATGTGGCAGCCGAAAATCCTCCCAGGTTTGCAGGGAAGAGTTTAGGAGTGAAAATGAGTTTTGCCTCCAGACTGAATATGTGGAGGTCAAAATCTCTGCAGGTTCCCAGAAAATATTTAATAATTTCCAGAAGGAGCAAATGCTCCAAGAGGCTTTTCTCTCTTAGGATCTGGAGGTTTTCCTCTTGTGGAAGAAAGATCTCATTGGATTCTATGGTGAGACGTTATTTTTGGAGAATCTCTGGAGTCACAATGGGAACATTAAACTTAACCAGTTCTTAAGTGATGATGCTTTCAAGACTTCTCTGATTCGAATAAAAGGAATATGATTTCTGTGTAAAGGCCAAACGACAACAAGGGCAGCTAAAATCCTTGATTTGCGCAATGCTTGGCCTCTGAAACCCCATCAGTTGATAGAAATATAGAAGATTTTTATTAGACAAAGAAATAAAATGAGAAAAAGAAATGTAGGCAACATTGAAGGAATCTGGAAGAGAGAATGGAGTGGAGAAGTGGAGAAGGGAGACCAGAGCAGAGCCGGGAGCGGAGATGGTGGCTTATCCCATCATCGGCGGCGGCGGGTTGGCTAGCGGAGTTCGGGGCAAGGGTTTTTGGAGACCTCCCTCGCCCCTGGATGTGCCCAGAGGCGTTGGCAGAGAATGTGGCCGCGCCGCTCCAACTTTTTGATGCTGCCAAGAGTGGCGTTATGGTGGTTTGTCGGCAGCAGCTGTTGTTAGTGGCAGCGGCAAAGATGAAGGTGGAGGAGGAAGTATGTTTGTGGGGCAGCGAGTGGTAGCAGCCCATTGAATTCCACCTGGGACTGGAGAAGAGAGACCCCCTCCCGGAATATCTTGGCAGCTGCAGAGGACCTGGAGGCCCTGTGACATTCAATGGAGCTGGGGTCTGGAAGAATTAGGGAAAATAGAGCTGGTGGGCGATGGAGGGTTTTTCCATCGCAGGGATGCCAGCCCTTTTTCCCTTCCCCCTCCCGAGTACTGTATCCGCCTAAATGGGCTTTTTATTAGCCCTGACTGAGGGAATTTTCTCTCTCCCCCCCTTTTTTTCTTCCCCCCTTTTCCTTTCTTCCCCTTCCCTTCTTTTTCCCCTTTCTCATCGGGACTTACTCAGATGCGATCTTGAGTATAAGACTATGCCAAGGATTTTCCATCTTGGCCCCTGGTGTGACTCACTGACGGACTGATAGACTGACGAACTTTTCCTCCGACCATGGGTCAGCCAAATTGATGCAACTGTTGAGGGGTTCTCTATTACATCATGATTCTCATCTATGGGAGAAGTTTTTTCGATCTACGGCCCCCTGGGGGTCCCGCCGTGAGAGGGCGGGCAGGAAGCCATCCCCATTGGATGAGACAATCTGGACCCTCCTACTGTCGTGGGAGGACAGTAGAGATACCAATAGTACATCAATGATCAAAGGACTATGCTACATCTTTTGTAAAGTCCCCTGTTTGAGCTCCGTGCCTCCATCGCTGCACTTGAAAGATGTACACAACAGCCGATCTTCTTGCGCTGCAAGATACCCCCCATTTCACAGATGTGGCCCTCCTCATTATCAAGGGCCCACCTCAAGGATGGGTCTTGGGACCCAGAGATTGAGGGAAAACTAAGGGATTGAGGGTTTTTTTATGGAAATTTTTAGTCAAACTTTTAAGGGGTCCCAGGGAGGGGGAGAGTCTGATTGGAACTTGGGTTGTGGGTATGGAGGATAACCCACAAGGGGGAGGGTCAGGTCTGGCCGTGAAGCATGGTGTGGGGGGTGGGGGACCCGGGGTCGAGGGGGGGGTAAGAGCTCGTCCGGATGGTGTTCTAAACATCAATACTGTAGGTGGGAGGGGTAGATATGGCGGGAGCAGGGGGCTATATCGTGTTAGGGGAGTACGCACTCGCTGTCTGAGAGCGGTGGTGTGCTCCAGCCCCCAAGGTTTCACTCGCCCCCCAGGTTGCACAGACCCTCAGGACCCAGGCCTTCGACTGATGCTGTGCAATGCCAGGTCCGTAGTAAATAAAGACCCCCTCATTTGTGATCTTGTTCAGGAGGGGGGTGCAGACCTGGCAGGTGTTACGGTTGGGCCAGGAGGGGGGGTTCCCCTCGTTGAAATGTGCCTGCAGGTTAGCAAGCATTCCATCAGCCGAGGTCACAGGGGAGGGGAGGGGGTAGCGGTTATCATTAAAGAAGGTCTGAGACCGAGGTAGGTCACTGTTCCTCAGACGGCCGGCTCTGAATCCCTCCTTGTGAAATGGGTCATGGGGTTCAGATGGGTTTGCTGATCACGTACCTGGCTCCCTGCCACGTGGCAACAGCCCTGCCCAAGCTGCTCAATGTCATTGCTCTGGTGGCAGTTGATACCCCCAGGCTCATGGTCATGGGGGATTTCAACCTGCCGTCCGTGGGTGAGACGTCTGAGGTGGCTCGGGAGTTCATGGCTTCCATGACAGCTATGAACCTGACCCAGTTAATTCATAGCCTTACCCACACGGGGGGAAACACGCTGGATCTGGTTTTTGTCTCTGGACAGTGGTTGAGTGATCTTGAGATGGGGGATATAGTTACCGAGCCCTTGTCATGGTCAGATCACTCTCTCCTTCGTCTCAACCTTTGAACCGCTGCACCCCGCCGCAGGGAGGTGGAGCCGGTTAGATGGTTCCGCCCCAGGCACCTGATGGAACCTGATAGGTTCCAGATGGAGCTTGGGCCATTTCCTGAGGCTCTGGCACACGCCTCGACTGGAGACCTAGCAGCCGCCTGGGATAGGGCAGCCGCTGGAGCTCTGGATCGGGTCGTGCCTTTGCGGCCTCTGACCCGGCGCTGATCTCAATTGGCTCCTTGGTTCTCCGAGGAGCTGAGGGAATTGAAGCGCCAGAAAAGACGCCTAGAGAGTAGTTGGAGGGCCAGTCTTTCTGAATCTGACCGGACACTAGTAAGATCCCATATTAGGAAATACTTAGTGGCGATAAAAGCAGCGAAATGTAATTATTTTGCCGTTCTTATTGTGTCATCAGATAGCCACCCGGCCGCCCTCTTTAGGATGACCTGCTCCCTGCTCCACCAGGAAACATGGGAGGACCCCTTGGAGGGTAGAGCTGAGGATTTTGTTCAGTATCTGCATGACAAAATCACTCAGATTCGGGATGATCTGGACTCTGACTGGGTAGTCTCAGGGGGAGGGACTGGGGCAGGTCTTGAGAATGTTATCTGGGATGAGTTTGATCCTGTGACCCCTGAGGACGTGGACAGGATTCTGGGCAGACTGAACGCGACCACTTGTTTATTGGACCCGTGTCCTCCCTGGTTAGTGCTGGCTTCCTGGGAAGTGACACGAGGCTGGCTCCAAGGCATTATAAATGCTTTGTTGGGTGAGGGTGACTTTCCCGCCGCCTTGAAAGAGGCGGTGGTGAGGCCTCTCCTCAAGAAGCCTTCCCTGGACCCGGCAATGTTGGTAAATTATCGTCCGGTCTCCAACCTTCGCTTTGTGGCGAAGGTTGTTGAGAGTGTGGTTGCACAACAGCTCCCCCAGCACCTGGATGAAATGACGTATCTGGATCCATTCCAGTCGGGCTTCAGGCCCGGGTACAGCATGGAAACAGCATTGGTCGTGTTGGTTGATGATCTCTGGAGGGCTCGGGACAGGGGGTGCTCCTCTGTCCTGGTCCTGTTAGATCTCTCAGCGGCTTTTGATACCATCGACCATGGTATCATGCTGCACCGGTTGGAATAGTTAGGGATGGGAGGCACTGTGTTGCAGTGGTTCTCCTCCTTTCTCTCTGACCGGTCGCAGTCTGTGTTGACAGGGGGGCAGAGGTCAACCCCAAGGCCCCTCATATGTGGGGTGCCACAAGGGTCGGTCTCACCCCTCCTGTTCAACATTTATGTGAAGCCGCTGGGCGAGATCATCCGAGGTTTTAGGGTGAGATATCGCCAGTACGCTGATGACACCCAGCTGTACATCTCTACCCCAGACCACCCCAACGATGCCCTTGAAGTGATGTCCTGGTGCCTGGAGGCCATGCGGATCTGGATGGGGAAGAATAGGGTCAGGCTCAACCCATCCAAGACCGAGTGGCTGTGGTTTCCAACGTCCCAATATATTGTAACTGTTGAGCCGCTAACAGGCTCACCATCACTTACGGGGGGGGGGACGGAGATTAGAAGAGGCAGAACGCAGCCAGAGCTGTCGGACTTACAGATTTACAGCAACACTCACAGCAGCACTTCACAGCAGGAGGCAGCTACAAACAAAGCCAGCAGCGGCGGAGACAACGTTAGGGAGGCGTGGCTGTTAACGTTTTCCTAAACGCGCTTCTGTGACGTGAACAGAAGCGCAGTACTGCCAAACAGCTGTGGAGGGAGGGGAATGTCCCGAGGTTCTTTTATTTGCCGGATGTTGGGTTTGCTTTATGCCAAGTTCCTATATATAGCGCCACCTGGCTGCCTCCTGTAGCGCTGACTTTATTAATTTTTCCGGCTTGTTCGTTACTTTGCCCTGTTGCTTGTGTGTTCCAGTAAAAAGTTCTGGCTACTCCTTCTCAAGGTGTGGAGTCATTTCTTTCGCAGCAAGCTCAGGCGGGCCGACAGGCCAAGAGAAAGTCAGCACTCCCTTCATACACTCTCTTAGTTTCTTGTTCTGTGGTGTGGTAGTCTGGATGGCGAAGGGGACGGAGCCAGGCTTGCTGGAGCCAGCATTGGGCGAGGCCGTGGCTGAAAAAGTGCTTGGAGAGACAGAGGACCCCTTGAGTGCCCCTACAGACCAACCCGTGGTGCGCGCCAAGCAGCGGCAGCGCACAGAGGATGTCTGCGAAAAGGGGGTGGCCATTGGGGTGGTTGAAAAAGGACTTGGCGATTCGGAGCAGACCGGTGAGGGGGAGTGGTGGCCAGGTTCCACGCACGCGGAAGCACAGTCTTCGCAGTCATCGCTTGTTGGGCTGGTGTTCAGGGGATGGAGAGAGCACCGCTGGATGGAGGAGGATGATACAGATTGGGGATTGCTGTCATCTGGATCAAGTGCTTTGGACGCCCTGCGGGATCGATTTGGAGAAGGGTGCTTCAGGGATGCTCCCTCCTGGCAACCCTGGGCCACAGGGGCAGAGTCAATGCAGGGTACGTCTTGGCAGCACGGGGGCACGGCAGGGGCTAGCCCGGAGGTGAAATTTCGGCTGGCAAGCCCTAAGCTGGGAAGAGACCGCAAAGAGCCGGGCGGAAACGGAAATCTGGGACTTGAGACCAGCTCGGGGGCCGGTAAGGGACCGGGCTCCTGGACTACCACCACCTACGAGAGAAGTGGGGGTGGAGCAGAGAACCCATCGTGGGCAGGGGGATAGGGTCTGCCCACCGGCAAGAAGAGACATAGGGGATCGGCATTGAGTGCCTGATCATGGGCCCTCATGGGCCCCGGGGCAAGGTCCCTGGTTGCCTCCGCCTCAATGGGGTCAACCTCCACATCAATGGGGTCCACCTCTGTTACGGGCTTCGTTTGACAGCAGCTCGGATCGAATGGCTCTGTTCTTGAGTCAGGTTCTCAACCACCTCGATCGTTTTGGCCACCTGTATGCTTCGCAATGGGCCATGATCGTGGATATAACGACGGTGTTAACGGGAGATGCCGCAGACTGGGTGGCTGGGTTACATAGGCATCATGCCCATGAGCTTGTGGACATGGGAAGATTTTTGGAAGCTCTGTGTGTGGTGTTTGAAGATGAGTCAAGTGTCCAAGTGGCGGAGGGAGAACTGGTGGTGCTTAGGCAGAAAGGCTCACCTGCGAAGGATTATGTGCAAAGTTTTCACAAATTAGCCAGTCGTCTGGTGGACTGGCCAGAACGTATGCTGGTACAGCAATTTCAAATGGGGCTGGACCGCAAGTTGAGGCAGACTTGCACCTATCGCGGGTTGCCGCCTCGCTTGTCCGTCTGGTTTAAGGCCGCCATAGAGCTGGACATCTCCCTTCGAGAATTTCGTCCTCGAGTGGACTCTTTTGTTAGTCAAAGGAAGGTGCCATCTGAGGTGGTGCCAGACAACGTCCCGGTGGTCTGGCGTTCAGTTTGTCCATCCGACGACTTTCCGGTTGCTAGGATGCCACAGCCGTCGTTCCGGTGTTTCCGTTGCAACCAAGTGGGTCATCGAGCAGCGGATTGCCTCCTTCCAGTTCCTCGTACCCAATCCAAACCACAGGCGGCAAGAATGGGGATTGTTCTGAAAGGAGCAGGACGTGTTGTGGCCTCAGACCGAACCCAAGCTGTCCAAGGGTCCACAGACCAACAGGAAGTCCGGAAGGCGCAAAAGTACAACTCGGCGGCGTCTGCGAGTAAGTTTTCTGTAGTGTCGGGAGATAGCGATGATGAGGACCCGGAAGATCCTATGGTGAGCGAGTCTGTATGTCCTTTTGTGATACCTGTGGTTCTTCGTAATCGTAAGTGTCCGACTGGCCTACAGTATGGGGCTTTGGTGGATACGGGCTGTACCCACTGTCTTATTCGCAAAACGGTGGCAACTGCTTTGGGGGTGCAAGTAAGGCCATTACAGAACCCGGTGAAATTTGAGCAAATGGATGGGTCCTTGCTGGGGGGGGGGCTCCGGCCACACAGGTTACCGAAACCATGTTTCTGGAGATTGGGGAGCATCAAGAAACCATCCAATTTATTGTTGTGGGTCATATGATAGAGCCCGTTATACTAGGTCTTACCTGGTTAGACAAGTGTCAGCCACACATCTGGTGGGAGGATGGGTTTCGGAAACTACGAATCCGGCTGAGGTCAGCAGCACAGAACTCAGGCCGTATAGGAGGTGCTTCCCAACCAGAGGCCAGGGAGGAGAGTTATGGGTCGGTGGAGGGGTCAACACAACAATTGTATCTGGCCGTCTATCACGATCTTGCAGCAGTGTTTGACGAGGAGGAATGCGAAGCATTGCCGCCCCATAGACCCACCGATTGCGCCATCGAGTTACTGCCTGGGGCCAGGTTCCCTAAACCTCATATGTATTCCATGACCCAACCAGAATTAGTGGAGTTGCGACAGTATATAGATAAAAACTTAAAACGAGGGTTCATCACGGCCAGTAGGGCGAAGATGGTGGCACCAGTGTTTTTTTGTGAGAAAAAAGACGGAGGGCTACGCCTTTGTGTAGATTTTCATGCTTGAACGCCGTCAGTGTGGAGCCAATATACCCGATTCCGCTAATGAAAAATCTACTGGCTACACTGTCTACTGGGCGGATCTTCACTAAACTTGATTTGCGTGAAGCTTATTACCATGTTCGAATAAAACCAGGGGACGAATGGAAGACTACGTTCAACTGTCCCCTGGGTAGTTACCAATATAGAGTTATGCCATTCGGTCTGCAAGGCGCCCCTGCGGTGTTTATGCAACTCATCAACGAGGTGTTACATGAACATCTATACCAAGGCGTTCTTGTCTATCTCGACGACATCTTAATTTATACACGGGATATAACAGAACATACGGCGTTGGTTCGGCAGGTGCTAGAGAAATTGCTAGCGGCGAAGCTGTTCGTGAAGTTGTCCAAGTGTGAGTTCCATAAAACAAAAATAGACTATTTGGGTTACCGGATATCGGCAGAGGGGGTAGAGATGGACCCAAATAAAGTAAAGACGATCGTCGAATGGCAACCCCCCAAAACCAGGAAACAACTTCAAAGCTTTTTAGGCTTCGCTAATTTTTATCGTCAATTTGTTCCAGCCTTTGCTTCCATTGCGTTACCGTTGACAGACTTGTTGCGCACCAAGTCCGTCGGAGGGAGGGCCAAGCCCACACAAAAGTTGTCTTGGACTGCCTCGTGCCAAACGGCTTTTGAACAACTTAAGCATCTTTTTGTTCAGGAGCCAATCCTACAACATCCTGACTTAACACAGGCATTTATAGTACAGGTGGACGCTAGCGATGTAGCGGTAGGAGCAATATTGCTACAGAAAGACCAACAAGGTCAGATGTGCCCATGTGCCTACACATCTAAGAAATTCAGTGCGACAGAACGAAGCTGGGCAATCTGGGAGAAAGAAGCCTACGCGGTACGGTGGGCTCTCACAACATGGCGTCATCTCTTGGAAGGAGCAGCAAAGCCGTTTGAGGTTTGGACAGACCACAAAAACCTCGAAGTTCTGCAGACACCACGGCGTCCGTCTCCTAAACAACTGAGATGGGCGCACTATTTCCGGAGGTTTCGATTTCAACTACGACATATCCCGGCAGGTAAAAACTTCTTGGCTGACGCCCTTTCACGGATGCCACAGTACCATAGTCAACGGGAAGAGGTGGTGGAGTCTTTAATCCCAGCCACAACAACGCTTATTACCGGGACGGCCGCCACATTGCAAACGGAATCGCCATTCCTACGCGAACTACAAACGGCGCTTCAACAAGATACGTGGCTGGCACAAAACCGGGTGGCATTGACTTTACGAGATGGTTTAGCCTGGTTTGGTGATAGGATGTACATTCCACCAACACTGAGGTCAACAGTGTTGCGACGGTGCCACGATGAGAAAGTAGCAGGCCATTTCGGGTTTCTAAAAACCCTTCATTTAGTGATCCGCCAAACCGTGGTCTGGGAAACCTATAGGACTCTTACGACCTGTAGCAGACCCGAGCCGACCCTGGGAGGAACTGGCAATGGACTTTATTGTGGACCTCCCCTCCAGTAATGGATATACCGTAATATGGACGGTCGTGGACTTGTTCTCCAAGCAAGCACATTTTGTTCCTTGCCGGGGTCTTCTGTCCGCTCGCCGGTTAGTCGACATGTTCGTGAAACACATCTATCGGTTACACGGAGTTCCAAAGTGCATCATATCGGATCGGGGAGTTCAGTTCACGGCGAAATTCTGGAGAGGGTTTCTTCAGCGTATAGGATCTACGCAAGGTTTGAGTTCGGCATTTCATCCCAGCACGAACGGGGCAGCCGAAAGAGCTAATGCCGCCGTAGAGAGATTTTTACGTTGTTATGTGAGTTACCAACAGACAGACTGGGCGGCTCTTATCCCATTTGCCGAAGTAGCGTACAACAACATCTGTCATCGGAGCACTGGACTGTCACCTTTCCAGATAGTGTATGGCCAGCAGTTCTATGCCATACCGGAAGTCGAGCTGCCATCGTCAAACCCCACCACACCCCAGGAGTGGGCTAGAAGAATCCAACAAACATGGCAAACCATAAAGGAGACACTTAGACGAGCGGCTAAGGAATACAAAACATATATAGATAGGAAACGAGTGAGCCCCAAACTGTTTGCAATCGGGGACCGGGTTTTCCTATCCACCAAATATCTGCGTCTACACCTACCTAGTAGAAAGCTTGGTCCGAAATACATAGGCCCGTTTCCGATTACACAGGTTATCAATCCAGTGACAGTCAAGTTACAATTACCCAGGCTACTTGGTCGGATACATCCCGTATTCCATTGCAGTCTTTTAAAACCCGTGTCCGTAGACAGAGTAGGGTCCAACCCTATCCCTCCAGGACCTAGCCATGCTGACTACTACAAGATTGATAAAATATTGGATTCTTGAATCCGTAGAGGAAGGCTTCAATATTTAGTACGATGGAAGGGCTACCCGCTAGCTCAAGTTTCATGGGTGGTTGCGTTGGATGTACAGGCCGAGCGCCTGGTTCGACGTTACCACCGTCACCACCCAGGGAGGCCGGGCCTGTAATATCTAACCTTACTTGTAAATTAATCTGTTTGTTTTGCCTCTTCCAGAGTGGGTCCTGATGAAAGAGGAGCCGACTGTCGAGCCGCGAACAGGCTCGCCATCACTTACGGGGGAGCGGGGGGGGACAGAGATTAGAAGAGGCAGAACGCAGCCAGAGCTGTCAGACTTACAGATTTACAGCAACACTCACAGCGGCACTTCACAGCAGGAGGCAGCTACAAACAAAGCCAGCAACGGCGGAGACAACGGCAGGGAGGCGTGGCTGTTAACGTTTTCCTAAACGCGCTTCTGTGATGTGAACAGAGGCACAGTACTGCCAAACAGCTATGGAGGAAGGGGAATGTCCCGAGGTTCTTTAATTTGCCGGATGTTGGGTTTGCTTTATGCCAAGTTCCTATATATAGCGCCACCTGGCTGCCTCCTGTAGCACTGACTTTATTAATTTTTCCAGCTTGTTCGTTACTTTGCCTTGTTGCTTGTGTGTTCCAGTAAAGAGTTCTGGCTACTCCTTCTCAAGGTGTGGAGTCGTTTCTTTCGCAGCAAGCTCAGGTGGGCCGACAGGCCGAGAGTAATGCTCTCTACATGGGCTCCCCTTGAGGAACACCCGGAGGCTCCAACTGGTGCAGAGTGTGGCCGTGCGGGTGGTAGTGGGAGCGACATGGCACTCCCATGTGACACCCCTCCTGTGCGAGCTGCACTGGTTCCTGGTGGGCTTCCAGGTGGGCTTCAAGGTTTTGATTACCACCTTTAAAGCACTCCATGGCTTAGGACCCGGGTACTTGCAGGACCGCCCACTACTACCAATAGCCTCCCACCGGCCGGTACGCTCCCATAGAGAGGGGCTCCTCCGGGTGCCATCAGCCAAACAATGTCAACTGGTGGCCCCTAGGGGGAGAACCTTCTCTGTGGGGGCACCTACTATCTGGAACAAGCTCCCCCCAGAGATACGGAGGATCCCAGACCTGCGCACCTTCCGCTGCGCTCTTAAGACCTTTTTATTTCACCAGGCGGGCCTGACATAATTTTCTCCCTCTTTTAAAATTTTAATATCTTAATATTTTTAATATTTTAATACTTCAAGTTTAAATTTGTTTTAAATTGATTGGGGTTTTAATCTGTTTGGGCCAAACTATCTAATTCGGTTTTATTTCGGCTTTTAAATTTTGTATGTTATGTATTTTATTGTTGGCTGTTCACCGCCCTGAGTTCTTTGGGAGTAGGGCGGTATATAAATCAAATAAAAATAAAAAAAGTAAAAGTAAAAGTAAAGAATGAAAGAATCTGAGGCTTCAGGGCTGAATGGAGGCCCAATTTGTTTCTTATGACCCCAAATTCAGTTTTAAGGTTTGTTTTTGGATTCTCCCCCCAAATCAGGAGCCTCCCCTGGAAGGAAGGTGGAAGCGATCAGGATTCCTGTTATTGGGGGGCTTCCGGTGGCACTGCAGGCGCTGATAGCCGCTCCCTTCGGATCGTCAGCCCTGCAATTTTGTAATTTTGTAAAAGCCTCTAAGACTGCGCAAATCAGCTGTCTGGTGGCTTGGAAACCTTCATCTTGGGAGAAGAGAGGGGGGTGCGTAGCCGGACAAAGGTAGAGCTCCCCAAAAGCTCAGAGGGGCTTAACGCACTGTAAGCCACCCTGAGTCTCCAGAGAAGGGCGGCATATAAATCAAATTTAAAAAAAAAAGCCCTAGGAGCAATTCTGGGGCTTGGAGGGTGAGAGCTCCCTGGCATGTCCGACTGATCTCTGAATCCTGGAATTCTCTGCTTCAAGCAGAGCAAGATGCCATGACCACCTCTGTGATCAACATTTAGATTTAAAACAAGCTCAAAGCAGGCAGAACAAAAACAGGAGTCCTAGCAACAGCAAGTACCGAACTTTAACTCTGTGTCTATATCTCTTCCTTCTAAGATTTCTAAAAGTGAAAGGGAAAATTTATTTATTTTTTTTATTTTATTTCCAATTTATATACCACCCTTCTCCCTGAGGACTCAGGGCGGTGAACAGCCAGAATTAAAAAACATACAATACAAATTTTAAAACAATTAATATATATAAAAATTTGGCTCCAATTTTAAAAATAACAAACCAATTTAAAATGTCTAAAATTACTTCTTAAGCCAGCCCGGCTTGTTGGAAAAAATGGGTTTTAAGGGCACGGTGGAAGGCACTGAGGTCTTGAGTTCTCCTTATCTCTGGGGGCAGCTGGTTCCAGAGGGTAGGTGCCCCCACAGAGAAGGCTCTCCCCCTGGGGGTCCCCAGCCTACATTGTTTGGCTGATGGCACCCTGAGGAGGCCCTCTCTGTGGGAGCGCACGGGTCGGTGGGAGGTCATTTGTGGCAGTAAGCGGTCTCGCAGATAACTAGGCCCTAATGGCGCCTGAACTGTAATAGGGCGTGAAAGCAAAATTTAAAGTGGAAAAATTACAGTCTGGACTTTAAATAAATGAAAATATCTATAAATAAAGAGGCTGGATTCCCCTCCCCCCCTCCAAAACATATTTGGATGGATTTTCTTGTGGGGGGGAGGAGGAAATGGATCAAAGGGATCCCAGATTCTAGGCAGGAGGAGAGTTTAGAGCCTGGGAAAAAGATTTTATACATCTGAGACTGTAGAATAAATAAATGAGGAGTAAAACTTCCATCCGGGAGGATCCCAAGGAATAAAATGAAGGGGGGGGGTGTACTGGCGTCTCCCTCCTAGGGAAGAGCCCCCTCCAGACTCACCTCTCCGGCCAATCAGGCGCTCCTCTGCCTTGGGCACCTTGAAGTTCAACAAGCGGTAGTTATACCGGCAGAGATCCACTTGGGCCTTCGCGATCTGCAGGAGCTGCTCATCTCTGCTCAATCTGTCCACTTCGGGCTGCCCCAACGGACTGACGGCCACGTACTTCCCGAGGTCGCTGTCGAAGCGGATGATCTCCTGCCGGTCGTAGAAGCTCCTGTACAGGAACCGCAGCCACTGCGTCCCGTTGAGGAAGCGGCAGTCGGCCTTCTCCTGGTACAGGAAATGGGCTGCAGGGAGGAGGAGGAGGAGGAAGGCAGTCAGGAGGGACTCCAGGGCCAATTGTTCCCAGCAGTTGGTAGAAGAGAAGGGGGTGGGGCTGGGGACCTTCTGAGAGAAACTGGAGGAAAACGCCCCCTGGAGGAGGGAAAGGGAAGTCTCTCAGTCCCAAAGAGGAAGAAAGGCTTCCTGGGGGGGTCTGGAGGGGGAGGGAAGAAAGGAGGGGAGGGGAGGGACCTGCTCCAACCTCCCAGGGTGGGAAAAAGCAGGCAGAAGCTCAGCTGGTTGGGCAGATCTCCTCTCTCAGGGAACGTTGGATGTCAAGGGGCCGGAATTGGGGGGGAGGGCTGGAGGGAAAGTAAGGTCCATACCCCCCACTCTCTCTTCCTTTGGGAGGGGATATGGGGAGGGGGCACAATGAGGACATCTAGACTGACTGTCCCAGGCTCTCCCAGCCATTCGAAGCCCCACCTTCCCTGGGTCCCCCCAGCTTTTCTTCTTCCCCCGAATCTTCAGCCCAGATCCCGATAGAGCAGTGGGGGATTATGGGGGTTCCTGGTCTCCTTTCCAAATTCACCCCCCCCCAGAAGGGCCCAAAGCCCCCCTCTTGCCTGACCTTCAAAGCCCCAAATCTGAGATTCAGAAGAAAAAGTGAACTTTCTGAAGAAGCCCAAAGACTTTTGCTCAAATGCCTCTTTTCCCTTCTGGGGATTCAGGGCTGAAAATGCCTCAGTTTCCCTCTTTCGCCTTTCCAGACACTGGAGGGGGAGGGGTGAGAGAGGCTGCGACCCCCACCCAGTAACATGCGGGCAGGGTTAGGATTAGGGTCCCTCTCCAGCCTTTGGAGGGCGATGTGGGGAGGAAGGGGGAGGAGACCACGCAGAGATCAAGGCTGGTGGAGGCCCTGGAGACCCAACAGCTTTCTTCCCCATTCCGGAGGTCCTTCCCAGCCCCCTCCTCCCCCCAAACCCCTCCCCCCCGCCCAGCCCCCTCCTTACCGGGGGACTCCTTCCCCCCTTCGCTTCGGGGGATCGGGGCCAGCGCCCCCAGCAGCAGCATCAGGGGGAGCCCAGCCAAAGCCATGGACGACGCCCCACAAAGCGCCCCCAAAGGGAGGAGAAAGAGGCGGAGGCTCCCAGCCCTAGAGGAGGAATCGGAGGGTCTGGATGGGTGAGGGGAGGACTTCGGAAGAGGGGGTGTCCAGAAGAGCAGGAGGACCAATGGGAATCCTCCCTTCTGCAGCGTCATCGGTCTCCGGGCAGAGCCTCCCTTGACTTCACCCGATGGAGGAGAGAGTTCGGCGCAGAGAGAGAAGCGGAGGAAGTGGGGGGGGGGGGAATAATTTCAGTCTTGGGGGCTGCATTCTAGGGGGTCTTTCATGCCAGTCTCCAGAGACTTCCTTTCCCCCCCCCCCCACGATTCTCCTCCAATCCCCCTTTGGGCGCCTGGAGGGGTGGACTAGATGCCCTTTGAGTTCCCCCAGTGCCCAGAAGGAGCCCCGGCTGGAGCTGCCGAGAGTCCGGAAGGGCCAAGGGGATCCAGAGCTCGAGGGTCCTTCTGAGCTCAGGATGGGAGGAGGGACCCCCAGCAGCTGCGCTGGAGGATGGGGGGGGAGGGGCAGCCCCACAGCCAGCCCGGACTTGGGGGTCACCCGCTCCCCCCAATCCGAAGGGAAGCCAGGAAACCCTCAGCTGACAGTCCAGGCAGGAAGAGGCGGAGGGGATCTGCGAGGATCCCTCCTAATCCAGCCGGATCCTCTCCCCAGCCCCCTCCCCCACCCCCCTTCACGGGGGAATCCCTTCCTTGAAACACGCGTCTCCTTTGCTGAGAACGTCTGGAGGGAGCGGCTCCTTCCCATTTCCCGCCTCTGAACCCCGATTGTGTAGGAATCTCCCTTTTTCTTTCTGTGGGTCGGGATCCCCCTTTTCCTTGCAAAGCAGCCCCCGATGAAGATCCCAGAATGAAGTTTCTCCTCCACTTTCCGCTCCTTTCCTCGGAGAACGTCATGTTGTGCATCGCCATGATGTACAACAATCTCTACTTTCACCAGAAAAAAATATAAAGTTACATTTTGGAAGAAATTTTTCCATCTGATTGTGCAGATCTAGACTGGAATCGTGATGAGATTTGGATATTTTGGCTGTGGCACAGGAAGCGCCCCTAAAACAAAAGGCTCCTTTTTATTAATTTTATTAAGATTATAAGGGCATGAAATAGAAAATAAAAGTAATAAGGAAATGGGGAAGGGAAAGGAAGGGGAAGGAGAAGTGGGGGATAAAGGGCAAAAGGAAAAAAGAGAGGAAAAAAACTTCTTCCCAGCACAATAAAATACAAAGTGAAACTGAAGTCTCTGTTTTTATTTCCTCTGTAAGTAAATATTTACCATTTCTATAACAGCAACTCGGGAGTTCATGGCTTCCATGATGGCCATGGACCTGACCCAGGTAGTTCAAGGCCACACCCACTTGGGGAATCACACTCTGGACTTGATTTTTGTCTCGGATCAGTGGCTGAATGATCTAAGAATAGGGGATCTAGACATCAAGCCCTTGTCATGGTCTGATCATTCTCTCCTTCACGACTAGCTCCTTGGTTTTCTGAGGAGCTGAGAGAGATGAAGCGTCGGAAAAGAGTGGAGAGTGATTGGAGGACAAGCCGATCTGAATCTGACCGAACACAGGTGAGATCTTATATTAAGACCTACCTAGTGGCGATAAAAGCGGAAAAGTCTAGCTACTTCTCCGCTCTTATTGCATCTGCAGAGAACCGCCCAGCCGCGCTGTTTAGGGTGACTCACTCCCTACTTCAGGTGGGGGTGCGTGAAGACCCCTTACAGGGTCGAGCTGAGGATTTTGTGCAATTCCTGCATGATAAAGTCGCTCAGATTCGGGAAGGCCTGGACTCCGATTGGGTAGATCCAGGGAGGAGATGGGGGTAGGTCCTGAGAGTGTTATCTGGGAAGAGTTTGACTCTGTGGCTCCTGAGGATGTGGACAGGATTCTGGGCAAGTTTAGCGCTGCCACATTTTATTGGACCCGTGTCCCTCCTGGTTGGTACTGGCCTCCCGGGAGGTTACACGAGGCTGGCTCCAGGGGATTATAAATGCTTCTCTGAGTGAGGGTGTCTTTCCCACCGCCTTGAAAGAGGCGGTTGTGAAGCCCCTCCTCAAGAAGCCTTCCCTGGACCCAGCTATATTATCAAATTATCGTCCTGTCTCCAATCTTTGCTTCGTTGCGAAGGTTGTTGAGAGTGTGGTGGCACAACAACTACCCCGATACCTGGATGAAGCTGTCTATCTGGATCTGGACCAGTCGGGCTTCAGGCCACGATACAGCACAGAAACGGCATTGGTTGCATTGGTTGATGATCTCTGGAGGGCTCGGGACAGAGGTTGTTCCTCCATCCTGGTCCTATTAGATCTCTCAGCGGCTTTTGATACCATCGACCATGGTATCTTACTGCACCGGCTGGAGAGGTTAGGAATAGGGGGCACCGTGCTTCGGTGGTTCTCCTCCTTCCTCTCTGACCGTTCGCAGTTTGTGTTGGCTGGGGGTCAGAGGTCGATCTCGAGGCACCTTATTTGTGGGGTGCCACAAGGATCAGTCCTCTCACCCCTTTTATTCAACATTTATGTAAAACCGCTAGGCGAGATCATCCGTGGTTTCGGGGTGAGTGTTCATCAGTATGCTGATGACACACAGCTATACATCTCCACCCCGGACCACCCCAATGATGCCCTTACTGTGATGTCCCGTTGCCTGGAGGCTGTGCGGATCTGGATGGGGAGAAACAAACTCAGACTCAACCCCTCCAAGACCGAGTGGCTGTGGCTTCCGGCATCCCGGTATAGTCAGCTGGTACCATCACTGACAATTGGGGACGAGACCCTACTTCCCACAGAGAGGGCTCGCAACTTAGGTGTCCTCCTGGATTCACGGCTATCTTTAGAAGAGCACATGACGGCCGTGGCCAGGGGGGCCTTTTATCAGGTTCACCTGATCCGCCAGTTGCGTCCCTTTCTGGATCGGGATGCCTTGCGTACAGTCACTCATGCCCTAGTAACCTCCCGTATGGACTACTGTAATGCTCTCTACATGGGGCTCCCCTTGAAGAGCACCCGCAGGCTCCAGCTGGTCCAGAATGTAGCCGCGCGGGGGATTATGGGCGCAACTCATTACGCCCACGTAACACCTCTCCTGCACGAGCTGCACTGGCTCCCGGTGGTCTTCCGGGTGTGATTCAAGGTGTTAGTCATCACCTTTAAAGCGCTCCATGGCTTAGGACCTGGGTACCTACGAGACCGTCTTTTGCCACCAATAGCCTCCCACCGACCAGTTCATTCTCACAGGGAGGGACTACTCAGGGTACCGTCAGTCAAATCATGCCGACTGGCGATTCCCAGGGGGAGGGCCTTCTCTGTGAGGGCTCCAACCCTTTGGAATGAACTGCCCCCAGAGATACGGAATATCCCTGATCTCCGTGCTTTCCGCCGTGCCCTCAAGACCCTGATGTTCCAACAGGCGGGGCTAAACATGAACATGTGAATGATCTTTTAAAATGTACACCGCCTTGAGTCCTACGGGAGAAAGGCGGTATATAAATATAATAAATAAATAAATAAATAAATAAATAAATAAATAAATTTAATCAGTAAATCCCAATTTCATTTCATTTTTTTCATTTTTTTCCTGCCTCAAGCACAAAGTCCAGAAGTGGGTTCCAGGTAGAAAAACAGCTGGAAATCTATTCTTTCCTCTGGTCAAAAAGTTTTTTTCACCATCTCTGCCAACTTTTTCATTCCATCACTTCTTTCCATCCTGGGGATGGAGGTTTCTTTCCATTTTTGCATATGAAGAATTTTTGCTGCAGTCAGCGTGTCCAGTAATAAAGTAATAAATTTATATTTCAAGTTCCTTGTCCAGTAATCCTAAAAGGAAAACCTCTGGTTTTCAACAGACCCAGAGAGATAAATCACATTTACACCCCATTCGAAAAAGACAATAATAAAGCTCGGAAGGGAAGAAAAAGACCCACCTTCCCTCCAACAGCCAACAGAGAAGCAGGGATCAGCACCAGACAAACAGGAAGGCAGGAAACAAGAACTCCAATCAAGGCTCCATTCAGGAGGGAAAGACACCAACTCTGGCAGGGCCCAGAAACAGGCAGGAAACCCCCCTCGCCTTGGCCCTCAGGATCTTCCCTGGATAGCCACAGCCCTTAGACTTATACACCGCTTTCTACGCTGCTTTTACAGCCCTCTCTAAGCGGTTTACAGAGTCAGCCTCTCGCCCCCAACAATCTGGGTCCTCAATTTTACCCACCTTGGAAGAAGAGACGTCTGAGTCAAGCCCTGAGCACCATCAGGATTGAACTCCTGACTGTGGGCAGAGTTTGCCTGATGGACTAGATGCCCTTTGAGTTCCCGCAGTGCCCAGGGGGAATCCAGGCTGGGGCTGCTGAGACTCCAGAAGGGCAAAGAGAAGCCAGGCTCAATTTGGGGGGAGGGAGGGAGGGAGCCCCCAGCAGCATCTGGACTCTGCAGGGGGTGGGGATGAGCTGGTGACTGTGGACACGGACACACACACACACACTGACCCCTCTGGACACCAATCCCCACATTTCCTGGCCCCCAGGTGAAACCTCCAGGGAAGCCTCTGACCTTTGACCCCCTTCCTTCCTGGCACAGGGGCTGCCGGAGGGGAGGTCTGACCCCCAGCGCTGTGCGGTTTAGGCCAGTTTGGGTTCCAGAATGGCTGCTGTTGAGCCCAATGGGGGCTGGGGGGTTGAATCAGAAGGGGGGGGAACAATCACCTGTTAAGTAAATGTCTAAACCTACCCATGTACCTATCAACACCTCCCCTTTTTCCCATCATGCCCCCTTACCTTTGACTCCTCCCACAAGGTATATAAGAGGTCAGCACATGCAGATCCAACAGTTCCAGATATGTACCTGAGAGGAAAAAGGGAATCCGTTATTCTCTCCTCGATGAGGTCTAGCAACTTGACAAAATCAAAATAAAAGAATTAAAGAAAACTAAATATCTGACATTGTGAGTTATTGGGTTAGATCCTAAGCTTAACAAATGGTAGCAGAGGATGGTTACCCATAACTCCAGAGGATGTCTGATGAAGTAGTTTATTCTGAAAAGGAAAACAGAATAAACACCCGAGCATACACCAAACTGATGGCTGAATTACGGGCGCTCGAGGATGCCATGGCAGGAGTTGCCACAACGGGAGAAGAGCACGATGAGGACATCCATACATTTTCGGGAGAAGAAGAGCCACAAGAGGAAGACGACTTCAGAATGGCTCTACAGGAAATGATGGAGGCACCCATCGGCAAAATGGAACTCATCGCGAAACTCCAGGGCCTCCTAGAAAACCATGGAGCAGCGATGAGCAGCTACGGAGAAAATCCAAGCCCGGTAAGGAAAAGAACGCCCCCCACCACCACGACGGGCATGGGTGATTTCAGTTTCGCGCCACAAACCCGGCAGCCATCTTGGAATGGCCAACAGCCAATAAGCAGCCAGGATTCAAAATCCATGGCGCGAAACTACCCAGGAATGGACTTGTGAGAGGGGCATCCCGAAGAAGGACAAGGGGGACGAGGCCAACATGGGGCAAAACTGCCCACCGGGCCTGAAATAAAGAAGGCCATGGAAACCCTAGCGGCAGCATACGGCTCCGCCTTCAGGCCTCCCACCTCAACCGCGGGCTGCGGAAGGGCCCACAGCGACCAGAGGGGAAACGAGACTGGCACCCCGACCCGGCTATCCATTGGGAGAGGGACCCCTCCACACACCGCAAAAGGGACATCGACCGCCTACGGGCGCACACCGGGGCAGGATCTGAATCCATCACCCTACCTAACGCAAAAGCCAAGGGAAAGCCACCGGGGCTTCAACTTACCTGCTCCGCCGGGCTTCCCCGATCACATCCGTGGACCCGTCGCCGCTGCCGATGCAGCAGCCGCCGTCATCACCACCGACCCAGCCGTCGCCACCGATGCCGCCCCCGCAGCCGCCACCGCCGATACCGCTGCCACTGTCACCGCCGCTGATGCCGCTGCCGCCGCTGCCGCCACCGCAGTTGCCGCCGCCGATGCCACCGCCGCAGTCGCCGCCACCGATGCTGCCGCAGCAGTCGCCGCCGCCGCCACCGTCGAAGCCGCCGCCGCCGCCGCCGCGAGGACTCCGGGCTCGTCGACTGTCTCTTCGTTCCCAACGAGGGAACTGTCAGCCCAGCAGCGTACCCGGAGCCGCGACGAGGGAGAAAGGCAGGCCAGAGGCGAGTTCGGGTCTCTTTTGGGCAGCCTTGGCCTATACCGAGGAGCAGCAGCAGAGAGCTTCTCACCCGAAGGCTTCCACCGACGAATGGGCTCCACGCATGCGCAGTCTCCTCCTGCAGAAAAAAATGAGAAAAACATAGAGACAAATCACTACAGAGTCACAACTTGCATACCAGAGCCATATTGCAAGTTCCCTCACTCAGAACACCATGGACAGCTCCCTGCAGTGAGTAACCACAATAATAACTATGGGGCAATGCCTGTTGTTTCCACTAAATTACAACTAGATGGGGGGAACCTCATAGATTGGAACCAGCAGCTGCAGATCACTTTTATGAGGGAGAACTTACTTTTCCTAATCTCAAACCCTCCACAAAAACCATGGACTTTAGAGATTGACTGCAGACACCATAGGGCATTCTGTATCCTATTAACAAGTATACCATCTACTATGTATCCCAGCATTGATAACCACATGACTGTGTATGAAGTAGTTCAAAAGATCTACAACCTATTTTATAGCAAGAGCAGGGCCACAACAACCAAAATTTCTAGGGAATTTTATTCTGCCAGGCACAAAGCAGGGGTGCCTATGAGTGAACATTTATTGAAGTTAAATGCGACAAGAGCAGAGTTGATGCACAGGGGCGAGGTAGTGACTGAGGAAAGCATGCTTAGCATAGTGATAAACTCACTGGATAGCAGCTGGGACAATTTCGTGTTACAACTAGACAGTCTTAGCCTAGAGCATCTTACACTGGATACCCTTTGCAACCGCCTAATTGCAGAGGACAACCTGAGAAGAGATAGACACACATCTAGAAGGGAACCCAGGCCCATAAGGAAAGTAGAGTTTCAGGACAAGGTCAAGGTTGGCCCGGAATGCTTCTCATGTGGGTCCAAGGGCCATCTAAAGAGAGATTGCCACAAGAGGAACAGGGACAAGGGATACAGGGAGAGGCGCTCACCAGAGCGCAGCACATTCAGGGAATGGGGCCGCGGGTGGTCACCCAATCCAGGAAGGAACATCGAGCGCAGGGACTCATCTAGGGACAGTAGCTCAGGCACCATACATGGGCTCAGCCATAAAGGGACCGACCTCAAAAAAGGAGCAGATAGAAACACGTGGCTTCTGGACTCAGGAGCCTCCAATCATACCACAAATGACACAAACCTTTTTGTTTCTTACAAAGAAACAAATTCCACATTGAGGATGGCAAACCAAAGCACAGCTAAGGTTTTAGGGGAAGGAGACGTTTTCATCGCAGGAATTGGGAAAATTGAGGGGGTACTACACGTGCCTGAAATACCTCTCAATGTATTAGCCATAGCGAAACTCACCATGAATACACATATAGAAGTAGAGTTCAAAAGAGGCGAAGTACAGCTACTAAACCATGGTAAAAAGGTTGGCACAGTTATCACACGCGATGGTTTGCCACACTTTACACCCTATAAAGGAAAGGAGGAGAACACAAACACAAACAACACCAAAACAACAGAGGAACGCCAGGGAGAAGCAGAGCACACACAAACAGGAAATAAAAGGGTATCCATTGGAAAACCCATCCACGACAGTTGCGCCCACCTCTTACATCAAAAACTAGGGCACATCGGTTTCCCTGTGGTAACTAAAATGTTAGAGTGTACTGAAGGACTAAAAGTAAAGGAATGTAAAAACTATTTGGATTGTGCGGTGTGTAAATGTTCAAAAATCAAGGTAAAAGCAAAACCAAAAAGGTCAGAACGTACCACAAACCACACATTTCAGCTTGTCCACATGGACCTAGTGGGGCCATTGAGACCTTCCATAGGGCACAAAAAAAGGTATTTCTTAACCATAGTCGATGACAATAGTAGATACGGTTTTGTGTATTCTCTTAGGAACAAAAGTGAAACATTTCTGAGGTTTAAGGAGTTTTATAAAAGGGTTGAAATGCAACATGATGCAAAAATTAGACAAATCATGACAGATAGGGGTACGGAATTCATGACAAAAGATCTGAGGGGTTGGCTAAGAGAGAGGGGCATATCACATTACACATCCAGCCCGTTCTCACCATTCCAAAATGGGGTCTCAGAGAGGAGGAATGGGGTACTACAAACGATGATCAGGTGCGTGCTGGAGGACGCTGGGATGAGCCAATCGTTTTGGTCGGAAGCACTGCACTACTCCAATTACACACTCAACCGATTGTGGTCAAGCTCCATCAATAAGACACCATACGAAATCATGCACAATAGAAAACCAAATATATCACACCTACACGTATTTGGCGCACCAGCAGACGTACACATCCCTCGACAATTGAGGAGAAAGGGGGACAAACTGTCCAAAAGGCTAAAATTCGTTGGTTATGAACCAGGAACAAAGGGCTATAGATTTGTAGTAATAATAATAAGTTTGTTGTATCCAGGTCTGCAGAGTTCCATGAACACTCGAACTGGTCGAGGATACATTCCAACGATATCTTTCCTGAGAGGGGCACAAACAACCAAGGCAACAAAGAGCCGATCGTTGAAGAGGCGAAAGAAACAAAAGCAGACAAACACAAACTAGGACTACGTCATGTCCATGCAGACGGAACACACCACACCCAACTCCCATGAGGAAATACTGAAACTTCCCAGGGAAGAGAGAGAGAGATGGGAGCAGGCCATGGAAAAAGAGATGGAGAGTCTGCGGAACCTGCAGGTGTACTCGCCAGCAATGATACCCGAAGGCAAGAAACCAATTGGGACAAAGTGGGTGTTCAAGATCAAAACCCTCGAAGACAACAAAACTCTCTACAAAGCGAGGCTGGTGGCTCAAGGATTCGCACAAAGGTATCCAGACGATTACACGGACACTTACTCCCCAACCGTTAGAGCCGAAAGCATCAAAAGCGCACTAGTAATGGCCACGATACTAGGACTGGAGGTTTTTCAATTCGACGTACAAACTGCATACCTCCACGCATAACTGGACAAGAGAATATACGTGAAGGCTCCACCAGGATACAATGAGGGGGAAAACACCACGTGGCTCCTAAACAAGAGCCTTTATGGACTCAAACAATCAGGAAAGAGATGGTATGAGTGCCTAGCCAAAGCTCTCAATACCATGGGTTTCAAGGCCACATCAGCCGACAAGTGCTTCTTCACAAAAAGGGAAGACAGGGCATTCGAGGGGGTCCTGGTCTACGTGGACGATATTCTGTATATAGGGAAGCAGAAGACCAAGTGCGAGAAATTTGCCACTGAATTAGGAAGTCACTTTTCGCTGAAATCTCTGGGGAACATAGACAGATACCTGGGCGTACAAATAACCAAAACAAACAAAGGTTTCTGGCTCTCGCAAGAAGAAAAGATCAATGAACTGTTATCGAAGTGCAACATATCAGGAGCATTTGTTAAGTAAATGTCTAAACCCACCCATGTACCTATCAACACCTCCCCTTTTTCCCATCATGCCCCCTTACCTTTGACTCCTCCCACAAGGTATATAAGAGGTCAGCACGTGCAGATCCAACAGTTCCAGATATGTACCTGAGAGGAAAAAGGGAATCCGTTATTCTCTCCTCGATGAGGTCTAGCAACTTGACAAAATCAAAATAAAAGAATTAAAGAAAACTAAATATCTGACATCGTGAGTTATTGGGTTAGATCCTAAGCTTAACATCACCCCCTGAAGGACTGCTGGAGCGGAGCCTGTGGGGGGTTCAGCCCAGAGTCTGGAGGGTCTCCGGCTGCTTCCTCTTTTATGGACAGTCCCAGGCTTTCTTCCCCCTCCCCCCACAAGCAGGAGGGAGTGGGTGGGTGGAAGGCTGGGGGGGAGGGCCGATGGGGAGACTCAAAGGCTGGAAGGGACCTTAGAGATCTTCTAGTCCAACCCCGTGGCCTCCAGGGATGCAGCCCCCTCCTCCCCGCACAATTCCAAGTGGGGGGCTGCTCCATTGATTCATTGGTTCTCAGGGTCAGGAAATCCTTCCTGATCCCTTCCAGGTCGGATCCCCCTTGGAGGCTTCGGAGGATCCCATTTTCCCTTCAAGGCTGATCAATCTTCTCTGGGCTTCGGCTTCTGTCAGATGAGGGGCGATCCCTGGAGACCCTGCCCCACTCCGGGATCTGCTTGTGAGATCCCAAGTGAGCGAGGAAGAGGAGTGGGAGTGGGAGTCCAGTCCCCTCCAGGAAGCGTCCCAAGTGGAGTTTCCCCCCACCCAGAGCCCAGCCAAGACCCCCCGTCCCCCCTTCTCTTCCGGCCCAAGCCCAGAATTCAGGGAGGTTCCCCGTCTGAGCAGCGGCTCTTCCTCCGTTCCCCCCCCTCAATTCTCAGCCAAAGGACCCTCAAGGCACTTTTTCCTCAGCTGTAATTTTTTTTAAATAGTTTTTTTTATTTTTAAAACAAAAACAAAAAAACATAAAACACATCTTTTCAAAATGTGTTTTAGTCACATATTAAAGCAAATCATTAACAAATCTTATTTTTCAATTAACACAACTAAATATTTTGAACAAGTATTTCGCTCAAATCTGTCTATATAACTACAGTATGCCATTATCCCCAAAAACCCCTTGCTTAAATCCTGAATCCTAACCATCAATCCATTTTTCTCTTTCGTTTGCTTACAATTATATTAAACATTCCAAAAATATTTAATTTCAACATACCCATTTTATTTCTAACTATTAAACTCAAAATTTATACTCTTTATTTCTATTATTAAACCTAACTTATTCATTTTATCTTAACTATCACTCTCAACCTCCTCACTTTATTATCCCATCTCATTTTATATTTTCCTAAAAAAAAACCAGCGTTATTGTCTTTATCTTTGTTGTTAACCCAATCATTTTTATTTCTTGGCTGTTAAATACAGCATGACCGTTTGTTTTGGATGTCGAACACAGCATATCCTTTTTTATTTTTTGGCTGTTACACAGCGTACCCTTTCTTATTTGGCTGTTAAACACAGCATATTCATTTTTTTTTTTTGGCCGTTACATGGCATATTCAGTTTTGTTTTGGCTGTTACACAGCATAATCATTTTGTTTGGCTGTTCAACACAGCATATTATAACTTTTTAAAGGACCCTTCCTGGGCTGGGGGAGTCAGGGGAGCCCCCTCCCCACCCATAGATCCCATGACATTTCCTGATAGGAGAAAGCTCTCCAAATAGATTTCTCCCCACTGCTTCCTACCTATCCAGACAGGCTGGATCCCTCCATCATGTGAAGAAGGGATGATCCAGATCACACCCACCCCTTAAAGATGATCCTTTGCCCTGCAGATGTTAGAGAGCCGGCTCCCCTGCAGATGTTGTGGCTGCTCCATCCCTGGAGGCTTTGAGGGAGAAAGTGGGCAGCCCTTTGACCAGAAGGACATAAGCTCTCCTGCTTGAACAGGAGGTTGGACTAGATGGCCCCCAAGGTCCCTCTCAACTCTGTTATTCTGCATTCCTCCGTGTGTTACATTTCCAGGTGTCAGAAAAATCCCCAAATACATTTCTCCACACTGACCTCAACCTACCTAGGCAGGGTGGATCTCCCAGGGGTCAGACTTGCTGGCCCAACAAGACCTTCTCTGCCATCTTGATGAGAGCCCTCCCCTACATGACCCATTTCCTATCCAGCCCCACAGACTCCCCTTTCCTTCAGGGTTAGGGTTAGGCATTGACCAAATCCCCCTCAGTCAATTGCGGAAGGCAGCTCTGCTTGCAACTGCTTAAATCCCGCGAGGAGACCTTGGTGCCATCAGTCTGCCTCTCCTGGGTCCTTGGAAGGGCTCAATGGGTGGACAAAAAGGCCAAATCCAGGCTGAACATCTGAACATCCCCCTGCCTCTCCGAGAACCATCTCCTCCAAAGGACCCCTCGGTGGCTCCTCTGCCTGGAGACGGATGATGCTCACAAAGCTCCATTTTCCATTGGGTGGGCCAGACGTTCGACTTTCTGGAAGTCAGAAATAGAATTCCACAGCGCTGCTGTTCCCCCCTCTTGGTTTCCCCTCCCCCCTCTCCATCCTCACTTCCCCCTTGCTTTCCCCCTCCCCCTCACTCTCTTTGCTCCCCTTAACTCCCCTCCCTCGCTCCCTCCCCACTCCCTCCCACCCCCCCAGTTTTCTGTCCTGCTCTTCCATTCTTCTCTGCGTCGCCAGCCTTTCCTCCCTCCTGACGCAGGACTGGGAGTCGGCTTCCTCATGTACCTGAGGCCGGCAGGAAAGGGGGGATGGCTTCTGGGGAAGAAGCATACAGACCCTTGGGCCCTGAGCCTCAGAAAGGTGGGAAAGGCTAAAAGGCTACGGTATTTAGAGGTGGGGGCAAGGACCAAGAAAGGTGAGACCCCCACTCCTTTTAACCTTGTCCCCTCTCTCTGGACAAGGGGAATTGGGGTCCCACGAGGTCTTCCAAACAGCAGGAACTGAGAAAGGGGGGAGGGGGAGGAGAGTTTCAGGGAGATCAGACATGGCTGAAAGAGGAATGGGAAGTGAATCTTTTGAGAGAGGAGAGTTCGAGGAGGGCCTGAAGCTTCACCCTCTTTGTCTTGGAGGAGTTTCAGCCTATACAGCAGCACAGATGCTTCCTGGTGGTCTCCCATCCTCAGGCTAACCAGGCTGATCTCTCTCAGCTGGGTGAGGGCATCAGAGGCTGGGCAGCTGCCCGTTGTTGAGGGCTGAGGATAAAATACCAGCTAATGGTTGGTGAGACCAGATCAGAGCCCCAACCCTCTCCCAGCTGCAGCAGGCAGACATCCCACAGGGCGCCTATCCTGAGGTGGCCTGGATCCTTTCCTGGGATGGGGGGGAGGGGCTGGAGGGGTCAAACTCCACCATGGCCCAGCACCAGCCTCAGCAGGCCAGAACTGGGTCCCCTCCTGCAGCTGAAGGAGGCGGCAGAGTCTGAACCTGCCCCACAATTGTGTTTGGACACAGCCAGTCACACAAAATTGGCCCCTGATCCAGAGAGACTCTGGTGGGACTCCCATCACTCTCCTGATCACAGCAGAACTTCTAGGCTCTTTTCACGTTTCTCCTCCCCCACAAGACTTTGATTCTCTCTTGAGTTCTTCCTGACACCCCCACCCCTCACACACACACACACACACACACACACAGAGCAGCCCTTCTTTCTCCAGCCCCCAACAGCCGCAGAGGCTCTTGGGCTTTGCTTCCCCAGCCTGAAGCGTTGGGCTCCTCCGAAGCGGAACTGAGGAACTGGCCAGGATCCAGCAGGCAACAAGCCTCCATTCTCCCTCAGGGCAGCTCAGGGACTCCCCTCCTCCTCCGCCCCATGGCTGAGCCTCCAGGTGGGGCAGCCCCTTGGTCCTCTGGCCCATTGGAGGTGGCTGAAGGGGCCCTTCCCCACAACCTCATTATAGTTCTCTCGTCCTTTTCTCCCTCAGTTGAAGCCCATTGAAGAAAGGAGTCCTTGACTTTTAGTGACCATTTGAAGTTACAATGGCACTGAAAAAAGTGACTTTTTGCCTAATATTCCTTCTTTTAAAAACATTTTTATTTGTGAAGAGACATTAGAAGCTTATTCGTTCACATCAGTGTGTTGTTTGTTTGTTGCAGCCTCTTCAAATACGTTTCAATTTCTGCCCTTGAAGGAATCTCCTCGTAGAGCCTCCATGGCTTCTGCCGGCCACAGTCTCCCTAGTTCTCTACTGGGTCCTCCCTGATGAACCGAGGCTTCTCTGCTGACCGGAGGATCCCAGAGAGAGGATCGGAGGAGCCAGGAAGAGGGGGAGGGGCAGCCTTCAAGGCGTCCTGGGGGTTGGAGAAGGCCCCGTCCAGGGTCTCCCCTCCCCTGGTGGCAAAGGCCCCGTATGGGGGGGAAGGAGGGGGGGCTGCTTTCAAGGCGGCCTCTGGTCTGCTAGGTTTCCCAGGAGCCTCTTTCCTCTCCCACCAGGCCCAGAACCTGCCTCCCAGGTGATGTTAGGGGATTCAAAAAAACCCCATGACTCCTGGGGTGAGCTTCCTACGGTCCTTTGCTAAGTAACAGAGAGTTCATCCGTTTACTCTGGTTGGTTGGGAGGCTCATAAAATACCCCCATGGCTCCTTCCTTCTTTTCTCCCCTTTTATATCAACCCAAATGCATTGAAGGAGGTTTTCGTCTTTCTTCTGTTGCGTTTCCAGAGCGGTTTGGTTATTTTTTATATATATATAGTGAAACTCCACCTCCTCTTTTATTAGGTCTGTTTCTTTCGAACCCTTTAGATGTGAAGATATTAAATGGAAGAGCTGGAAGAGGAAAGTGCACAATGGTCCAGAACACACCGTCGTAGTCGAGTGAGGGAGAGCTCCTGTATGAGGAGATCTGCGCTCTGATTGGTTGCTGTGGGTGGAAAGGGGGAGTTTCCCTTTTTTCCCGCCTTTTTCTTCTGTGCACTGTTTGAGATTTACCTCAGGATGTTCCTGACTGTTTTCTCTGCCGTGAAAGTTAAATACATGTATTGACATAAAACCAGTGGTGGGATTCAAATTTTTTAACAACTGGTTCTGTGGGTGTGGCTTATTTGGGGGTGTGGCTTGGTGGTCATGTGACTGGGTAGGTGTGGTTAGCTGGTCATGTTACCGGGTAGGCGTGGCTATGTGCATAGGGACTAATCAGAGGGCTGAAAAAGTCATTTCTGACCAGTCCTCGCACTTTTGACCGGTCCTCACACTTATGACCATCCTCACATTTATGCCCGTTGCAGCATTCTTTTTTTTTTATTGAAAAAGTTTTACCAATACAAATTTTTCCCCCTTTCCCCCCCCAACCCAACATTATAAGATACATATAAAAACAATATATAATTCCATCCCATCCCCACCCTAACCCTCCCCCTCCTCCCTCTTCCCTCCCCCCCCTGACTTCCATTATATGCAATGCTAATATTCCCAAACAATATATATGTTATTCAATCTTCCATGTCTTTTTTCTATATTTACTAACATACTAACATAATCATCTCAACTAAAAGCGATATAATATTTTCTAGTCTGATACTTATTCTGTACATACTCAATCCATAATTTCCATTCCTGTATATACTTCTCATGCGTCTGATCTTTTAAAAAAGCTGAAACCTTTGCCATTTCTGCAAATCCAGCCATCTTCTGGGTCCATTGGTCAACAGTCGGTAAAACATCACTCTTCCAATGTTGGGCAATCAACAACCTAGCTGCATATACAAAATCAGTTTAGTTTCACCCAGTGTAAAGTCTTTAGCTATACCCAATAGAAAAAATTGCGGAGAAAATTGTATTTTTTTCTTTAAAACATTTTGCATAACCCACCAGATTTTTATCCAAAAAGCCCTTACTTTCCTGCAAGTCCACCAGATGTGATAATATGTAGCATCTAAACAATCACATCTCCAACATTTTGGCTGCACATTAGGGTACATACAAGACAATTTCTTGGGGTCTAAATGCCATCTATAAAACATTTTATAAAAATTTTCTCGTAAATTTTGTGACTGTGTAAATTTAACATTCTGAACCCATATTTTTTCCCGTGTTTCCATCATAACTGGTTGAGAGAAATTTTGTGCCCATTTAATCATACAATCTTTAACTAGCTCATTTTCTGAATCCCTTTCTAACAAAACATTATAAACTCTCTTAATATGCATTGGACCTGTCCGCTTTATCTGTTCAACCAATTCTACTTCATATTCCATTAAACCAGTTTGTTGATCTTCTTTCCATCTCATCTGTAATTGATTGTACTGCAACCAAGTCAACGATTTCCCTTCTTCCAACAGCATATCCAAAGTCTTCAATCGCCACCTGCCCTCTTCAAAGTAAAGTAACTCTTTATATAAGAAACCCCCGAGTGACTTAATATTTGTATTCCACATGGTATCAGCAAGATCCAGCCAAAACGGAATCTTGTAATCCCAATTAATTCGGTGCTTCCTCCAGACTCTCAACAAGACATTTCTAACTGGATGACTGTTGAACACTTTGTCCACTTTGTTATCATAAAATAGGTATGCATGCCATCCCCAAACAAGGTCATGACTTTCTATGTTCAGCAAATCAGTCTTAGTTTTCCCAAACCAATCACTTAATTGTATCAATACAGTTGCTTCATAATATAGTCGAAGGTTTGGGAGTTTAAGACCACCTCTCTCACGAGTATCTTGCATTATTTTCAGCTTGACTCTTGGTTTTTTATCATTCCAAATGAATTTATTCAGTCCTTTTTGCCATTCTAGCAATGGTTTGTCTGATTTAAGCACCGGTATCATTTGAAATAAAAAGATAAGTCTAGGTAAAACATTCATCTTTACTGCTGATATTCTTCCAAGCAGTGATAACTGCAGTTTCTTCCAGTTTTGCATATCTTTTTGTATGTTTTGCCACAGAACCTCATAGTTATTTTGAAACAGTTTAGCATTGGAATCTGTGATTTGTACTCCTAAATATTTGACCTTTGAGACAATCTCAAAACCTGCCATTCTTTCCAGTTCCTTTTTTTTGCTGTCTGTCAGATTTTTGACAATCATTTTAGTTTTCTTCTGATTCAACCTAAAACCAGATACCATGCCATAATCTTCTATAATATTTTTCATCTGAATTATTGAATTCATAGGTTGTGATAGGGTAACAACCAGATCATCTGCAAATGCCTTAGTTCTATAGTCCTCTTGCCTTATAGCTATTCCAGTCAAAGAGTTCGAGTCCCGTATTGCATTAAGTAAGACTTCTAAGGTTAAAATGAATAATAGCGGGGATAATGGACAACCTTGTATGGTGCCTTTTTGTATATTGAAATTCGATGTTAGACATCCATTTATAATAAGTTGCGCACCTTGCTCTTGATAAATTGCACCAATCGCTTGTACAAACCGCTCCCCCAAATCCATTTTTTCCAAAGTCTTAATTATAAAGTTCCAATTCACTCGATCAAAGGCTTTTTCCGCATCCAAAAAAACCAGCACTGCAGAGATCTGTTTATTCTTATCTAGATAGTCCATTAAGTCTATAACTTGCCTAACATTCTCTTTCATATATCTGCCTTCAATAAATCCTGCTTGGTCATGATGAATTATCTTTTGAATAACTGGCATCAATCTGTTGGCTAGTACTTTTGCAAAGATTTTATAGTCTGTGTTTAATAAAGATATTGGTCTGTAATTTTCTGGTTTCTTAGGACCTGATTCTTCTTTCGGAATCAATGAAACAAAAGCTGTTTTCCATGAGGAAGGTATCTTACCTCCTAATTGTATATTACGGAATAAATCTTTAAGATGCTCAATCATTTCTTCTTGTAAAGTTTTATAGTAAATTGCCGTTAAGCCGTCCGTCCCTGGAGCTTTAGCTGTTTTTAATTGTTTTATAGCAAAACTGATCTCTTCCACTGTTATCAATTGTTCCAAACTTTTCTTTTGAGTCGTTGAAATTTTTGAAACTCTCTTGTTTTCTAAATATTCATCTATAGTAATATTCTGTATATCATCTTTAGCATATAGCTTAGTATAATATTCCAAAAAGGCTTTTTTAATTAAATCTTGTTGATAAACTTCTTTGTCAGCATATTCAGTACTGTCAATAATTCGTGTCGATGCTTGTTTCCTCAAAGTATACGCCAACCACCTGCCCGGTTTGTTAGCATTGGAAAAAGTATTATGCTTTGCAAATTGTAAGTTAGTTGCCGTTTGGTCTGCTATAAGCATTTGAAATTGATCCTTCAAAAGTTTTATAGCCATTTGCAATTTTCCATCTGTTGGTTTTTGTATCAGTTGTTGTTCTTTCTTTTTTATCTCAGATTCCAGTTGTAGTCTTTTCTTCTGTTGATTCTGTCTGTGTTTAGAGTTCATTTGAATCAGTACTCCCCGCATATATGCTTTACCTGCGTCCCAAACTGTTTCAATAGGGGTACCTTTATTCAAGTTCAGTTTAAAAAACTCCTTTAGATGCTTTTTAAGTTCAATTATATTTTTTTCATATCTAAATAAATTCTCATTTACTCTCCAGGATCTTCTTTCTCTTTTGCCCATCTCAATTTCCATCCAGACCGGACTGTGGTCAGTCAAAGTCCTAGGAAATATCTTTATTTTCTTTACTTTAGAAAGTAAGTTAGAAGTTAAGAGAAAAAAATCTATCCTGGAAAAGGATTTGTGCCTGTCTGAGTAAAAAGTAAAGTCCAATTCATTTGGGTTACGAACTCTCCAAATATCTTTCAATTCCAAATCCTCTTTCAGTTCAAAAAAAGCTTGTGGTAATTTATTCCCTATTTTGGCCGTAGTTTTTTAATCCATTCTAGGTTGAATTACTCCATTCCAGTCACCCATTATTATAATAGTTGAATAGTCCCAATCCAGAATTTTTAAATGAAGCAACTTATAAAAATTTTCCTGCTGTTGGTTTGGAGCATATATTCCGACCAACAAAATTGGTCCACTATCTGTAATAACTTCAATTGCAATATATCTTCCATCTTTATCTACTTCTATAGTTTTAGCTAGCAGTCTCTTATTTATATATATCACCACTCCATTCTTCTTTTCCAAATTTGAAGCAACAAATTGCATTCCCAATTTTGAATTTATCAAGTATTTCTGATCTTGCAATTTTATATGAGTCTCCTGTAAGCAAATAACATCATTATGAAATTGTCTCAAATAGTGAAATATCTTCCTTCTTTTTTGTGGAGAATTCAATCCATTAACATTCCAAGACAAAAATTTAAGTGCCATTTGACACTGTCTGAAGTTTTGAGAGCAATTGTTGAAGATTCTCTCCTACGGTAGCAATCTTCGGTTTAGCTCCTCCCATGACTTCAGCTTGCTGCTTATCTTTGGTTCTTTTTTCACGCTGTGGCTTAATATATTATTGCTGCTGTTGCTTCATTTGTTTAGACATTGCTCTGGTTATGCGTTGCTCTTCCATTTTAGATGTTGTCAATTCAAGAGCCATTGCCTCCTCTGTGATGGTTTTAGACATTTCTTCCAAAGGAGAGGCTTCGAATGGTGCGAAAGGGTCAACCACAACACCACCTACTGCTCCCATTGACTCTCTTGCCTCCCTTTGCGACTGCCTTATTTGTGCTTCTGTTTCTTGGTCAATCTCAGCTTGTAGTTGAACTTCCTTATCTATTGGTGAAGATGTGCGTGGAGGAGGAGAGCCCGCTTTCAAAACGTTATAATAAAATTCTTCTGCTTTTTCAATAGTGTTAAGGTGGTATCTCACTCCTCGCAGCCTCAATATTACACCTATTGGCGCATCCCACCTGAATTGTATGTTCTGTCTTTTCAATTCTGCCACCAAAAATCCAAAATCCTTTCTATCTCTTAACATTTTGGGTAGTAATTCTTTAAAAACTCCAATCTCACTTCCATCAACTTGAACTGTTGTAACAAAGGAGTTTTGTAAGATTTCATTTCTCATTCTTCTGTCTGTAAAGTATATAACCACATCTCTAGGCAGTTGTCTTTGTACCGCCACACGAGAATTAACTCTGTAGACCTTGTCCATCTTACACAAAACCACATCTGGTTCTACCTTCAACATAACTGCCAAAGCCTCTGCACAAATTTTCCTGAGATCTTCCTTGGTATTCTCTTTTACACCTCTCAGTCTAATAGCATATTCCATTGATCGAAATTGCATCATAGTAATCTCATTTTGCATTTTTTGTGTAACTTCTTCAATTCCCATCATTCTTGAATCAGAGGCTCTAAATTTGGTCTCCATCTCTGAGGCAAGATTATCCACTTTTTTATCAATCTGCAACACTACCTCAGACAGGCCTTTAACCACTGTTTGAATATCTTGTTTAACTGCATCATATTTCTCTTGAACCATTCCTTTAACCTCCTTCTCTGATCTTTGAATTTCTTTAATAATAAGGTCATATTGACTTTCTTCCTTTGTCTGGGATTGCAACTGCGCTGTTTGAGGCTGTTTCTGTTTATGTGTGGGGGAGCCCCCCCCTGGTTGCTTTGTTGCCATTTTGCCTCTTAAAGATCTTCCTTTTCCACAAACCCTAGCAACTTTTCCCAAAAAATTCTCCAGATTCAATCAGGTCTATAAAAGTCAGTTAGTATTTTTATTTTTATTTTATTTTATTTTTGGTTGCTTTTCTACCTCTTCCAGCCGGATTTGTTACTTTAAAATGTAGCCAAATACACTGATCAAATTACTTTCGCTTTCAGCTGTTCTCCACTGAAAGCAAGCGCCATTTTTTCCCCCGTTCTCAGTCCCAGATTACTTTCACTTTGAAAACTCTTTAAAATAGTTCAGAAAACTTCCAATACTTGCTGTTTAATAAGAAGTTTCAGATCTTCTTTATTTTTTGTTAATGTTGGTAATGCTGCCGCGCTGTCTTGCTCTGCTTTTAGAGCAGAGTTTCCCAGTCGTCCGGAGCTTCAGCGGGTTGGATAGGGAGTCCCACCCTGTTAACTCCCCAGAAGCAAAAAAAACTTTCTGGGGGTCTCACAGGGGACTCTACCTGCAGCCGCTGGCTCTCCTCACAAGTCCCTCGCGTCTTGGAGTTTTTCGAGCCGTTTCAATTGCCGAAACGGCTCTTTTACGGGCGATCGGGCTGGCGGTCTTCAAAAGACCGTCAGCGACGGCTCACGGCAACAGCGGAAGTCCTCCCCGTTGCAGCATTCTTAACAACCGTGTCACCATTTCACAACTGCGGTGCTTCATGTGACTGGGTGGGCGTGGCCAGGTGCTCATGTGACATCACTTCTTTGCCCTAATGAATTTGCTGCAACGGTCATAAGTGTGAAAAACGGTCATAAGTCACTTTTTTCAGTGTCATTGTAACTGTTGTAAATCAAGGATTACCAGTACAAAAATACAAAAAGCTTCTTTGCTTGCAAAAAGCTGCCCTAAATACCAATCATTAGATTAGAAATACCTGCAAACTGGAGTTACAAATCAGGCAGGGTGCCAGAGCACCTTGAGGAATTAAAATAGATAAAATGCAGTGATAACTCTCAGCAGCCAACTCTTGTTCATAAAGGGAAACCCTTTAGCAGAGAGGTCATTTAAGCTCTCCAGGATGAAGCAAAGGAGGAAACAGAGTAGCTGTTGCTTGTTAAGCCAATTACCAGAATAAATAGACACAGGAACTAGTCAGATTTCCAAAGCTGCTTCTTTTCAGGAACAGAGATTAACATTTTCCTTCTAAACAAAGCTAAACAGAGAAAATTATCTCATCATTAAACACAGGATTAAACTTCACCAAAAACCAGTTTTAGACCAAAAGTCAGAAAGAGTATGTAAACTCATGGTTGAATGTCAATCTTTCTAGCTAGCCATTAAGCCTTGCTGAATGTCACTCATCTTGGTTCCTTGTCATTAAAAGCTTCTGCTTCGTTATTCAATTATTCCTTCAAAGTGCTGATCATTGCACCCTGGCTGGAAGAACTCCAACAGGAGAGTATTTCCTCCCAACAGCGGTGTAAAAAGCTTAAAACAACCCTTCCCCTTTAAGAAAGTCAAGCAAAAAAATAAAACTCAGAGAAGCGACAGAACGGAAGTGACAGAAAGTCTAGGTGTACTGCCAACAATGTAATAAGGGTTAACGGAGAGGCAGTTTCTGTAAGCAGGGCAATAAAAATTTGGCTAGGAAACACCAGAATGTTGTAATTCCTTACAGGATTAACCTTGTAAATTGGAAAAAAATAAAAGGAGATTTTTTTCTAACAGGTTCTCTGAACTGCTTAACTACTTAACTACCAAACTGGTAGAATCCCTCCACTGCATAAAACTACAAGTTTGTGTCCGTGTCTCCCACTTGCTTTGCACAGCTGTTGCGTGATTCCTCCACATTCAACCTCTTTAGTTGCACCTTCCAGTCGGGGGTTTCATCCCACAGTTTCAGTGATTGCAACAATGTCACATCTGCCTTCTGGCTCCCCCTTCACCCCATTTATTCCTCGTAACTTTGAGCATTATAGGCATCTGAGTCCCTTTTGACTGACCCCAAATTCAGTTTCTACATCTCCTGTTTTGTCTCTGAGTTTCCCTTCTTTCTTTCAATTTGGCTGATTCCTGCGAGATTTGAGCTTGGAATTTGCTTCTAAAACTCCATCCCACTTCGGTTTGTCAAGCCCTTTGGATGAGGAGAGCCAGTTGGTGTCCAAAGCTGATCTTCTGGGTTCTTGTGAGGGGCAGCTCATCCCCTGCCAGAAGCCCCCCCTGTGGGTGTTGTGGACCATGGTCCAAGAATCCCAATTTCCCTCGAGAGAACCATCCCCTAAGCCAGGCTTGACTTCCAAGGTGCTTCCTTCCTTCCATGGATGGTTCCCTTTATTGGGAGAATGGAAGAGAAATCCCCCTGTGCCCCCATTTCTTTGGCTCTCATGCCCACCTGCTCTCTTGGCATCGTTTCCAGGGACTTTTTCATTCCTCCCTGCATGAAAGAGGAAAAAGGGATGAGAATCTGTGGGCTTCATTATTTCTGTAAGCCCCTCAGTCACGTCTT
>WNWU01000229.1:0-30150 GCA_012654045.1 Ptyas mucosa
ACTCAATTAACGACCACCCAGCTAAACAATTGCAATATTGGTTGTAAGTCAAGGACTATCTTAAGGATGCAGCAGCGGACTGATCTGGAAAAGCTGAAGCAGGCTTGGATTTAAACAGGGTTGGGAGACCACCAGGAGATGCCAGGGTTCGGTTGAGAAGGGAGTCAGAAGCCAAGGCCTTTTCTTTCTTTTTCTCCCTTCTCCTCCCCCATTTTTCCTACCATTTTCTCCTGCATTTCTGCATTTTATATTATAAACTAAGAGAAAAATAAAAAAGCAGAGAGAGAGAAAAAGGCAGAGGCCGACCTCTCCTGCTCTCAAGAAAACCGCCTTGATGCAGCCGTCCAATTCATGGGGCTGATCCCACCACACCAAGGGCAGGGGGGCTTTCATTCCTGTGGGACCTGCAGAGTGACCAGCCAAAATATTCAGTTAATGACAATGGCTATTGCAAGGACCCACCTCCAGAACCCGAGGGATTGGGGGTGGGGCTCTCTGTGTCCAGGAATTTCTCTCCTTTGCTCTCGGATGGGGCTGCTCTACCCCTGAAAGATCCGGGGGAGGGGATTCCTGAAGCCTTCCCAACCTGCTCTCGAGTTGCCATAGGCAGGGAGTTGGGGAATTGAGCCTCGCAGCTGTATTGAGGAATTTGCACCTCAGTCAAGACAAAGCACATTCCAGCCGGTAAACGTCAAGGCCATCTCCATGGAGATCCAGAGTGGCTGGAGGAAGTGACTTCTACAACCCGCGAAATTGCTTTGTTGCAGAATGTGACTGATGACACACCTTGGGAGGAGGGGGAAACAGGGTCAGAGCCAAGGCACGAATTAAGTGAGGTCAGAGTTGGCTTCACTTGGTCCGTGCCTACATGAAGCTCCTAATCAATAACTGGATTTCTTTTGAAGCTCGGCTTGAGGCTCATGATTTAATTAGGGCATCAGTTGGAACTCTAACAGCCTTCCTGATCCCCATCATCCACTTCCCTCCCTGCTTGATGAGCTGAATTCTTCCATTCAGACAATAGGGAAAAGGGTGTTTGAACCAAGCCTCCGGGTCAGCCTCCATTCTTGCACACAGAGGGTCACACTCCCTCCACAAAGCCAAATTCTCCCTGGCTTCCTGGACTCCTCCAGCAACCACTCATCTGAGCTCACAGCAGGGCCAGAGCAGCTGAGAATTGGGATGGAAGGGACCACAAACCTTTCCAGCCACAAGAGACTCTTAGATACAGACGGTGGCCTCCCACACACTCCTAAACAGTGCCTTTATGTGGCAGTGAGAAGAGTTATGGGATCAATCTCCCAACACTCACCCTATAGGGCTGCCCCCTCTGTTGTCCCTGGTGGCAGATGGAAGATTGTGAATCCCACTTCTGACACCAGTTTCTGTGGAATCAAACAAATTCTAAAAAAGGAGAAAATACCAGGAGGAGAAAAGGATAATCATACATATGCATATTTCATTTAACAGATGATGTGAGCATGAATATTCAGAATTAGCAAGACTCAAGTTATCTCCCCAGCCTTGTATTGTTGCTACCCTCAAGAAAGAGTTATTGTGTAAACAAAAAGAAATGTCTCAGTTGCGTTGCCATAGCAGTTTAGGTGAAATGTACTGAGAAATGAGGGCATCAACGTTGCTCCATACATTCCTTCTATATTTCTGTCTTGCTAACTTGCTCCCATTTCTCCAAGAAATTTATCCCGTCACAATCTTCCAACACCCTTTATTTATTTCAAGAGAAATAGTTGGCCCACTCATACATGAAGAAGAGCTTGGACCATTTTCTATGATTGGACTGTGGAAAATGTTAAAAGTTGAAATTCATCAGTCTCACATTTACACATTACTTCTGGCTGTAAGATGCTTCTTTGTGAACAATTCAATAATTTCCAAATTTGAAACATATACATATGATTTTCTTTGACTCCTGCATACTATCTAAATGGAAAGAATATCTCCTTTCAAATAAAAGAAACTTTTAACAATTCTTCTAATATCACATTTCTGTTATATCTCATGTTTTTACATTTGTTCTGGCTATGAGCTGCTCCTTTGTGTTGAGGTCCGGCCTCAGAAGGATAATGTAGCACTTGGGGATGAAGATGCAGCCCAGCAGACCAGCACTGGAGGCCAGGATGGAGAAGACCTGCACAGCCACCATGTATTTCCCTTTGGTGCTCAGGTAGGTGGGCACAAAAGTCACCCAGACGCTGCAGAAGACCAGCATGCTGAAGATGATCAGCTTGGCTTCGTTGAAGGCCCCAGGCAGATTCCTGGCCAGGAAAGCCACCGTGAAGCAGATGGCAGCCAGGAAGCCCATGTAGCTGAGGGTGACGTAGAACATGACAACAGCCCCTTCGTTGCATTGCAGGATGATCTCTCCAGGCTGGGAGTGGAGGTCAGAGTCACGGAAGGGGGCAGAAACTCCCAGCCAGATGGAGCAGATGACAATTTGTGCAGCAGAAGAAGAAGGGATGATGGAGTTGGCCAAGCTCTTCCCCAACCATCTCTTCACTCGGTTTCCTGGTTTTGTGGCCAGGAAGGCCAGCACCGTGGTGATGGTTTTGGCCAAGAGAGAAGAAATGGCAACTGAGAAGATGATGCTGAAAACCGTTTGTCGGAGAAGGCAGGTGGCTTTCCTTGGTTGGCCAATGAAGAGAGAAGGAGACAAGAAGCAAAGCAGGAGGGAGACCAGGAGGATGTAGGAGAGGTCCCGGTTGTTGGCTTTGACAATGGGAGTTTCTCGGTATTTAATGAAGATGATCAAAACAAGGCCTGAGTTTAGGCAGAAAAGTAGAGCAAAAGAAACCAGGATGATGCCCAGAAGTTCTTCATAAGACAGGAAGGTTATGACTTTGGGGATACATTGGACTCTGTCCTCATTTGGGTATTTATCGTCTGGACACTTGGTGCATTTTTCCGTATCTGAGATAGAAAAAAAGAAATATTTCTTTAATATTCTGTCCTTTTCTCTTACAAGAAAAACCTTCTTTGGATAACAGCTGATATCACAGGCATTTTCCAATAAGTATTTCTTAACTATTTCATTAAAAAGAGCATAAGAAGGATATTTTTTTAATTAAAAAATGTAGCTAGGTATATGAAGTTGAGGGAGGTTCTAGGATGTTAATTATTTACTGTGTAATGTGTAGAATCTTCATAGGAACTTATATTATTAGAGGTAAATAATGAATCATATAATCTTTTTAGGCAAACATCCTGAGTCCTGCCACATGGCAGTTAATATCCTGGACTTGGAGGATACGTACAGTATCTTGTAACATCTGGAAGCAACCTGGAATTAAGGAGAAACTTCCTATCTGTGAGAGCAATTAACCAGTGGAACAGCTGGCCTCCAGAAGTTGAGGGTGCTTCAACATTGGAGATTTAAGAAGAGACTGAACAAGCACTTGTCTGAAATGGTATAGGGTCTCCTGCTTGAGGAGGGGGCTGGACTAGAAGACCTCCAAAGTCTCTTCCAGCTCTTTTCTGATTGATTGATTGATTGATTGATCTACATGACTGGCAGACTATTTGTGTAATGAGTTCCCCCCCATAACTATCCACAGCACCAGATTATGGCCCAGTGATACCTTCTCAGTGATCCTCAAGGGGATGATTTAATATACAGTGGACTGAAAGGTCTTTCAGAAGGTGAACCTAAAATAATTCATCAGGTTTCAAAGAACTTTCTATTCCTTGAAAGGTGAACTTAGCAGCAGATATCCAAACTAAAAAGTAGAAGAGATGTTTCCTCTGCTGTTAGTAAAGCTTGCCCAATCTGCCACCCCCTCCTCCCATCTCTTTCCTAGCCCCTCCTTCCAAGTCTTCTTGATTTACTTCCTTTTAGTTAAGAAATTGTGCAGGTTCAAAATAAAAAAACCAGGTGAGGTTCAATCTATTTTTTAATTTGGATCCAGTTCCACAAAGCCTCCCATTTTCCTCAGTGTCAGCCACCTTCCTGAGTGGAGAAGGTCCCCTCCGGACAAGGAACGCAGTCATAGCAGCAAACTGGCTCTCCTTCTCGAGCCCTCTTGACAAATCCAGGATGACAACTTTCCACACATTTGGACTGAGGCAGAGACTGAGCAGAAAAACAAGGAATGCCAAAGAAAAGAGGTTAGGACTCTCCATGGAAAATTAGGCAGAAATGGATGGAGACAAGTAGCCTCTGGTCTTCACTGAGGTAAATAGGAAACCTTTGACTACTTCTAAACAGATGCAGGAGGTATAATAACTGGCAGATTCTTCCATTAGTTCCTCCCTTTTGCTTTCAGAATTTAACATTACAATAAAGGACTTTTCCATTTAATAAAGTCTAGGCAATCAAAGAGGGGGAAGAGCCGGTTGCCTGGGAGCTTCCCTGCCCTCAGCCTGATGGAGAAGAGGCTGAAGAAGCCAAGCCAAAGGTGTGTGTGTGGGGGGTCAAATAAAGAGCCAAATTCAGAGCTTTGGGGGGGGGATGAGAAAGAGGCAAAAGCTCCCAGAATTGCAGAGGAAGGGGGCATAAGCCCCTTCCCCAGAAAAGACTGCAATGAAGAGGGTGTTTTCCTCCCAGACAACCCCGGATCCCCTTTGGAAGACCCAGCCCTGAATGGCTTCTCCCCCACAGGAGCCTCTCCTGGAAAGACACGGAGCCCAAGCAAGGACGGAGAAACCCCGGGGGCTGCGTCCCCCCAACATTCAACCCTGGGACCCATAAACCAGGTTAGTCTCTTCCCAGGAATGCCCCAGATCCCCTCCTCCTCCCTGGCCATCCTGGGCTTTCTCCGTGGGTCTGGGCTTTCCTTTCCCCCCTGAGTGCCCCATGTGTGGAAAGAGGTGGCTGAGCAACATGGGATATGGTCTCCCCCCTTCCCAGGACTCAGAAGATGGAACCTGGTGGAAGATTTTGCAAATCTGCTTCCCTTCCCCACCACGAGGCTCCCAGCTTCCTTCTCCCAAGAGGGCCCCCCCACTCAGCTGGGCAGAGGTCTGTCTGGCATCCATGAAAGATCCCCCTTGTTTGGCCTGTGCATGGGAAAGGGTGGCAGGGGAACATGGGACATGGGCTTCTGCATTCCCAGGTCTCTGAAGATGGAAATTGGATTTTGCAGATCAGTTTTCCATCTGCAACACGAGGGTCCTGAGCTCCCCTTCCCTCCCTCCCCTCCCTACATGGGGTGAGAGACAGCCTTGATTTCTCCATCTCTATTCACTTGGTTTTTTTCTAATGTCTCTCTTTCTGTGTTTGTATGTGGGTGTGATTTTTTTTTAAATTCTGCCAAGTTCTGGTAACTAGTTTTTCAAGAAAGTTGATTTTGTTCTTGGAGTCTGGCCACACTATTGCATTAGTCCTTTTGTGCGATGCCCTTGAGCATTAGCTTTCAAAATAAAGTAAATTTTGGCTCCAAATCAGCTGGCAGCTATTTCAGATCTGTGACATTCTCCGGCATTAACTGGACCCCAGAGTTTTGTCTTTCATCACTATGAAAACAAATATCAGATTTCTTTCTTTCTTCAGCCACAGATGCCATGTATTCCTTGCATGGAGCTCCCAAAACTCTCAATTCTAGATGACGGATTTAATTCCATCTCTGCCCCTCTTATTATGAAACACATGGGGATTATTTCCCTTTCATTTCCCTCCAGAGAATTTCCCAACAATCTCCAAGTCCAAGAACTCCTTGAATTATCCAGGGATCCCTCCTGAGAGGGAGAATTATGGTAAAAGTTTCAGCTCTGCTGTTTGGCCGAATCCTCCAGGGGAAACTTTGGGCAGAGAAATATGGAGTCTTGGGACAGGCAGAGTCTGTGCTCTTGAATGTATGTCTCTCTCCTTTCCAGGTGAAGCTGAGTGTTTTTCTGTGTTGAGAAAAAGCAACTGGATGTTCCACGTTGTGAGAGTCCTTTGATTCTTCCAATTCTTCTTTAGAAACAGGAAGCAGATTGATTGATTCAACCCATGAATTATGGACCTCCTGCTTCTGCTTTTGTCCCATCCAGTCTCTGGGAAGCTGAGAATGAAATGCCCGCTGAGTTTGGAGCACCAGGATGGAAAACCATGGAGCTATTACAGACCAGGAGACCATCTAATCAGTATAGTCACCAATGGAAAGGAAAGATTACATACAAAGTTGCTTTTCAATGTGGCTCCTTCTCTTCAGTTTGTTTTCCATGATCCGTAAGTCATTCAGGGTGATGGAGTTGCAGTCCCTCCATTCTAACACTCTCCTTTTCTGTTTTTTATTTTTCATTTATTCCTATATTGGGAATATGTCTAATTTCCTGAATGATTTTGATTTCCATGGCTTCCCTCTTTGGTCTGATTTTGTGAAAGAGACTCAAAAAGGGGTCTGAAAAAAAGCTGAAAGGGCTGCAGATTATTTTCCTCCCTCAATTCAATCCTTAATTTATCACTCGAATAATGAATTTTATTTAAAGTAGTGGTGGAATCAGTTGTAGTTACTGTACCTCAGCCCATTTCCATATTTGTGTAACTGATCATTGCTTTTCGATCAATGTTCATTTAAGGCTTGTGGGGGATTATATATATTATATATAACAAAAGTATTTGTTGTGGCTGTTGATTATAATAACTTTTTTTTTCAATAGGACTTCTTACAAACATTTTTATTGCTTTAAATTCATTTTCAACATTCAACTGGCCAACAAGAATTCCCATCACTTGCACAACCTCACACTTGGCTACAACATCCATAACAACTATTGGAGCACTTTCCACACTTCAGATGCCTTGCTGGACATTCTCTCCACTGGAGAAGCCAATGTCCCCAACTACAGCTGTGGAAGGAAGGAGAACCTCCTGGCTCTTCTTGATGGAGCCGAGAGAGAGATCTCCATCCAAATGTCAACATTAGGAGGCACCTACAAAGTCCCACAGGTTTGTGTGTCTTTTTCTCCCTCTGGTAAAATGAGTGGTGGGTGATGGTTGGTGAGCAATCATGTCTTCTCCGTGCATTTCAAGAGCTGCTTCTCTCCATATTCTCAATATTTTAGCCCAATATGTTCATGTTGAGATTAATCATAAAAGGCCTGAAATTCAAGCAATACATTCCCTGGAGAAGATATTTTAACAGCTATTTAACTGATAGAAAAAGGTTCCATTTTAGGCCCAGTACTCTTCAACATCTTCATGAATGATTTAGATGAGGGGAGAAATGGGGAAATCATCAGATTTGAAAACAACACTAAAGTGGCAGGAATAGCCAACACCCCAGAAGATAGGCTGAAGATCCAGATGGATCTAGGTAGACTTGAACCCTGGGCCTATCTACCAAAATAAAATTTAATGTAGAGAAAAGTAAGGTTTTATGCTTAGGCTGGAAAAACCAAATGTCCACTTACAGATGAGATGAAACCTCGCTCAATAAGGGTAAGTGTGAGAGGGATCTTGGAGTCCTAGTAGACAATCACTTAAATATGAGCCAGCAGCAGCTAAAAAAGCTCATTCAGTCCTACGTTGCATTAACAGAGAGATAAAATCAAGATCACATGAAGTATTGGTACCGCTTTATAATGCCTAGGCAAGACCACACTTGAAATAGTGCATACAGTTTTAGTCTCCATATTATAAAACAGATGTAGAGACTCTGGAAAGAGTGTAGAAAAGATGATTAAGGGCTTGGAGACCAAAACATATGAGGAACAGTTGCAGGAATTCAGTATGTCTAGTCCAGTGGTATTAGTACCTCTCTTGATCTTGATTGTATCCCTCTGTTAATGCAATTTAGGATTGCATTGGATTTTTTGGCTGCCACTGCACACTCTTGACTCATATTTAATTGGTTGTCCGCTAAGACTCCAGGATCCCTCTCACAGTTACTGCTATTATGCCTGGTTTCCTGCTTGAACAGGGGGCTGGACTAGAAGACCTCCAAGATCCCTTCCAACTCTTTTATTTTGTTATAAGTTCTGTTATAGATACACATGTTTAGCCTGCTAAATTCCTATTGGAATACACTGATTTATACAGATAATGTGATATTATCATACTTACACATTGGATTGTATAGACTTGGATTGTTTTGTCTTAATTATTTGATAATTTATAAACAAGTTCAAAAGTTATGGCCTTTGTGAAATGATATCATAGCCATAAATGGTCAGCCATTAGAGCAAGTAACACCTTTCCTTACCTGGGGTTGTTTTCTCTGAGCCTGAATCTTGGCTCCCTCATCATCCAAGGAGCTCAGTTAGAGAAAGGGCAGGAGGGAAAGTGGTGCTTAAATGAAAACAGCTTCCTCAGCCCCAATTATTAACGTATCCGAGGCCCAGTTTTCCCCCGTGTTCTTACATCAATCTGATGTTTGGGGCTCCAGAGAGAAACCACCAGCAGAACCAACCCAATCTCAGCCTCTGAGGAGTATTTTGGGTGGGTAAAAGGACTCCAGCTGCTGCCCTCAGAGCTGATTTGGGAATTTACACAATTTCTGCTTTGTCTAAATTCAGAAAATATGGGCATTGGTGTTATAGAAATGAAAGACTGAAAAACCTTCCTGGGTCAGACAGATACATTTATTTGCACAAAGGTTCAGTGCAATTTTGGTTCCGGCAATCTGAACAAAGAATGATTATGATTTCTCTGTTTTTATACATTTCTAAGACACAGGATTCAATGAGCTCATTCATTCTCCATATATGGTCACATAGTTCTGTTACATTATAATCATGTTATACTTCCATTATACTTTACTAATTATAAAACCATTACATACAATATACTTTACTAATTATAAAACCATACATTATACTTTACTAATTATAAAATCATTACATACAATATACTTCACCATACATTACACTTTACTAATTATAAAACCATATATGTTAGTTAATAACTTTACTAACCCATCACTTCATAGTTTACAACTTTCCTTTAAAAGCTGTAATGGTCAAATGCAGAAATTTATGGCTCTATCTTAAGTATATGTAACTTTGTTTCATATGCATTTCCCTTCCATATGGCTGTATTTCTGTAGTTTTGGTTCTGTGTAGAATCAGTGTGTTTGACACAGGGTCATAGGTCAGGCAACTATGAAGAACTCTATAATGTAATTGCTTAGCTTCTTCCCATTATCAGAGTCGGTCATCTACCAGAATACTACTCTTAACTTTCCTGATGGGTGACAGCTAAGCCTCATTAGAAGATATATTACTACCAATGGGGTTCAGCTGCCTTTAATATACTTTTCAACCAGCACGTTTCTCTTTTATAATAATGTGAATAGAGAGGGTCTTTTAGAGTTCATGTATCTGACTTTATGTATTTGACTTTGTATGATTTCTACTTTTATTCACCTTATTTCTTATTTATTATAATTCCTGCTTTATTCACATCATTGGTATAAAATTTAATCTATGGAAACTGACAGACTCTGAAAATTGAGACTGTTGGAAGAGACAAAACTTCAATCAAAGACCAAACTTCGATTATGCAACTGACAAATCTTATTAGGCTTTGAGGTCTGCCTGTTTCTTGTATAACTGGAGAAAGGAGTAAAAAAATTTCCTCCAGAAAGAATCTGGGATAGAGAAGCAAAAAAAGATGCAGCAATCCTTGAAAATTATAATAGGCCCATTATTGGAATAGAATACTCCAGTTGGCATTTGCAGGTGTTAATCTAATTGTGATCAATTGTAGGGGTGATATAGTAATATGATTTACATTTTTATTGTTTTTTAATTTCCTTATTATTTTCCATTATTATGATACAATCTTGCTAATATTCTGTCTTTCATATTTTAAACAATATCTGATTAACAAACTATTCTAATACATTCCTGAGAATCAGGTTGGATTTATTAAAATTTAATATTTTGGACTTCATCTGATCCCAAATATAACACAGCATTCTTCAATGCTTTTTCAGATCAATCATACAATTGTTTCAGAGGCTCTGAGTGATAAAAGGAAATTCCCTTTTTTCCACCGTATGTTCCCCAAAGAAGGGATCCAGTACCCAGCAATTGTCCCACTGCTCCTCCATTTCAGATGGACCCTGATTGGCCTCTTTGCTTCAGACACAGAGAAGGGAGAGAATTTCATGAGGATTTTTCCTCCTATGCTTGTCAGGAATGGAATTTGTGTGGTTATATCACAACTGTTCTCAACAACTGGATACACAACAGCAGCCCCCAGGGATTCCCTCTCTAAGTGGAGACAAGTCAACGTCTTTGTTCAGTTCATGGACTATGAGTTCATTTGGGAGAGAATTCTTCCTTTCCATTTAACATTTATGTGTCTGCCAGGACCCATTGAAGGGAAAGCTTGGATCCTCACAAATTTTGAACACTACCAAATGAACAATCATAGACTTCTCAAATACATCCATAGTATTTGGAACTTTACTTATCTGAGGAAAAGTAGGCCAAGAGATTCTGCCTTTCAACCCCTTTTCTTTGTGGGAAAAAAGGTTCAAGATTCTTATTTCCGCTGTTCTCTTTCAAAGAACGTCTTTTCTGTCAAAGGCCGCAGAAGATGCACCCAGAAAGCCCCACTGGAGACCCAGGAGAAAAGGAATAGAAGAAGCTTCCCAAATCACTATGAATATTACAGTATCATGAAGACTCTGGCCCAGGCCTTGAATGCCGCTTATTCCTCCAGATCGAGGAGGAGGGGAAGGAAGGAGGGAGAAAAGAGTTTGGGGTCTCCAACGCTGCAGCCGTGGCAGGTATGGGGGTTCCGATATGGATCCATTAATCTTAGATCCTTTGGAGGAGGAATCCAGAGGAGAAGGAGGGGAACCAACTCAACAGATCCGTCCAATTCAATTACTTAGGGAATAATGGTTCCAAAAAGTAGATACCATGGCATTTTTATATTAAACTCTGCACTTTTGAAAATGCTGCATTCTGTTTGAAATGAATTCCTGTATTTGTGGGTGTGTGATGAGCATGGTGGAATTTCCCCTTTTTTCCGTCCCCACTGCAGGTGGGTCTGTGTGCAGCTCAACAGGCAGCTAAACCCGCCTCTTCTCCTCCAGTGAAAGGGAGCCTGGGGTGGATCTGGGTGTTTCATTGGGAGAAAAGGGCACGGAGAAACTGAGGAAGTGCAAAGAGTGAAAATATAAATATAAATAGGAGATAGGCAGCATTAACTAACAGCCAACAAAGAAGCAGCTGGAACCTCTCCAGGGATGCTCCGTGTGAGGGACAGAGGCCTCCAGATGACAATGTGTCTCGGTCAAACCGGCTGCTTCCGTCTCCTCCAAAGTCTGGGAGAAAAGGGAGCCTGGCTTCAGATCATAAAGTGAGGCTTATCTTCCCCCGGCCACTAGGTGGTGCTAGAGCAACAACAGCACAATAGATACATGTTGTGGCATGACAACCTTTATAAATTTGGAGGAGACCCTGACACCATCTAGCCCAACCCCTCCTCTCTGCAGGAATCCCAGTTAAAGCTTCTCTGACTGATGGCTGCTCAGTCTTTGCACTCAGGCAATCCATGAAGAGGAGACTGAACTTCTCTGCTTTACTGGCTCAGCTCTAAAACAGCTCAAAGTTTTATCATATTTTTTCTCTCCTTCAGCTAAAATCTCCTCTCTTGTAACTGAATTCATTTTTCTGTTTCTGACACTCTGGAATAATAGTGAGCAGATCTTACACTCGTGTGTAACATGTGTCAGTGATTGGAAGAGGGCTGCATCCTCCCTTCTCCAACCGAGAGATTGTGTCAGTTGGAAAAGGGGCTCCCAGACTCCTCCTGATCTTCAGCTCTTCTCCTTGTTCTCTTTCCTCAAGGCTAAGAGCAGCTCCTTTGATCTCTTCCTTGGCTTATTTCTACTTCCCTGAAGTTCACGTAGATTTTGTGCAAATTCTCCTCCAAGCATGGTGCCTGCAAGGGGACCTGGTCCTTGAGTTGGGGTCTCCCCAAACCACAACATTCACTTCCTGAGATTCTTATGGCTGCATTTGCCTTCTTTCCATGAACATCTCCCTGCTGACTCAGATTCTGTTTCCAGTTAACGATTTTGAGATCATTTTCACAAACATGCATCAAATGTTTGGTATCCCTCATCTTTCTTCCAGTCCGTCATTAATGTTCATCTATGAGACTCTATTTAGTTAGTCAAGTCCTGGTTGTGAAAACTCAGATTTTTTCTTTGCTTTTTACTCATGTACCCTTCTCTGTGTGCTGTATGATAAATATTGTTTCTAGAAACTTGATATTCCTCTTATTAAATTTTGTTTTATTCAAAAAGGTAAAATACAAAGTTTTGGAAAATAAAACTATTACAAAGATAAAACAAAATTAGACAATCTTTTAAAGAAAGTGCATTAAAAACAGACAAAAACTTGCATATTGTGCCCCCAGTTGAATACAATACAGCAATAATAGTTTTTCCCCCTTGCAAAATAGGCCCACAATTATAAACTACATATCTATTTGCAACTACTTGACTTGTCATCTATCTGCTGTATATAAAAAAACATAGTTAAAAGGCAATCCAACAATAAAGTTAAATTTAAAAACTTCAAAATGGTCTTTATCTGCTATTGTATTTAACTCACAGAAAATTTACAGGAGCTTCTTATCTACCACAGACCACCACAATCATCATCTCTGATCCATTCAGAATCTGTCCAGGGTTAAACATCATTGTTTGATTGTTAATAATAATGTATTTCCTTAAAATTTTAATTAGGATCTTTCCCAACAACTGCTTTCCATTCCCCAAAGTCACAGGACCTCCTGTAAATTGAAACACAAAGACTGTTAAGACTTTTTTTCCAGTTAAAAATGACACGTTCATTCCCTCAATCTCCCTCAATCTTCTTGAAAGAATCCATTTCATCAGTCATCCATTCTGTCCACTTTGAGTCTTCAGGGTCCATGGCCTCTCCAGCCATCTCCAAGCAGCCTGCCTTCAAACCAGACTCTTCTTCAGGGATGCCAGCAGCAAATTAATTTCCAGTCCATCCATCCATTCAATCCATCTGATTCAACAATTGTTGCTTGCTTCTGATTATTTAAGTTGATTTAAAACCATTTTTATTTCATCAAACGTTTTAAATGAAGTTTCAAATAAGGCTTGTAAGTTGAAAGACTTTATATTAAATCACACCAAATTAGATTATTCTAATATTGTATTAATTATCGTATTAATGACAACATAGAAAAATTGATGAGCAATGGCAAAGGGTTAAAAATTATTTGTGTATATTTTGAAGACCGTTTTTATCCACTTAGTTATATCATCCGCCCGTTAGGTTTCTAATCACATCACACAATTGTTTGTGAGTCTGTCAGATCTGTGACTCTGCCATTCTTTGGGGGAAGGAGGGGAGCCCAGATTACATTTATACTTTACCTTCTACCTGTTTCCTCCCCCCCTGTATCTTGTATCCTGCAGCCGATTGGTTTATAACCTTTAGCCTGGTGCCTAAGCGCCCTGGCATTTTCTCACCTTCTGGGGAGTGTAAGGGGAGGGAGGGCCATGTGTCAGAAGATGACCCTGGGAAAATTCCCTTATCACTTTCTCAGAGCATCTGGTACAATAACATCTTCACCCCTGCGGATTGGCTGAATCCCCACTGGACTGTTGAGAGGATTTCTACTTTCCTTTCTTCTAACTGTATTGCCTGAGGGCCCTCAGAGCCTGCTTTGATTCTGTCCTTCCACCACTCTTTTCCAATAAAAGGTTCCTTTTGAAAGGCCAAGTTTCAAGAGCCTCTACTTTCTTGGATAAGGGGGAGAGGCTGGACCTTACAGAGTCCTTTACTGAAATCCAATGATATCACCAGTCTTCCCATAAGCTATTTAGGAAGTGTAATGACATGTGAGAATGACTTTTGGGATGAGGGGAAGAGAGGCTGCCTAGGGAAGGATCAGAGAAGTGGGGAGAATCCTGCAGCTGCATAATGGGAGAGAAAGAAACTCAGAAAGGATCCTGGCTAACTTTTCAGGCTGAGAAAAGAGGAGGTGGGAGATTTGTTCTTTCAGATCTGCAAAATTTTGTTAATGTTGCATTACAATTAATTAGAATCAGCACATCTGGAGGTGTTTTCCATCAGGATGACCAGGGAGAAGATTAGCCTGACAACTTTCTTCTTCATCAACCCATGCTTTCTGGGAATCAACCTCTTGTTTTCAAAGAGTTTATGAATCATCTTTTTTCTTTCTCTGTTCATTTTATTTGTCATCTGCTCTAGAATGTTCCCTATAATTGACCAATTGTGTCCATTATATTTTCTCTATATTTTTGTCAGTATACGAAGGACAAATCTTTCTCAAACTTTTTCATTCACTTATGAAGATAATGGTAGTATTTGTATCCTATTTAACCATATTTAGAGATGAGACAATTGTAGAAGAAAGATTCAATGTGGGATAAGAAACAAAGTTCTCTGTTTTTCAAATTCCTGGACGTCCCCATTCTAGTTTCATCCCTTTCTGGAGAAGAACGAGTTTTTCAATATTTCTGAGAGAAATCTGTACTTGGACCAAAATGGAGAGATAAAATCAGATCTGATCATTAAAGGCCGGTTTTTTCCCCCCAAGAAATATCCTACGCTAGAGATTGTGGCGTATTTTCTAAGTCAGAGACTTTCTTTCAACCAACCTGCTCTTTCACGGCTAAAGTTGCTCAATAAGGTGAGAGAAATTTTGGTGTCTTTTCTCTGTTTTCCAAAGCCTGAGGTCCCATTTCAAGTAGGCAAAGCCTAGAGTCTCCAGGATGGTTGGCCTCCCATGCCTGGTGGTGTCATCTCATGGAAGTTCTTCAAGAGACGGGACTTAAGTGAAATGGCTTTGTCATGTTTTATGGAAACCTTTCAAGATCTTACTGGTCTGAGCTTTCTTTCTTCATCATAGTTTTATTCTACATTGAGAAACCTAATAGAATAAAATTTCCTAAATCTTTTACATTAAACTTTATTATCAGTTTTAATAAGAAGATATCATCATACTTTTAAAAAAATCAATTCCATCTCTCTAGACGAGTGGGTCTCAACCTTCCTAATGCCGCGACCCTTTAATACAGTTCCTCATGTTGTGGTGACCCCCAACCATAAAATTATTCCTAAAACCATTGAAAATATGTGTTTTCGGATGGTCTTAGGTGACCCCTGTGAAAGGGTCGTTCGACCCCCAAAGGGGTCCTGACCCACAGGTTGAGAACCACTGCTCTAGACTTTATTAAATAGAAAATTATTTTATTGTAATGTTAAATTCCAAAAGCAAAAAGAACTAAATGAAGAATCTGCCATTAGTTATATCTTCTATATCTGTTTAGAAGTAGGCAGAGGTTTCATATTTACCCCAATGAAGACCAGAGGCTACTTGTCTTCATCCATTTCCCTCCATTTTCCATGGATGGAGAGTCCTAACACATTTTCTTTGGTATTCTTTGTTTTTCTGCTCAGTCCCTGCCTCAGTCCAAATGTGTGGAAAGTTGTCATCCTGGATTTGTCAAGAGGGCTCGAGAAGGAGAGCCAGTTTGCTGCTATGACTGCGTTCCTTGTCCGGAGGGGACCTTCTCCACTCAGGAAGGTGGGTCACACTGAGGAAATGGGAGGCTTTGTGGAACTGGATCCATCCAGAGTTTTTCCATGAAAGTGCAACTTGAAGAACAGATTTAAACTATTTTCAACCTGCACAATTTCTTTTCTAAAGGGAAGAAGAGCAAAAAGACTTGGAAGGAGGGGCTGGGAAAGAGATGGGAGGAGGGGGTGGCAGACTGGACAAGCTTGACTAACAGCAGAGGAAATATTTCTTGTGCTTTTTAGTTTGGATAAGTGCTGCTAAGTTCACCTTTCTAGGAACATCTGAGATCTTTGAAACTAGATGAATTGTTTCAGGTCCACCTTCTGAAAGACCTTGCAATTCATTGTTAATTGGCCTCCCTTGAGGATCAGTGAGAAGGTGTCACTGGTCCATAATCTGGTGCTGTGGCTAGTTATGCGGGGAACTCATTACACAAATATTCTGCCAGTCATATAGATCAATCAATCAATCAGATTAGAATAGAATAGAAAGAACTTTGGAGGTCTTCTAGTCCAGCTCCCTATTCAAGCAGGAGACCCTATACCATTTCAGACAAGTGACTGTCCAGTCTCTTCTCAAAAACCTCCAATGTTGAAGCAGCCTCAACTTCTGGAGGCCAGCTGTTCCACTGGTTAATTGTTCTCACTGATAGGAAGTTTCTCCTTAATTCCAGGTTGCTTCCAGATGTTACAAGATACTGTAGGTATCTTCCAAGTCCAGGATATTAACTGCCACGTGGCAGGACTCAAGATGTTTGCCTAAAAAGATTATATGATTCATTATTTACCTCTAATAATGTAGGTTCCTATGAAGATTCTACACATTACACAGGAAAGAATTAACATCTTAGGACTTCCCTCAAATTCATATGCCTAGCTACATTTTTTAAGAAAAAAGGGACTTCCGGTGGGACTGCGACATTGCCGGATGCTTCTTTTTGAAGCACCAGCCCAGGGCTTCGTAGAACTGCAAGAACAGCGACTATCGGCTGTCTTGCGGTTTGAAAACTTTCCCCCTGGTATGAGGGGGGAAAGTGAGTAGACGGGTGGGGTAGAGCTCCCTGAGAGTGCCAGATTTTACCCATAATCTGGCGCTCGAAGATGAGAGCTCCCCGTTAAGCCTGTCAGTACTCCGGACCCTGGATGCCTCTGCTTTGCAGAGCTAGATGTCGTTACCATCCCAGCAACCAACTTTAAACAGATATTCTTTGAATCAAGCTGGCGGAGCACAAGCAGTATGAATGAAACAGCAAGTATTTTTTTTTCTTTCTTTTCAACTCCAAAGATTTACTTTCTTTAAAAGATTCTTCCTATGCTGAAAGTGAAAGCAACATGGTGTTTGAGTTTTAATGGGGCGTGAAGAAGTGAAAGCTAAAAGTAATTATTGACAAGCCCCTGTTTGAAACGTAAAACTCCTGACTTCCGGCGGTGACGTAGAGTCGTGGCGGCACAGGAGAGAAGCGCTCTCTTTCTGATGCCGGTTTTCTGAGTTTTTCGAGCCTTTTTTGGTAAAGACCGATCCTGGAGAGATCGGGAATAAGGAGGGGAAACTTCGGGGGAGGCGAGGAGAGGTGCGATCTCCCGCCGTACCGAGAAGATCCCTCATTCCAGGCTTGGAAGAAGCCAGCCGGTGTGACGAGCACAGCTGGCCTGGAGGCTTGACGTGCCAATTGAGATCACTGGGAGTGGAGGAGTGAGTACAGTGTGAGATTTCCGAGGGTGAGCAGACAGCGAGAGTCAAAAATCCGGGCGATTTGGCGCAAAACTGAGGAGGAAATATTTTTCCGGAGGGGCAGCACGAAAGAGAGAAGAACTCAGAGCGTAAAGGTGGCGGCAACTGAAGAGGTGAGCAGAAAGGAAGAGGACGGAACATAACCAGTGGAGAAAGAATAAAAGACACTAAAATAGCGAAAAACGAAGGCGAGGAGAAGTGGATTTAAATCATAGAGACTTAAAGAAAAACGGACAAACTTTGTATCCTCCCTTTTTTTTCCCTTTGGCTGCCCTAACGGAAGGAGAGAGGTAGTTTGGCAGAATAATAATAATAAAAAAAACTACAGACGGTGACTGGGCAGATTGGAGATCGCCATACTGAAACAGGGAAAGACCCCAACGTGAAAAAGAAGCAAGTTGGTTTTCCCCTTTGTTGAAAATATAACAAACAAGACTTACAGAACTCATAAAACATTGGATACATATTGTTCTTATAAAGCCCTCTTTTACTTAAATATAGATAACTGTGATTGATATTTATTAGAATTGATTAAGAATTACAGCGATACTTGTTTAGCAATAATAAAGTAGCATATAAAATAATATATAGTAAGCTAGAATATTTGAGAACTATATAATTATAGTGACTTAGAAGAAATCATTGGGAAGTTATTAAATTTAATTAAATTTGAACAAAAAAAATTTTTATTTGTGATTTTAGATAAATTAAGTATTATAATTATTAACCATTAAGTATTAAGTTTGTGATTATTTAAACTACATATTTATACATATCTATACATATTTATATCTATTTATACCTATATACCTATAATATTTATTTATATCAACGCATATTAGGATTATATTAGGATTATATTGTAATATTTATATTATACTTAAATTTATAGTACTGTTACATTTTTTATGAAGATTTTATAGAGATAACTAACTGGTCAAAGGAAACTTACTTAAAGAAAAGAGAGAAAGATAATTTAAAATTTTGGATGGTGATTTGGGAAAAAGTTGATAAAATATTGGAGGAACAATACAGAATTTTGAAAGAAATGACAAGCACTACTACAACAACGTTGAAAACGGGAAAGAAAACAATACCAACTTTAGCAGGAACATCGGCCTCCCCGGTGTCACAGAAAACATTGGAGGGTATGTTTGCATCAGAAAAGCAATCAAGCACCCCTGGTATGCCAATGATGCAAGCTACATTAATGACAATCCAAGAAACAATGGTCAAACTACAAGAATGCATGACCAGAAATCATGAACAATCTAGAAAAGATATGGATGAGGTAAAGAGAGAAGTTAAAAATGACATTCAAAAGATTGATGAAAAAATGGATCTGATACAAGAAATTATTCAAAAAAATGATCAAAGAATAAAAGAAATAGAACAGAAGACCGAATTGACAGAAGGAAAGTTGGAAGCATTGGATACAAAAATGATGGGACTAAATAAGGAACTCGAGAATACAGTAGCGCAATTGGAAATGGAAAAGGCAGCATTTTTCCTACGTTTCCAAAATGTAGTGGAAGAGAGGGAGGAAGACCTGACGATGATAATGGCAGAGATGATAGTGGAGTCTCTCCAAAGAGAAAGGGAAGAAATAATAAATGAATTAGATGAAGTGTACCGGGTACACACAAACTACGCCCGGCAACACAAACTCCCTCGGGAGGTACATATAAGATTTGTAAGAAGAAAGGTGAGGGATATTGTATATAAAATAACGAAGGATGAACCTATGTACTATAGGAATAAAGAAATAACAACTTTGAAACAAATCCCTAAAAGAATAAGAGACTTGCGGAAAGAGTACTGGTTTCTGGCCACGCTGCTAAATAGAAGATACATACCATTCAGATGGACGCCGCCGGAAGGGATGTTAGTAACGTGGCAGGGAAGGAAAATAAAGGTGGATTCGCAGGACAAAGCGAGGGAATTATATGATCAAATGATAGGAAATGAGGAAACAAGTGACAGTAAAGAAGGAGGAGGAAGGAATATAAAAGGAAAGCAGAGACGGGAACGTGAAAGAACTCCACCACAAGGAGGAAAAGAAAAAGAAGGAGACACTCAGGAGGAAGGAGGAGTGCAAACAAGAGGCCAAAAAAAAGAACAAGAAGAAACAAAGAAGAAACAACAACAGGAAAGTCAGTAAGAAATGGAAAGAACATTAAAAATTTTGTCAGTGAATGTAAACCGACTCAACTCACCATCCAAACGACACCAAATTTTCAAAAAAATTCTGAAACAAAAATTGGATATAGTGTGCCTCCAGGAGGTACACATAAGAAAACAAGACATAAAATATATACAAAATAAGAAATTAGGTAAAGTATATTCATCTTTGGCAGAAGAAAAAAAAAGAGGAGTAGTGGTATATATAAAGGAAGGAATAGATAGCGATATAAGATATATAGATACTGAAGGTAGAATAGTGATGATAGAGTTAAGACTTGATTTCAAAAATATGTTATTGGTAGTAATATATGCACCAAACAGTAAACAACTAGAATTCTATAGAAAAGTGCATGAGAAAATTATGGATCAAAAAATGGAAAATGTATGTCTGATTGGAGATTTTAATGCCATTTTAGATGTGAGAAAAGATTATAAATGTACCCAGCAAAATAAAAATAAGAAAAATGTATTACCCAGGACTTTTACAGATATGGTGGAAGAGTTAAACATGATAGATAGTTGGAGGTTCCATAATCCTGAAACCAAGCAATTTACATACTACTCGAACCCGCACAAGTCCTGGTCTAGGTTAGACATGGTATGGGTATCTAGCATATTAATGAGGGAAATAGAAGTGGTGGAAATTCTACCAAATGAGTGGGCGGATCACAACCCATTAATGATGACGTGGAAGGGGCATCAGAGAAAGAAAAATAGATGGACAATGAATACTCACTTAATAAAAGAAAAAGAATATAAGAAATATATGGAAAAGGAACTAGAACTATTTTATAAGGAGAATGTGAAACAACACACCTCCCTACAAAATTTATGGGACACTACCAAGGCATACGTAAGAGGCCTTACAATAGCATACAATGCAAAACATAGAAAAGAGAGAGAAAAAGAATATAACAAATTACAAGAAGAAATTCAAAATTGGGAGAGTAAATTGCAAAGAAAACCAGGAGATGAACAAACAAGAGTAAAATGGATAGCGGCAAAACATAAGTTAAATATATTAGAACAAGGGCAATATGTAATGACTCTAAAATATATAAGGCAGAATTATTTCGAACACGCAAATAAACCGGGGAGGTGGTTAGCATACAGGCTGAGAAAGGAAAGAGAAAAAAAGAATAATTCAGAAATTACAAGATGAGGAGGGGAGGATCCAACAAAGTATAGAGAAGAAAAAGGAAATAATACTCCAATATTACCAAAAACTTTATGAGAAGGATATAGTAACAACGGAGGAAATTGAACATTACTTAAAAGGAAAGGGAGTACAAACATTAACGGAGGAAGAAAAAGAGTTATTAGACAGGGAGATTATGGCAGGTGAATTAAAAGAAGCACTGAAAAGACAGAAAAATAATAAAACTCCAGGGACCGATGGTCTTCCAACGGAGTTCTATAAAACATTTGGAGAATCATTAAATGGAATACTATTAGAAGTATATAACGAAGCCCTGATGGAGGCAAAATTACCAAACACATGGAAAGAAGCGTATATTTCTCTAATACCGAAAGAGGGGGCAGATGCCACCTTAATAAAAAACTATAGACCGATTTCTTTGTTGAACACCGATTACAAAATTTTTATGAGTATAATTGCTAATAGGTTGAAAAAAATATTACATAACAAAATACATCAGGACCAAAATGGTTTTTTACCCACAAGACAAATAAAAAATAATTTAAGTATGGTAATGGATGTTTTAGAATATTACGAGATGCATCCAGAGAGACAGGTGGCCCTGATCTTTCTGGATGCACAAAAAGCGTTTGACCAAGTAAACTGGCAATTTATGAAACAACAAATTAAAAATATGAATTTTGGTGAGAAATTTACAAAAATGATAACATCAATATACCAGGACCAAAAAGCATGTATTTTGGTAAACGGGGACCCAATGAAATTTTTTGGAATAAATAAAGGAGTAAGGCAGGGATGCCCACTATCGCCCCTACTTTTTATCTTAACGTTGGAAAATTTGTTAATTAGAATTAGGGCAAATAAAGAAATACAAGGATTAAAGATTAAGAGAGAAGATTACAAGGTCCAAGCCTTTGCGGACGACCTTGTATTCTTCATCGAAGATCCAATAGAAACAACCCCCAAATTAATAAAAGAAATTGAAACTTTTGGAAAAGTAGCAGGCCTAAAAATCAACAAAGAAAAAACGAATATGATAATAAAAAATATGACAACAAAACAAGTAGATAAATTAGTAAAAGATTCAGGATTACAGGTAGTCAAAAAAGTCAAATACTTAGGATAAATCTGACAGCTAGAACAGTAACAATAAAACAGGATAATTATGAACCTTTAGTCCAGAAAATAAAAGAGGATTTGGATAAATGGGGGAAATTAAGACTATCCTTACTGGGGAGGATAGCAGTGATAAAATCAAATATACTTCCAAGACTCCTTTATTTATTCCAAACGATACCAATAAAATTAGACAAAAAATTCTTTGATAATTTGGATAAAATAACAACAAATTTTGTGTGGGAAGGGAAAAAATCAAGAATAAAATTGAACATATTACGAGATGACAGAATTAGAGGCGGATTTGGTTTCCCGGCATGGCAAAAATATTATAAGGCAGCAATCCATTGTTATGGATTAAGGAATGGATAACCCTGGAGAACCAAAGATTGTTGAATCTGGAAGGACATGATCTAATGAAGGGATGGCATGCTTTTATTTGGAATTCTGGAAATAAAATATATAAACATTTCAACAACCATACTATTAGAAAATCCTTAATTAATACATGGCAACAAATTCGACATAAACATTATATAAAAATTCCTGGTTGGTTATCAACAATAGAAGCAATTACTCACCCCAATATACTATCAAAACAAAAAATATTAAGATATAGAGAAGTACTGGATACGCAGGGGAAATTAAAAACTAGGGAAGAACTAAAAGAACAAGGAATAGCAATAGACTGGTGGCCCTACTCACAAATAAAAACAAGATATAGGAAGGATCAGGAGGAGGGAGGAATAGACTTAAAACAAAATCGATTAGACAAATTATTAGAATCTAAAGAAGGGAAATTAATTTTGAAAATATATAAATATCTACTCGAATATGATTTGGCAGAAGAATTAGTTAAAGGGCAGATGATAGCGTGGGCGAGGAATATTGGCCACAGTATACAGCTGGAAGAATGGGAAAGAGCGTGGGAAAACAACTACAGCATGACAAAATCAGTGGCCTACAAAGAAAATCATTATAAGATGTGGTACCGATGGCATCTGGCCCCCGCAAGATTAGCAAAAATGTACCCAAATATAAACCCGACATGTTGGAAATGTAAAAAAGCACAAGGAACTTATTATCACGCTTGGTGGCTCTGCCCAGAAATTAAGAAATATTGGAATAAGATAAGAACATGGATAATCGAAATAACAGGTTATGAAATTGAATTAGAACCAGAAATTTTTTTATTAGGCATGATTAAAAAGAATATTAGAAATGATATAAAATACTTAATACTCCATATAATTACGGTGGCAAGATTAGTATTAGCACAATTTTGGAAAATAGATCGAATGCCAACTGATCAGGAGTTAATACAAAAAATCTACACATGCGCAGAAATGGACAAACTAACGTTAGAGTTACAGGATAAGGAGGACTCAAAATATTATACAACATGGAATAGATGGTATCAATGGATAAATCAGAGAAAGGGAAATGGGTAGAGATGGAATTTAGAAGAAATCAACATAATTAAAAACAGCACTGTCAGAGAAATAGAAAACGAAATATGCCACAGTATGTTGGCATTTATGTATATATGTATATATATAATGGAAATTAGTTAAAAAGTGTGTATTGTATATGTAAGTTTGTCTCTTGATTAAGAGAAATTCGTATGTTTTAAATGGTTTTATAAATGAGTAAAGTTTTGTTTTTAAAATTAAAAAAAAAAGAAACGTAAAACTCCTTTTTGAAAAGTGGATGAAACAAGAAAGGATTTAATAATAATAATTGAAGCAGCAATACAAATTACAAATTGTAAAGGGTCCTTTTTTTCTTCTTCTTGAAACTCCTTTTTTTTTCTTCCTTTTTTTCCTGTCCTTCTGGAAGGGAAGGAAGAAGGGGGGCAAGATGGCTGGTCTTTTTGAAAGCAAAGAAAGCAAAGGAGGGTTAATTAACCCTCAATGGTCTGATTTTGAGGAAGCTTTGAGTTCAATTACCTCTGCTTTATTGAAAAGAATTGATACTATATTTCAAACTTCTCAAGCTGGAAACAATGAAATACATGGAAATACTGAGTTGCAATCTAGCAGTGGGGGATTGAATGAAGAGTTGGGAGATGTAAAAAAAGAACAACAGATTATAGCAGTTTTTACTGAGGAGAGAAAGATGAATGCTGTGCAGAATAAGGAGCAAGAAATTTTGCAAGCTGATGAAATTTTGGTTCCACGAATTTTTTTTAATAAAACTCAATCTGCATTTAAAGAGTTGTTTCCAGAAGAAGCTACATTTCTGCAAAAATTTTATAATATGCAATCCCAAAAACCGCAAAATTTTACTGGAGTTAAAAAAGGCAGAGGGATCAAAGTTAAGAAGAAAGTTCGTAAAAAGGAAAAGAAGAAAGACTGGAGAAATGGAAAATAACCCTGCTTGATGAGATGATGGTCCTTAAAAAGTATTGTTTAACTGTTTAAAGATTTTGAATTTTTTGGAAAAAGAAAAAAAAACAGACAGCAGTTTAATGCCAGTTAACTAAGCGATGAGCGACGATGAGGAGGCAACCTACAGCTGTATTGGAATATTTGAGAAGAATAAACAGATCACAGCAATGCTGGTGTGTTGGGCTGTGAAATATGCCCTGACTTGAATGATTTGGATTATTTTATTAAGGACAGTAACAAATTTGGACTTAATTGCAATCGCAGAAGTTTTATTGAATATAGCAAATTGAAGTCACCTGCTTGATGGTAATGAATATAAGGCAAAAGGACTATGGACCTAGGGCAATTGCAGTTGATCTGGTGGTTTCCCTAATACGTCTGATGAATTTATTAATCTAATTTTTGACTGGATTTGATGGATACCATTTCAAATATAATTACAAAGTCACTCGGGGGGGCTTTTTTTTTATATAAAGAAGCAATTTTTATTTAGGTGGGTAGACGCAAATGAAGATATCTTATATGCTGTTGGAAGATGTGAAGACAAGAAGATTAGCAATTGGTTCAATCTAGTATGAAGAATTTAAATGATTGATAAAGTTCTTAAATGATGTTCTTAGTTGATTTGTTAATATATATTGATAAATTAATAAGAGGTTTGATTATTAATTAAAAAATTATTATTATTATTATTTCTTATTAAGTGTTTTAATTATAATTGGACCTTGATGGTTTAAAAGTGGAGGACGGAAGAGTTTATATAGTATTTTTTTTAAAATCTGGGGTTTTTTGAATGAGGGTTTCCTTTTTTTTTCTTGTTGTTGTTGTTGTTTTTTTGTTTTAAATGAAAGAAGTTATAAAATATTTTGTTAAATTGTATAGACCTAATAATTTGTTAAGTAACAATTAGCTAAACTGAGTAATGATAGGTTTGATTAGGTAATACTTAATTGTTTTATTAATTGCTGTAATTATAAATGGATATTAATTTTGTTGAATTAGATGGAATAAAGAGAAAGAAGACTTGCTTTCCTTTTATCTATTTGTTTAATGATCATGATTATAATGAGTGTGAAATGGAGTTTAATTTAGAGAATTTAAGCTGTATTTTATTTTGTACTCGCTCTGGGAAGTTCGGGGGGGTGGTGGTTGGGGAGGGGGGAGAAAATGTATGTAAAACTTTTAAAACTTTTTCAATAAAGAAAAAAAATCCTTCTTATGCTTTTTTTAATGAAATAGTTAAAAAATGCCTGTGGTATCAGCTGTTATCCAAAGAAGGTTTTTCTTGCAAGAAAAAAGGACAGAATATTAAAGATATATTGCTTTTTTGCTTTCTCAGATATGGAAAAATGCACCAAGTGTCCAGATGATAAATACCCAAATGAGGACAGAGTTCAATGTATCCCCAAAGTCATAACCTTCCTGTCTTATGAGGAACATCTGGGCATCATCCTGGTCTTTTTTGCTCTACTCTTTTTCCTAACCACAGGCCTTGTTTTAATCATCTTCATTAAATACAGAGAAACTCCCCTTGTCAAAGCCAATAACCGGGACCTCTCTTACATCCTCTTGGTCTCCCTCCTGCTTTGCTTCTTGTCTCCTCTTCTCTTCATTGGTCAACCAAGGAAAGCCACCTGCCTTCTCCGACAAATGGTCTTCAGCATCATCTTCTCAGTTGCCATTTCTTCTCTCTTGGCCAAAACCATCACGGTGGTGCTGGCCTTCCTGGCCACAAAACCAGGAAACCGAGTGAAGCGATGGTTGGGGAAGAGCTTGGCCAACTCCATCATCCTTTCTTGTTCTGCTATCCAAATTATCATCTGCTCCACCTGGTTGGGAGTTTCTCCCCCCTTCCCTGACTCTGACCTCCACTCTAAGCCTGGAGAGATCATCCTGCAATGCAACGAAGGGGCCGTTGTCATGTTCTACATCACCCTCAGCTACATGGGCTTCCTGGCTGCCGTCTGCTTCACGGTGGCTTTCCTGGCCAGGAACCTGCCTGGGGCCTTCAATGAAGCCAAGCTGATCACCTTCAGCATGCTGGTCTTCTGCAGTGTCTGGGTGACTTTTGTGCCCACCTACCTGAGCACCAAAGGGAAATCCATGGTGGCTGTGCAGGTCTTCTCCATCCTGGCCTCCAGTGCTGGTCTGCTGGGCTGCATCTTCATCCCCAAATGCTACATTATTCTTCTGAGGCCGGACCTCAACACAAAGGAGCATCTCACAGCCAGAACAAATGTGAAAACATGAGATATAACACCATTATGATAGTGGAAGAATTATTAAAGTGTCTTTTATTTGAAAGGAGATATTCTTTCCATTTAGATAGTATGCAGAAGTCAAAGAAAATCATATCTATATGTTTCAAAATGTGGAACTGTTGAATGACTAGAATTCTTGCAGCTGTCTCCTTTCAATAAATCCTGCTGAAGAGAACTCTGTGAAAGTCATTCAGAAGAATTTACTGTTCACCTACTGAACATGACACCTTATAAATGTGGGCACTTGTTCCTACTGACAGCAGCTAAACCTTTGTGTGTGTGAGAGAGACAGAGAGAGAGAACAGGAAAAGAGGTCGGGAGGAAGCTGTGGCAACCAAGGATCAGCCTGGTTGTCTGGTTGCATTACGTGAGAATGCTGGAATCATGTGAAATGCCATGTTTGAGTGGCTCTCAGCTGGGGAGGGAAATCTTCATCACTCTTATATATTTCTTTCTTGATTTCCTGACAAAACCTCCTTTGCAGAAAGTGTTCAGCAGAAGAGCTCCTGGGATTTCAGTTTGGGATTGTTGTTTGGTACTTCACACCAAAATAAATAAATAAATAAAGTAAATGGCTCCTAATTCTGAATAGAATCCCTTTGCAAATTCCATTTTAAGGAGATAAGACCAACATCAGTCTAAGCTTCACAAGGACCACAAGCAGAAGGCAGAGAGACTTTACGGCTTTGCCCAACATGGAAGTGGTCTTTTCCCCCACTTTCACTTTCCTCCATCACCCCACATAATATTGGACACTTGGCCATCTCACACTCTAGGAATCCCCAATTCTGGTATCTGAGAAAATATTTCCAACTTTCACACCCGCAATCAATAAGAACTAAGGCAGGACTGGAACTCAGGAGTCTCCTGGGGATTGGCCCAAAGTCACTCAGGAAGATTTCATGCCTATGGGAGGATTAGAACTCAGAGCCTCCTGGACCTTGGCCCAAACTCCCCCAACTGGCTTCCATGCCTAAGGCAGGACTAGAACTCACAATCTCCCGATGATTGTCTCCAAGTCGCCCATTTGGCTTTTATTTGAAAGCTGCTTTGAAAACTTTAGTGAGGGGAGAAAAGTCCCTCGGCTGGCTTTGGTTCTCTGCACCCTCCCCGGGGGGCCCTTGCCCCCCTTCTCCACCCCCCCCAGCACCAAAGGCTCCTCCTGCAGCTGCGGCTCCCTTCTCCCCTCCCCCCTCCCATGAACAGACAGCTGTCACTCAAGCGTCCTGTCCCGCTCCCTCCGCCCAGCAGGGGGTCTGCCTGAGGCCCTCCCTCCCCCCTCCCCTCCCGCCGCCTCGTCCCCACAGGAGCCTCTTCGGGGCTGGCCAGGAGCCTCGCCAGAGAGCCGGTTGGAGAGCAGCGGGCGAGCGAGCGCCTGGACGGGCTTCTTCCCAATCGGGCTGCGGGGGTGGCTGGCGGGGCTCCCGGCACCTCTTCCCTCCCAGGCCACGTCGGGGCTCCGGCTCCAGAGGCTGCGGCGGCCCCACCGAGGAGAGTGGCCGGAGGACCCGGGGGAGGCGAGCATGGTCCCCAAATCTGGGAGCGGGAGAAGCCCGGGGGGAGGGCAGGCAGGCGGCCTCGGGGGCTCTGAACCCAGGAGGAACCCCCGGGGGCTACAGGGGGGAAGCCTCTCTCCGTCTCTCTGTTATTCAGAGACCGGAGCCCTGATCGGAGGAGGTTCTGCTTTGAAGAGGCGGTTTAAAGGAAGCCTGGTGTTCTAGACGTGAAGGGGGGGAGTGAGAAAAGGCGGGGGGGCTGTTTGATGTGTAGCAGAGGGTGGTGGGAGGTCGGGAGGTCGGAGGGGCGACAGCAGGCAAAGGCTGAGCGCTCCAGCTCCTCTCCAAAGAGCCGCAAAGGGTTTTGGAAGGCGGAGCAAAGCCTTCAGAGTCAGGGGAGCTGTTGGGTGGCTGGGCGGTTCTTTCTTCCATCCTTTCCTGGGTGCAAAGGGAGGGGGACGGGCAAGGGGCGGGTGGGATGGTTGGATGTTTGGGCAAGGCGAGAGGGGGGCGGGGAGGCGCCTTAATAGACATCATCTGTCCATCCATCTTTGTTCGAGACTACGTTGAGTGTCCACTTCTCTGCGTTAAATAAATAGACAGACAGACAGACAAACAAACAAATCAATAAAGAGAAGGTGGCATTTCTATTTAATCTCCTGTCCAATGGCCTCATCCAGGCCATCCTGAAGAATTAGGAATTTGCATGAAATCTGTGTGAACTGACGGGAAGGGAAAGGGGGATTGGAAGAGGAGGGGGAGGGGAAGGAGAAGGGAAGGGGGAGAAACCCCCGTCATCTTTCCTTGTCTTTGGGGGGTTTTGTAAATTACAAATAACAGAGGAAGAATCAGCCTGACCTGCTCAAAACTCCCGAGATCAAAGCAATCCAAAGGCCTCCCTCTTCAGAAGGGACCCCGTGCAGCTGTCTGGGCTTCTGGACTTCTGTTGATTTCCTTCCCCTTCCCCTTCTTTTCCCCTCTTCTCTCCCTCCCTCCCTCCCGTCTTTTCCTCCCTCCTCACCTGCCATCAGGTGTCCGCAGCATATTTGTGACCTTCCCTTACGCAGCAGAGCAAACCCCACCCAGCCAGGCTACCTCAAAACCAGCCCAATCTCTCCTCCCACCCCTGCAACTTCCCAATAAACCCGACCCCGAGATCGGGCTGAGGGGGGGGGGGACGTTCGGGAGCTCCCAGGCCTCAGCCCAGCTGCCATTGACAAAGGCAGAGGGGGAAGGGGGGAAAGTCTGGGCTGTTTGACCGAGGAAGGGAGGGTCTCCTGGGACGGAACTGAAGGGCCCTCATGAAGGGGCCTCTGCAGAACCTCGAAGCTGGAAGGTCTGGAGGGGAGGAACCGGATTCACCTGAATTCGAACAAAAGGCAGATTTTGCCCTCCTGACTCTGGGCACCTTCCATCTTCTCTCTCCTCCCCCAAGGCAGAGGAAGCTCCTCCTTGTCCAGATCTTGCTGTCTACAGTTGTGGGAGTGAAGAAGGGCCCAGTTGTCCCAATCACCCCTCCCCCACTTGCAACTTCCCAATAAAACTGACCCTGAGATTGGGCGGGGGGGAGGCAAAGTTTTGGAGTCCCTAAGACTTAGCTTAGCTGCTCTCGGCAAAGGGAAAAGGTGGAAAGGGGGAGGGTCTGGCCTTGGACACAGCTCCCCTCGCCCCTCCCTCCATTCACTTCCCAGCCAGCAGCTGCAGGCAGGAGGAGCACAACAGGCCAAGAGAAGCGGGGTGGGGCAGGATTGGGAGTGGGGGGCAGGGCAGTTTTCACCTCTTCCCCCAACCCAAGGCCCCTCGGCCTCAGTATCCAAGGGCGACTCCCTCAGTGGGGAGAGCAGAGCAAGGAAGAGGGTGGGGGGTCCGGAGGCTGAACCAGGGGATGAGGATGAAGGGAGGGGGAATGTCCGGTCTAAGGAAGAGAAGGGCTGCAGGGGATGGGACAGTATCGCCCAATACTTGGGTGGCTCTCACGGAGAAGAGGGGCTCCATTCATCCTCCAGGGCCCCTGAAGGCAGGAAGAGAAGCAACGGCTGGAAGCCCAACGAAGAGAAATTCAACCTAGAAATCAGGAGAGATTTTCTGACAGGGAGAACTAATAATCAGGGGAAGAGTTTGCATCCCGGAAGTTGTGGCTGCTCCATTAATGGAGATTTTCAAGAAGAGATTGGAGAAGCCTTTCTCTGAAATCCTTTAGCATCTCTGGCTTGAACAGGGGGTTGGTCTTGAGGACCTCCAAGGTCCTGTCCCGTCCCGTCCCGTCCCGTCCCGTCCCGTCCCGTCCCGTCCCGTCCCGTCCCGTCCCGTCCCGTCCCGTCCC
>WNWU01000229.1:30319-42610 GCA_012654045.1 Ptyas mucosa
ATTCTATTCTATTCTATTCTATTCTATTCTATTCTATTCTATTCTATTCTATTGTCAGATCCCTAAGAGTGATACTGCCAATCAGTTGAGAGAAGGGGGAGACTTGGATTCAATTTACTAGCAATGCCTGTGTCAACAGATATTTTACAACCTATATCCTAGTGCCAAAGAGCCCTGAGAGCCTTGTAACATGGAGGAATGTTGATGATAGCCATGTGGGTTGTTTCACTTTAAAGGATAATGGTGTGAATGCATGTTTGTTCAGGTTCTCAGGGAAACTAATAAAGAAAACATCTTCACACTTGTGTATTGGCTAAAATCTGCATTCTGACTTAAAGGGAGGGGCCTCTACTACTTTAATCCTACTTGTCTTGCTTAAGGGTATTCAGCTCTTTCTTTAACAGGGTTGCTATCACTTCTGCTTAATAAAAGGATCCTTTTGAACTATCACGTTTCAAGAATCTTTACTTTCTTAAGATGGAAGGAGAGGCAATCATTACAGATGGAGAAGAGGCTGAAGAAGCCAAGCCAAAGGGGGTCAAATAGAGAGCAATATTCAGAGTTTTGGGGGGGATGAGAAAGAGGCAAAACATCCTAGAATTGCAGAGGGAGGGGGGCTTAAGCCCCTTCCCCAGAAAAGGCTGCAATGAAGAGGGTCTCCTCAGCTGGGGGCTCTGGAGGGTCCACAGGGGACCCCCATCTTCCTCAGAGTCACGACCTCACCCCTCCAGGGTGAGGCCGGCTGTCTTTTCCTCCCGGGCAACCCCGGATCCCCCTTGGAAGGCCCAGCCCTGCATGGCTTCTCCTCACAGGAGCCTCTCCTGGAAAGACACCAAGCCCAAGTGAGGCTGGAGAAACCCCGGGGGCTGCATCCCCGCCCCCAATATTCAACCCTGGGACCCATAAACCAGGTTAGTCTCTTCCCAGGAATGCCCCAGATCCCGTCCTCCTTCCTGGCCATCCTGGGCTTTCTCCGTGGGTCTGGGCTTTGCTTTCCCGTGGGTGACCCATGCATGGAAAGAGGTGGCTGAGCAACATGGGATATGGTCTCCCCCGTTTCCAGGACTCAGAACACGGAACCTGGAGGGAGACTTTGCAGATCTGCTTCCCTTCCGCACCACGAGGCTCCCCAGCTTCCTTCTCCCAAGAGGGGCTCCCCACTCAGCTGGGCAGAGTCCTGTCTGGCATCCCTGCAAGAGCCTCCTTTCCTGGCCTCTGCATGGGAAAGGGAAGCAGGGGAACATGGGACATGGGCTTCTGCATTCCCAGGTCTCTGAAGATGGAAGTTGGAATCTGAAGATCACCTTTCCATCTGCAACACGAGGGTCCTGAGCTCCCCTTCCCTCCCTCCCCTCCCCACATGGGCTGAGAGACAGACTTGATTTGTCCATCTCTTTTCACTTGGTTTTTTTCTAACGTCCCTTTCTCTCTCTCTGTCTCTCCCTCTCCCTTCCCCCCCTCTCTCTCTGATTTTTTTTTAACTACTCAAATTTTGAGTAGTTAAAGTAGTGAAAACTACTTTTTCACTAAGGTTGATTTTGTTCTAGAAGTCTGGCCACACTATTGCATCAGCCCTTTTGTGCGATGCCCTTGAGCATTAGCATTCAAAATAAAGTAAATTTTGGTTCCAATTCAGCTGGCAACTATTTCAGATCTGTAACATGCTCTGGCATTAACTGGCCCCCAGAGTTTTCTCTTTCATCACTATGCGAACAAATATCAGATTTATTTATTTCTTCAGCCACAGGTGCCGTGTATTCCCTTCAGGGCCAGTTTGACGCATGGAGCTCCCAAACCTCTCAATTCTAGTTGACCGATTTAATTCCATCTCTGCCCCTGTTATTATGAATCACATGGAGATTATTTCCCTTTCATTTCCCTCCAGAGAATTTCCCAGCAATTTCCAAGTCCAAGAACTATTTGAATCATCCAGGGATCCCTCCTGAGAGGGAGAATTATGATAAAAGTTTCAGCTCTGCTGTTTGGCCGAATCCTCCAGGGGAGACTTTGGGCAGAAAAATAAGGAGTTTTGGGACAGGCAGAGTCTGTGCTCTTGAATGTACGTCTCTCTCCTTTCCAGGTGAAGCTGAGTGTTTCTCTGTGTTTCAATCAGGAAAGCAACTGGATCATATTCCACCTTGTGAGAGTCCTTTGAATTCTTCTAATTATTCTTTAGAAACAGAAAACAGATTGATTGATTCACCCATGAATTATGGACCTCCTGCTTCTGATGCTGCTTTTGTCCCATCCAGTCTCTGGGAAGCTGAGAATGAAATGCCCGCTGAGTTTGGAGAACCAGGATGGAAAACAACCACAGAGCTATCACAGCCCAGGAGACCATCTCATTGGTTTAGTCCTCACTGGAAATAAAATATTGCATATAAAGTTGCTTTTCAACATGGCTCCTTCTCTTCAGTTTTTTTTCCATGATCCGTAAGTCATTCAGGGTGATGGAGTTGCAGTCCCTCCATTCTAACACTCTCCTTCTTTTCATTTTTTTATTTTTCATTTCTCCCTATATTGGGGAATATGTTTAATTTCCTGAATGATTTTGATTTCCATGGTTTCTCTGTTTGGTCTGATTTTGTGAAAGCTGAAAGGGGTGCAGATTATTTTCCCTTACTCACTTCAATCCTTAATTTATCACTTGAATAATGAATTTAAAGTAGTGGTGGAATCAGTTGTAGTTGCCATAGGCAATTTCCATATTTGTGTAACTAATCATTGGTTTTGGATCAATGTTGGCTTAAGGCTCAGTAGGCTTGTGGAGGATTATATATTAAAAAGTATTTATTGTTTCTTTTGATTATAATGACATGTTTTAACAATAGGAATTTTCATGGTTTTTCATATGGCTTACGATTCATTTTTAACATTCAAATGGTCAACAAGAATTCCCATCTCTTCCACAACCTCACACTTGGCTACAACATCCACGACAACTATTTTAGCACTTTCCTCACTTCAGATGCTTTGCTGGACATGCTCTCCACTGGAGAAGCCAATGTCCCCAACTACAGCTATGGAAGGAAGGAGAACCTTCTGGCTCTTCTTGATGGAGCTGACAGGGAGATCTCCATCCAAATGTCAACATTAGGAGGCACCTACAAAGTCCCTCAGGTTTGTGTGTGTTTTTCTCCTTCTGGTAAAGTGAGTGGCGGGTGGTGGTAGGTGAGCAATAGATGCAATCATGTCTTCTCCATGGAATTCAAGAGCTGCTTTTCTCCATATTAGCAAAAATGACAGTATTTTACCCCATTATGTTCATGTTGAGATTAATCATAAAAGGCCTAAAATGCAAGCAATACATTCCCTGGAGAAGACATTCTACCAAATATTTAACTGATCAGAAAATATCCCTGGTTGTTCGGGCCTCTATTTGCATCTTCATTTTCACACATAAATAATGCTTGTCCTATCCAGTTGGATTGAAGTTGGCAATAGTAGCATTTTACCTATCTAAAAAGTGGAATAAAAATTACTCTAGCAATTATAGGCCAAATAGACTAACAGATATTGTGGCTAAAATTTATGCTATGATCCTCTTAGTTAAACTTGAGAAAAATCTATTTCTTACAGAAGACCCAGAATGTTTTAGGTAGAGTTAAAAGCTATATAGATATTATAAGAAATAATGGATGTTAATAATCTAATATTGGCAACAAATTTGTCTTGAAATATCTAATCAATACCAGCAAAGTAAAACACAGTTTGCAGGTTTTATAGATGTTAATGCAGCATTTGACTCAATAAACAGAGAAATATGATGGAGAAAATGGATGGCCCTCAAAATGGAGCTCAGACGTTTGGCCCTAATCCAAGCCCTTGTTTGAGAGGGAGGTTTGGGATCAATGGAGCCATGAGAAGAAGGATCTATGCTTACCAAGGAGGAAGGGAAAGAGTGCATATTTAAACACTTCTTATTCACTGTAAATATGAATGACTTACTAGGAGTAATGAAGGATAAATAAAAAACCATATCATTAATAAATGATATTTCATTTTTTGACAAAAATGACAAAATTAGTAGACCAATGAAATGCAGTGCATGTAATATACAGTACTTGGATTTCAGAAAGGCTTTGACAAAGTAAACCACAACCTATTTCTCGGGAAGCTGAAAATATGTGGGATAGACAGCATCACCCCCAGATGGGCTCAGCCTGTGGTCCTCAATGGAACTATGTCTGTATGGAGGGAAAGAAGCTGTGGGGGACCCCAAGGTTCCATTTTAGGCCCAGTTCTCTTCAACGTCTTCCTGAATGATTTGGATGAGGGGAGAAATGGGGAAATCATCAAATTTGAAGACAACACTAAAGTGGCAGGAATAGCCAACACCCCAGAAGATAGGCTGAAGATCCAGATGGATCTAGGTAGACTTGAACCCTGGGCCTATCGAACAAAATGAAATTTAATGTAGAGAAAAGTAATGTTTTACACTTAGGCTAGAAGAACCAAAATGTCCACTTACTGATTAGGTGAAACCTGGCTAAATAGCAGTAACTGTGAAAGGGATCTTGGAGTCTGAGTGGATAATCATTTAAATATGAGCCAGCAATCTATGGCAGCAGCCCAAAAAAGCTAATTCAGTCCTAGCCTGCATTAACCAAGGGATAAAATCAAGATCATATGAAGTATTGGTACAGCTTTATAATGACTTGGCAAGACCACATTTGGAATAGTGCATCCAGTTTTGGCCACTATATTATAAAAAAGATGCAGAGACTCTGGAAAGAGTGCAGAAAAAAGGAACTAAGATGATTAAGGGCCTGGAGACTAAAACATACGAGGAACAGTTGCAGGAATTGGGTATAGCTAGTGTAGTGAAAAGGACTGGGAAATAATAACAATGTACCAAATAATAGCAATGTACCAAAATTTGAGAGGCTGCCCCAAAGAAGAAGAGGTCAATCAGTTTTCCAAAGTACTAAAGGCAAGACAAGGAACAGTGGATGGAAACTAATCAAGGAGAGAAACAACCTAGAACTAAGGCGAAATTTCCTGATGGGGAGGAATGGAACGTCTACCCTTCAGAAATTGATCCCTGGAGGCTTTTAAGAAGAGACTGGACAGCCACTTGTTTGGAATAGTATAGATAGAAACAGATTAACAGAGTTGGAAGGGACCTTGTAGGTCATCAACTCCAAGCAGACCCTACACCATTTCTGACAGATGACGGTCCAGTCTCTTCTTGAAAGCTTCCAGTGATGAAGCTCCCACAACTTCTGAAGGTAACTTCTGTTCCCTGGGTTGATTGCTCTCTCTGTCAGAAAATTTCTCCTTATTTCTAGGTTGAATCTCTCCTTATTCAATCTCTATCCATTATTCTTTGTCTGGCCTCTAGGTGCTTTGGAAAACAGCTTGACTCCTTCCTCTCTGTGGCAGCCCCTCAAATATTGGAAGATTGCTATCATGTCTTCCCTGGTCCTTCTCTTCATTAGACCAGCCATGCCCAGTTCCTGCAACCGTTCATTCTATGTTTTAGTCTCCAGTCCCCTAATCCTCTTGGTTGCTCTTCTCTGCACTCTTTCTACAGTCTCAACATCTTTTTTATAGTGTGGTGACCAAAACTGGATGCAGGATTCTAGGTGTGGTTTTACTAAGGCTTTATAGATTGGTATTAGTACCTCTCTTGATCTTGATTGTATCCCTCTATTAATGCAAGTTAGGATTAAATTGGCTTTTTTGGCTGCTGGCTCATATTTAACTGGTTGTCCACTAAGACTCCAAGATCCCTCTCACAGTTACTGCTATTAAGCCCTCTTTAACCCAGTCTATATGTGTACTTTTGGATTTTTCTTACCCAAGTGTCAGACTTTACTTTTCTCTACTTTGGATTTCATTGTGTTAGATCTCTCTTAGCTTGTTGAAGTCAGCTCTTAAAGACTCAACTCTTAGCCTGCTGGAGCAGAGCTTGGACTAGAAGACCTCCAAGGTCCCTTCCAACTCTCTTGGACTGTTCCTGTTGGTTGAGTTCCTTGTGCTTGATTAAGGATGTTTGGGGGGCTCCCCAGAGGCTTAGAGCCAGAGGGATTGAATGGGACGTTTGCCAGTTTCTTTATGGGCTGAGAGTTGGGTCTGGTGTGGTGTGGATGTTCTAGTCTGACTGGTGGGAGAGGCCATCTATGGGGTGGTGTGGGGTGTCTGCATGAGGGTGTGGGGGAGACAAAGTGCAGGCAGATGTTAGGCATGGCCTCCTCCTTCTCTTGCTTCTCCCTGAGAGGCTCTGGAGCAGCAGGAGCTTCTGCCTGCCTCCAAGACCTTCCACCCAGCCCTGTCCTCCTGTTCTGCCCCCCTGCTCCCTCAGCCTTGTGGCCTCTGGGGGTCTCTGTTCCCCCTTGGCCTCTCCTGGGGACCCCTTCAGCTTCTGGCTGCTCTCCTCTCTCCTCGTCTCCTGCGGGCTGTTCGGCTCCCGATTGCTCAGCCTATTCAGCTGCTCAGTTCTGGCTCCCAGATGCGGCTCTGGCCAGACTCACCTGGCACATGAGGTAGCAAGTCCTCCACCCCTCCTCCCTCCCTCCCTCTGTCCCCCAATCCTCCATCCTCTCCTGGACAGACAGATGGACATGAACTCCTTCGATGCTCTTTCTATGGAGATATTTTAAACCCAATAACCAATAGGCATCCTGGCCATTCCGACACTGCTTAACTCCAGTGACTGCTTAAAGAGGAACAGACTGTGGTTACGGCAAAGATGGCTAGATTCTCCGCAGAAACGCTGGGGATTCATGGGAAACACGTGAATGATCCACCATAGCTATTTCACACAACTAAAGTAGCAACCCTTTTGCATTACTACTCCTTTGTATTTAATGACTATGAGCCTCACAGTTTAAGGAGTGATATTATAATATCATTAGGCCCTGTGAAACTGACATTGATATCCAAATTGTGATTTTAATATAGAGTTTATCTGTTGTTTATTATTTCATTCTAGAATTTTTAACTGGATATTCCTTGAGTATTTTTATCTGTTCTGGTCTTTAATTGTAATAAACTTGATTTGATTTGAGCAATTCGATTTACCAAGAAGGGTACTTAAAAAGGGCATATGATAGAGTTGACTGTTCCCCATTCAGTGAATACTTTCCTCAGATAAAGGAACAATTCTTGAGTCTTAAGGAAATGCACCATCACTTTGAGGTTGCTGTGATCACATCTAAAAAAATAGGACAGAACCGACCATTAATTGCTGGACAGTTTCTGTTAGTGGCTGATAATGAATGAGAACAGCCTGCCCAAATCTGATGGCCTCCAGATGTGAATTTATTTTATTTTTTATTTATTTTATTTAAAATTTATATACCGCCCTTCTCCCTGAGGACTCAGGGCGGTGAACAGCCAGAATTAAAAACATACAATACAAATATTAAGAATTAAAATACATATAAATTTGGCTCCAATTTTAAAACTAACAAACCAATTTAAAAAACGTCTAAAATTTCTTCTTAAGCCAGCCCGGCTTGTTGAAAAAAGTAGGTTTTAAGGGCACGGCGGAAGGCACTGAGGTCTTGAGATCTCCTTATCTCAGGGGGCAGCTGGTTCCATAGGGTAGGTGCCCCCACAGAGAAGGCTCTCCCCCTGGGGGTCACCAGCCTACATTTTTTGGCTGACGGCACCCCGAGGAGGCCCTCTCTGTGGGAGCGCACGGATCGATGGGAGGTCGTCTGTGGCAGTAGACGGTCCCGTAGATAACTAGGTCCTATGCCATGGAGCGCTTTAAAGGTGATAACCAACACCTTGAAATGCACCCGGAAGATCACTTGGAGCCAGTGCAGCTCGCGCAGGAGCGGTGTTACATGGGAGCGCCATGTTGCTCCCGTCACTACCCGCGCGGCCGCATTCTGGACCAGTTGAAGCCTCCGGGTGCTCCTCAAGGGGAGCCCCATGTAGAGAGCATTACAGTAGTCAAGGCGAGAGGTGACAAGGGCATGAATGACTGTGCACAGGGACTCCCGATCGAGAAAGGGCCGCAACTGGTGAATCAGGCGAACCTGACAAAAGGTCCCCCTGGTCACAGCCGTCAGATGATCCTCCAAGGACAGCTGCCTATCCAGGAGGACTCCCAGATTGCAAGCCCTTTCGGTGGGGGCCAGAGACTTGCCCCCAATAGTTAGTGATGGAGTCAACTGACTATATTGGGATGCCGGGAGCCACAGCCACTCAGTCTTGGAAGGGTTGAGCTTGAGCCTGTTCTTCCCCATCCAGATCCGCACAGCCTCCAGGCACTGGGACATCACTTCAAGGGCATCGTTGGGGTGGTCTGGGGTGGAGATGTACAGCTGGGTGTCGTCAGCGTACTGATGGTATCTCACCCCAAAACCACGGATGATCTCACCCAGCGGCTTCACATAAATGTTGAACAAAAGGGGCGAGAGGACCGATCCCTGTGGCACTCCACATATAAGAGGCCTCGAGGTCGACCTCTGCCTCCTGCCAACACAAACTGCGACCGGTTAGAGAGGAAGGAGGAGAACCACCGTAACACGGTGCCTCCCACCCCCAGCTCTTCCAACCGATGCAGCATGATACCATGGTCGATGGTATCAAAAGCCGCTGAGAGATCTAACAGGACCAGAACAGAGGAGCACCCCCTTTCCCGAACCCTCCAGAGATCATCAACCAACGCGACCAATGCCGTTTCCGTGCTGTGCCCAGACCTGAAACCTGACTGGAACGGATCTAGATAAGATGTTTCCTCCAGGAATTGTGGAAACTGTTGCGCGACCACACTCTCAACAACCTTCGCCATAAAGCGAAGGTTGGAGACAGGACGATAGTTAGCCAATATTGCCGGATCCAGGGATGGCTTCTTGAGGAGGGGCCTCACCACCGCCTCTTTCAAGGCAGTGGAGAAGTGACCCTCACTCAATGAAGCATTGATAAACGCCCTGGAGCCAGCCTCGTGTAACCTCCCGGGAAGCCAGTACCAACCAGGAGGGACACGGGTCCAGTAAACATGTGGCCACACTCAGTCTCCCCAAAATCCTGTCCACATCCTCAGGGGTCACAGAGTCAAACTCTCCCCAGATAATATTCTCAAGACTATTACTTGTCACCCTGCCTTGATCTACCCAGTCGGAGTCCAAATCCCCCCGGATCTGAGCGATTTTGTCATACAGGTATTGTCCAAAGTCCTCCGCCCTGCCTTCCAAGGGATCCTCCTGCACTCCCGGATGGAGCAGGGAGCGGGTCACCCTAAACAGGGCGGCTGGACGATTCCCTGATGACGCAATAGAGGTGGAAAAGTAATTAAACTTTGCCGCCTTTATCGCCACTAGGTAGGTCTTAATATGTGACCTTACCAGTGTTCGATCAGATTCAGTGAGACTGGCCCTCCAACCGCTCTCCAGGTGTCTTTTCCGGTGCTTCATTTCCCGCGCGGGATCGGCACCGGGTCAGAGGCCGCAGAGGCACGACTCAATCCAAGGCTCCACAAGCCGCCCGATCCCAGGCGGCTGCCAGGTCCTCGGCCGAGCCGTGTGCCAGATCCTCAGGAAATGGCCCAAGCTCCATCTGGAACCTATCAGGATCCATCAGGCGCCTGGGGCGGATCCATCTAATTGGGTCTGCCTTCCTGCGGTGGGGTGTAGCGGTTCGAAGATCTAGGCGAAGGAGTACGTGGTCAGACCATGACAAGGGTTTCTTGTCTATATCCCCTATAACCAGATCACTCAACCACTGGCCAGAGACAAAAATCAAGTCCAGAGTGTGTCCCCCCGTGAGTAGGGCCATGAACTAACTGGGTCAGGTCCATGGCCGTCATGGAAGCCATGAACTCCCGAGCCATCTCAGACGTCTCGCCAACGGATGGCAAGTTGAAATCACCCATGACTAAAAGCCTGGGTGTCTCAACTGCCACCGCGGCTATCACGTCGAGTAGCTCAGGCAGGGCTGCTGATACGCAGCAGGGAGCCAGGTACGTGAGCAGCAAGCCCATCTGAACCCCATGGCCCCATTTCACAAAGAGGGACTCACATCCAGCAGTCTGTGGCACAGTGGTCTCCCTCGGACCCAGATCCTCGCTAATAATAACCGCCACCCCCCACCCCTCCCCTGGGCCCTCGGCTGATGGAATGCTCTGAAGCCTGGTGGGCAGATTTCAACCAGAGGGACACCTCCCTCCGGGCCCAGCCAGGTCTCAGTAATACCCGCCAGGTCCGCTCCCTCCTCCTGTATAAGGTCGTGAATGAGGGGGGCCTTATTTACTACGGACCTGGCGTTGCACAACATCAGCTTAAGGCCCAGGTCCTGAGTACCTGTGCCACCTAGTATCTGGGGGGAGCCTTGGGGATCAGGGTGAGCAATCGCTCTTAAACAGCGAGTGCGCGCCCCCGGCACATGATGCGGTCCTCTGCTCCAGCCATATCTGCCCCTCCCATCTACCGTGCTAATGGTACAGCCCTCATAAATGTCAACCCCCATTCTCTCCCCAGTCCCTCTTTCTGCACCTCCCAAGCCGTTACCCCGTGCCGGGCTCTGCTCTGACCTAGGTGGATTTCCCCCCCCCATCCCCTTTGGCCGTCTGCCCAATTTTATTTAAAAAAATATTAACCCCGCTCCCAGAACCCCTTAAAATCTTCTTAAAAAACGTTCCCAAAAAACCCCATAAATTCTTCCTTGCTCCATACCATCTCTCTGGACTCCAAAGTCCGTCATTGAGATAGGCCCTTGGTAATGTAGAGGGCCAAGCCTGTGAGAGGGGGGAGTCTCGCAGGGCGAGGAGTTCCAACGCCGAATACATGCAAACATTGGGGGGGGGGAAGTCCAAGGTAGGGGGTCGCAGATGTTGTAAGGGAAAATTCCGGTTCATAGTCCAGGTTGCCGGACTCCATTGCCCTCTCACGGCGATGGGGAAGGAGGTGCAAGCCATTTGAACCTGGTGCTTACCGACCAGTCTTCCTCTCACCTAGGCTGACCCAGGAAACTTTGATAGAAAACCCAGGAATCAGGTAGTCATGTTCCGCCTCTCCTCGGCCTTGGGTCCATAAACCAGTATCCCACCTGAGTTAGTAGCATCGCGGAATCATCTTGCTCTTAGGGGATATAGTTCATAAATTTGGTCCAAGGAATCTTGCAAGGCAGGGAAATCACACAAGTTGTAAAAAAGTGGGAATCACCACAATGGGAGCAATTCAGCAGGCCAGAATAGACAAGATGGTTATAGCCATATGGGCGGAGAGAGAAGGGGGGGGATTCAGACCACTCGGGTTCATAGTCATGTTCCAGCCCCCCCCCCCATAAATCTCTCAACTTCCCATTGGGTAGTAGATATTGTTCCACTAGGGTCCATATGAAGGCAGCCCTACCCCCCGGGGTAGGCACTCACAATCGCCCCGGGCAAATCTGAAGCTACTTGCCAGAAAGCTCCCAAAATGGCTGAGAAGGAGTCTGCAGGCCTTTGGGAGCTGACCCAGGCATCAGCTGCTACCACCGCTGTCGTCATTGCGGCCGCCGCTGCCGCCACCCATGCCGCCGCCATCAGCCCTCCCGCGGTCGCCCCCAGCCGCCCCTTGCCTCTACAGATAGTATTCAAGGCGTCCGGGGCGTGGGGAATGAATGCCTGCTCCTGATTCATGCTTGGCAACAAGTCCAACTTCCTCCGAGAAGGGGGACCCAGATGTGTTTGCCAACACTGGTGCTGCTCCGTTTGTAGACCGGAGACCAACACTTTGATGTTGTGTCTGCTGCTGCAGCTCCGGGAGACCTAAAATAACAGCAGAGCTCAACATTGTGAGCAGATCCTTTTAATTTCACCTGGACCGGAAGCTCCCAGGAATTGCCCAGGCCCCTCTCCTCTTGAAGGGCCTCTCAGCTCTCTGGATCTTGATGGAGAGAGCACAGGAAGGAAGGAAGGAAGGAAGGAAGGAAGGAAGGAAGGAAGGAAGGAAGGAAGGAAGGGAGGGGTCCATGGGGTGTGGGCGATGGAGAGGCCCTTCCCTGATGACCTGCCAGCTTCTCAGCTCAGGGTCCGGCCAGGTGGGCGCAGGGCCAATGGCTCACCAGTCACTGACCACCGTGCCACTTCCTGCTGCCCACAGCAGGCAGGAAAAGAGACAGAAGGAAGGGACAATTTCACAGAAGGCGTTTCCTCCTCCTAAAGAATCCTATCCCAGCTCCAGAGAGGCTCCAGGCCCCTCGCAAAGCCTTCCGATGCCTTTGCACAATGGAGCCCAGACTTGGCCGATGCTTCCTTGGAGACCTTGAGCCGAGGAAGCCCCTGGGACGGTCGCACCCAACACTCGGGCAATGTCGCCTCTTGGAACGGGCTGCAGCCTCCGGCGGACCCAG
>WNWU01000231.1:0-16594 GCA_012654045.1 Ptyas mucosa
AGAACGTTTCATATAACCTGAAATAGGCAATTCCTGGGATGGCAGCAATACATGAGCACCACACTTTGAAAAGGGGTGGGGTGGATTAAAATGCAAGGCCCACCTGCACAGGTGTGATCCCTGAAGGTGGCTATCTTTCACAACTCTAAGATACCATGTTACAAAAGCTTAGGGTTTTAAAAGTTAGGGAAGACAGAATATTGGATTTCTATGGAACGAAGCGTAATCTGAAGGGCAGGCAGGGAAAAGGAAGGGAAAGGAAAGGAAAGGAAGGGGGAAGGGATAAAGAGAAGGAAGGTAGAGGAAGGGAGGGAGGGGAAGGAAAAAAGGGAGGGAAGGAGGAGGAAGGGAAGAAGGGAGGGAAGGAGGAGGAAGGGAAGAAGGGAGGGAAGAGGAAGGAAGGAAGGTTTAGTTAATTTAAAATGCATTTCATTTTAAAAAAGCAAAAACAAAATTAGTCTTAAGAACTAATCAATAACTCTGTCCACCATTCCTTTGTCGTGCCACTTCCAGATTGTCTGTCTGTTTGTCTGTCCACCTGTCCATCTCTCTGCCTTGTGTAATTCACTCATAACTCTGTAGCTACCTTAACTGACATCATAAGAGCTGCTATTTCCCCTCCCTCCCTTAGGGCGTATCAAAGTACTTCGTTTGCAGTGCGCTGACCTGCTATACGATCAGTTTGAATTATGGGTTCTACGAATGGATTCTTTATTCTCCCGATGTGGTAAGAAAAGCGTTGTGAAAAGCCGATACAGTCTTAAAGAAGGTGTTGTTGTTTAAGCCATCGGTCACCAACCGCGAGAAAATTTTGGTGGTCCACAGAAAAATGATTTGTATTTTTTTTTATATTGCATTAAATCAGGGGTCCTCAAACTATGGCCCCTGGGCCAGATACGTGCAATGAATGTTTGTGTTGCTATAGAGAGTCTCTCCCTTTGAGGTCTTCTTGTGTGGGTCGGAGGGGGGCAGAAATTCCGACTTGGGGTCTGCTTCACCCTCCTGGTGTGGGGCTTTGGGCGAAGACTGGAGGGAAGTGCCGCTGGTGGCAAGGAGCCGGAGGGCCTTGTTCCAGTGGGACTGGATCATGGCCTGGAACTGGCTGACCATCTCAGCCCGCTGAGCCTTCAGGCGCCGGTACCTGGCCTTGCACTCTCACAGGTCTTCCCTCTGCTTGGAAAGCCTATGCTTGTAGTCCTCAGTGAGGTGCTTCTGCTGAGCCTTCTTCTCGATCAGATCCAATTTGAACTGAGCTGTTTTGCCAACTCTTTTTTGTGGTGGCTGCTTAGCTCCAACAACTGCTTCCTGTTGGGGCCCTAAGGAGCCCGGGTGGGCAGGCAAGGAGTTGCTGGCAGGAGAGGGGTGAGTAGAGGCCGGTGTAATTCCCCTCAATGTTTAGTGACATTGAGTTGGCCACGCCCACCCAGCCGATCATTAGGCAGATCATATTAGTGGTCCATGGGATTTATAATTATGAATTTAGTGGTCCCTGAGGTCCGAAAGGTTGGGGACCCCTGGTTTAAGCAAAGCATCTCTCCCTTGATTAGAGATCAACTCTTCTCTTAAATGAGCCCATTACTCTGCTTTCTCAAGAAATTTCTTTGTCATGGATGCGGGTTCCATGTGGGTCGGTGTCACATTGTTCATGTTAAACATCTACAGCTTCTTTGGCTGAGGAACTCTGGGAGTTGAAGTCCACAAGTCTTAAAGGCGCCAAGGTTGGAGACCCTTGATCTACACAAACCTGCTGCAGGTGAAATATCATCGTATTTGGATGTGTTCTGTCCCCGTCCTCCACACGCACAAATCCACACAGACAGTCGAGGGTTAAATAATTGGCACACACAAACAGTCCATTATCAGAGGCTTGGCAGCTCTACGGGAACCAGCTGCCAAGTTCTTTACTATAACAAGAAGGGGGGTGTTCCTCCACCAGATAACAAATGCAATACACAGCGGCTGGGAAAAAACAGTCCAATTCACAATCCTTCAGCAGACTGAGGCTTTGCACCAAAGAAGCTTGCAAGAATTAACTTTGTCCGTCACAGAATCTAAACGGCCACCCCCCTCCTTTATATAGCCTGTGGGGTGTGGTCCAGTGACTCAGCTTAATCCCTGGCATGCCTCCTCCTCTGCTGTGATCGTTTAGCTTGCCGACGCTGACGTGGGTCCAGCCACAACTTATCTCCCTCATCACTCTCCGACCGATCAGAGACACCTGGCTCCTGGCCAATCTCCTCTCCTTCGGCCAACACCTGAGGAATTGTCAGAGAGGAGGGGCCGGGGGAGGGAGGCCTGGCCGGCTCCTCTCCTTCATGTTCGGAGCCTTCTTCCTCTGATATGATGGGCTCAGGGGTCAGAGCCACAACAGGATGATACTCGTTGTGCATCTCCACCCTTGATGAATTAAGCAATGCGGTGACTGAACTTTCTTGGTGCCTGGAAGCTGTTGAGATTGAGTGTTTTTTCCGGTGAGACCAGTCTATCAGGGCAACCTGATCTACCCAAATAGGGGGCGGATCATACTGCTTCCATTTTTGCCTTTCATCCCCAATCCAGGAGCCTTTCCAGGCAGTAGCTTTCGCCACAAACCATTTTTGTGTTGAATTTATATTAACTGACAAAGAAATAAAGGGAGACTAGTATAGATCTATTTCAAGCTATTTCAAACTATCTGGAATGAGCTTCCCCCCGAGATTCGGAGGATCCCGGACCTATGCACCTTCCACCGTGCTCTCAAGATCTTCCTATTCCACCAGGCTGCCCTGGCCTAATTTTTTCCCTTTTTCCTTTTTAAATTAAAAGTAAATTTTAATTTGTTTTAAATTATTGGGGTGTTTTAAATTGGTTTATGGCCAAACTGTTTAATTCAATTTTATTCTGCTTTTAAATTTTGTATTATATGTTTTATCTCATGGCTGTTCACCGCCCTGAGTCCTTCGGGAGTAGGGCGGTATATAAATTAAATAAAAGTTAAAAAAAAAATGTAAAAGTAAAGTATTTAGCAAGTAGAACCCATGACTTAGATGTTAATACATCTACCTAAGATGCAAGCAGCCCAGGTTCGAATCCCAGAAGGGTATGGCTAGCTGACGAGAGCAAAATAGCTTGAAATAGATCTATGCTGTTGTTGTTGTTAGTTGCAAAGTCGTTTCTGACCCATCGCAACCCCATGGACAACGTTCCTCCAGGCCTTCCTGTCTTCTACCATCCTCTGGAGTCCATTTAAAATGATCAAAAAGCCAAAAAGAAAACGAAAAGACTAAAACCCTTGCATATTTTAAATTGTAATGTGGATTGTTTTAAATTTTGGGCCAAATTTATATAATTCTTTTAATAATTTTAAATTTTGTATTGGAATGTTTTTTTTTATTTTTGGCTGTGCACCGCCCTGAGTCCAGCAGGAGAAGGGCAGTATATAAATATAAATAAATAAATAAATAAATAAATACATACATACATACATACATACATACATACATACATACATACATACATACATAAAACACCTCTTTACCAGCAACCAATACCCAGATGAGCAGAGATTAACACCAAGATCAACACTACACCAACAATCAAGAAGTACACAATACCCTAATCAAGAAACTACCAACTCAGACCAATAATAAAGCTAATAGTAAACAACAGTGTAATCAAGGAATTACAAATTACCTAGTTTGCTAATGAAACATCTGCAAGAAAACAACCAAACTCAGAGAGCATCAAGGACCCCATAATTTGAGTTGGTTTTGAAAATCATTTTAGTCATATGGATGCGTACATCTCCTCTTTTCATTGGGCCATTAATTCTAGGGTCTACAGGGTTCTTAGATCTGGCCCACGGGGTCACCCTGGAAACAGCAAAGGACTGGCCCATGGTGCCTCTGCCAGTGAAAACGGAGCTTGGGAGGGCCACACCCGGTCCTTGTGAGCTCCGTTTTTGCTCACAGAGGGTGGCAGGAGGCCATCACAGCTGAAAATGGAGCTCATGAAGGGTGCATGCAGTTCTCCCAAGCTTCATTTTCACTGGCAGAAGATTGCAGGAGGCTGTTGCAGCTGAAAACGGAGCTCGCAAGGGCCACAGGCAGTCCCCCTGAGCTCTGTTTTCCCTTGCAGAGTGTTGCAGGAGGACATCACAGCCGAAAATGGAGCTCGGGAGCCCATTTTCTCTGGCAGAGCACTCAGGTCCCATAGGGATTCCTGACATGTGATGTCAAGTTGGACACACCCACCCTGGTCATGCCCAATTCAGCCCCCCAAGGTCAAATACAACCCTGATGAAATTCAATGAAATTGAATTTGATAACCCTGGTCTGCAGTTATCCAGACGTTTCATTGCCCTCAAGACTTAACTTGAGGTGTTTTTTGTTTATATTAAGGTCAGTTTCTGGTGATTTCCTTAATGCTTCCCGGGTAGGGTTGAGAATTATCCTAAACATTTTGCGTTTGCATTCTTCTGGGATATTTTTCAACTTTCTCATCTAGTTTACAGTCCCAGTTTGTCTAGGACGAATCTGACTCAATGTTAACCTTACCGAGACAACTAATGTTAATTCTAATTCTAATTAATTAATGTTAATTAATTCTAAGAACCAATCTGTGTCCTTCTTTCCTTAGCTCGTTTATTTCTTTTTTAATGTGTCGGAATCAGAGGAGTTGCCTGACCAGTCTACTCAGCTGTATTTCCTGGAACTTGCCATTGATGTATTTCCAATTGGAGCCCTAGTAGGATCACTTTCGTCTGGCTATATGGGAAACAGATTTGGCAGGCAAGTGGACATCACTCTCAATATGGGGATACCCATTCTAGAATTTGTGGTATAATCCAATCGGAGAAAAATGCACTTGCTTTCAAAGTTTTCTCTTCTTTGCAACCAGCACTGAATAATTTGAAGAGGAAAAAAAAAATGCAGGAACAAAGTAATATATCATCATGGGGAGGAAGATCTATTACCCTGTTTCTCCCAAAAGAAGACATGCCCTGATAATAAGCCCAATCGGGTTTTGAGGGCATGGCAATAAGGCCAAGCGCTTATTTCAGGGTTCAAAAAAAATATAAGACAGGGTCTTATTTTGGGGGAAATATGGTAAAAAGACCCATTAAGTGTGACTATTGTGATGCACTGTACATGGGGTTGCCCTTGGAAAGCATCCAGTAATTCCAGTTGGTTCAAAATGCAGCTTCCCGCACAGTTTTGTCCATACTTAAGGGTACACATGTGTCATCTCTCCTGTGGGGGCCACATTGGTTGCCAATTTGCTTCTAGGTGCAATTCAAGGTGTGCTGATTATCACCCTTAAAGCATGAAGGGGTCTGAGGGACCTTCTCCTGCTAATCGCATCCTCCTGATCCACTAGATCAAGGAGGCAAAGTGTGCTGCGGGTCCCGTCTCCTAAAGGAGTACATCTAGCAGGATCGGCCGAAGAGGTTGTAGACAAAAATGCTTTCAAAAGCCTCTGACGATCCCAGCTGAGCCGCGCAATCATCAGAGGCTTTTAAAAGCATCTTTTTCCTGAAACCTCTTCGGCCGAAGAGGTTGTTGAAAAAATGCTTTTAAAAGTAAAAAAAAAAAAAAAAAGTTGGCCACGCCCACACATTACCCCCCCCCAACCAAGCCCCGCCCACAGAACCGGTAGTAACAAATTTTACATTTCGCCACTGCAGTGGTGGCTCCGTCAATTTGGAATATCATCCCTTCAGAAATTAGGTTGGGCCCCCACTTTTTTATACGGCCCTGATCACTTGGTTTTGCCAGCGGATCTGGGAAACCAGAGTGGGATGGAGCCCATCAAATGGCTCATTTAACTGTGTGTTGTTGCCAGGGTGGGGTTTTTTTTTTTCATTTTTTCAAGTTTTCTATACTGTATTTTGATTGCTTGGAAGCTGCCTAGAGCCACTGTGAGCAAGTAGGTGGCCATATAATTTTTTAAAATAAATAAATAAATCATATAATCCCTTGTGAGAACTGATTAGAGCTTACAACCTTACATTAGAGCAGTGGCGTCAAACTCAAGGCCTGTGGGATTGGTCTAGCTCAGGGGTCAACAACCTGCGGCTCTTGAGCCACATGTGGCTCTTTCATCCCTCTGTTGTCGCTCCCTGCCACCAGTCAAGTCCACAATTGATAGGACTTTCAGTTAGGATAGGTAGAGGAAATAGGATGCCGCACTATGAGGAGACACTATGGTGGGGGGAACCGGACTTCTGGTGGGCACCAGAATTGAATGGGGGGCTTCCGGTTAGGGCCTTTATGGCTCTTTGAGTGTTTAAGGTTGCCGACCCCTGATCTAGCTCATAGGGTGCTTAGATCTGGCTCAGGGGGCTTTCCTAGAAACAGTGGAGGACTGGCTCGTGGTGCCTCTGCCAGCAAAAATGGACCTCAGGAGGGCCACTCGCAGCCCCCTGGGCTCCATTTTCACTGGCAGAGGGCTGCAAGAGGCTGCCCTGGCTGAAAATGGGACCCGGGGCATAACATGCAACCCCCCCCCCCCAAGTCCATTTTTGCTGACAGAGGGCTGCAGGCGGCCATCCCAGCTGAAAATGGGGCCCTGGGGGGCTGCAACCACCCCAACCACACCCATCCCAGCCATGCCCACCTGGGCCCCCGAGGTCCAAGACAACCCTGATGTGGCCCTCAATGAAATCGAGTTTGACACCCCTGCATTAGAGAATCATGTCATTTGGTCAATCTGGTGTTCTGTTGTAGGAATAGGCTCTCTTAGATAAAAGAAACCAACTATTGCTGATCTATTCTTTAGGAATAATTTTGATCATTAGCAAATAAAGTCACAAAAAGGTAGGCAAGGGGAGGGGAAAGAAAGAGGGAGGGAAAGAGAGGGTGGAAGAGAGGGATGTTTCTAATTGCTATGAAAGTGTTTGAGCAGAGCTTGCTGGGATCTGAGAAGCTAAAGGTATCTGATTGAAATTTATAAAACTTGGAAACAACTTGAGTAAATTCTGTCTGTCTCATAACTAGTAGATCCAAAACAAATTCTTCCGCATGATAAGGATTAGGAATCCGCTGATTGAAGCAGACAGATATGTTTTCAAGCTCATGAAGAAGGTGGAAAGCAGACATGGATGCTTAAGACATGGGTGGCTCTACTCTGGAGGCATCTATGCCTCGTGCAATGCTTATTTCAAATCATTTTCAAAACACGCAGATTCCCAGTAAGCTCACTACAGATTTTTTGATTTACATTACTTTTATTTTTCACCTTGTTACCCACTTTTTTCATTTTTTTTTTTTTAGGAAAGGCTCTTTGGTGGCAACTAATTTTTTGTCCATAATCTCGGTCATCTTTTTGGCTTTTGACACAAACGTACATGTTTATGAATTCACCATTTGTGCACATTTGCTCACTGGGATATGTTTAGGTGAGTAGAGTCACGATTGTTTTGGCTTTGTGTATTCTTTAAAGAAAAGCAGTCAGGCCTGAAATGCTTTCTGCCTTTCAGGTAATTCGATCAGAGACTCCGAGTAATAATCCAAGGCACACATATGCATCCATATGGTAGAGAGCAACTAAGATGATTAAAACAAGATAGACTAGAATAGAATTCTTTATTGGCCAAGTGTGATTGGACACACAAGGAATTTGTCTTTGGTGCATATGCTCTCAGTGTACATAAGGAAAATAAAATACATTCATCAAGAATAAAAACATACAACACTTAGTGATAGTCATGGTTACTAATAGGCTATCAAATCGTACTAGGAAACAAATAAAAACAATATAATTGAAAGACACAAGCAACATGGTTATAGTCATAAGTGGGAAGAGATAGATACTAGGAAGGTAGAGAAGAATATTAGTAATACAGTCTTAGTAAATTATTTGACAGTGTTGTGGGAATTAGTTGTTAAGCAGAGTGATGGCATTTGGGAAAAAACTGTCCTTGTGTCTTGTGTTCTGGTGTGCAGTGCTCTATAGCATCATTTTGAGGGCAGAAGTTGAGACTATTTATATCCAGGATGTGAGGGGTCTGTAGATATTTTCACAGCCCTGTTTTTGACTTGTGCAGTTGGTAGCCATTGTTTTTTCTGCAGTTCTAATTATCCTCTGAAGTCCGTGTCGGTCTTGTTGGGTTGCAGAACCAAACCAGACAGTTATAGAGGTGCAGATGACAGACTCCATAATTCCTCTGTAGAACTCGATCAGCAGCTCCTTGGGCAGTTTGAGCTTCCTGAGTTGGCGCAGAAAGAACATTCTTTGTTGTGCTTTTTTGATGACGTTTTTGATATTAGGTGTCCATTTTAAGTCTTGAGATATGATAGAGCCTACAAACTTGAAGGTCTCTACTGTTGACATTGTGTTGTCTAGTATTGTAAGAGGTGGTAGTATAGGAGGTTTTCTTCTAAAATCCACCACCATTTCTACGATTTTGAGTGTATTGAGTTCAAGATTGTTCTGGCTGCACCACAAGGCTAGTTGTTCAACTTCCCATCTGTATACAGATTCATTGTTGTCTTGAATGAGACCGATCACTGTTGTATCATCTGCAAACTTCAGTATTTTAACAGAGGGATCTTTTGAGATGCAGTCATTGGTGTATAGAGGGAAGAGAAGTAGAGAAAGCACACAACCCTAGGGGGCTCCTCTGCTAATTGTGCAGGTATCTGATGTGATTTTGCCTAGCTTCACCTGCTGCTTCCTGTCTGTTAGGAAGCTTGTGATCCATTTACAAGTGGGATCAGGTACAACTAGCTGATTTAGTTTAGTTAGAAGAATATCTGGAATGATGGTATTGAATGCTGAGCTGAAGTTTACAAAGAGGCCCCTTGCATAGGTCTTCGGAGATTTCAACGTGTTGTAGGATGTAGTGCAGAGTCATATTAACAGCATCATCTGTCGATCTATTCGCTTGGTAGGCAAATTGGAAGGGGTCTAACAGTGGATCCATGAAGTTTCTGGTGGCCTGGAGATTAAAATATATGAAAAATAATTGCAGGATTTGGGTATGGCTAGTCTGGAGAAAAGAAGAGCTAAGTGGTGACATGATACTGGAGGTTCAATAAGTGTTTTTTTCCAGTGAGACCAGTCTATCAGGGCAACCTGGTCTACCCAATTATGGGATGGGGCATAGTGCTTCCTCTTTCGCCTTTCAGCTCCAATCCAAGAGCCAACACAAAAATTATTTTTGTGTTGAATTTATGTTTAGTGACAAAGAAATAAAGGGAGACTAGTATAGATCTATTTCAAGCTATTTAGCTCTCATCAGTTAGCTCAGGGCTGTCAAACTTGATTTCTTTGCGGGTCAGTTCAGTGTTCCATGGGCCGGTGTGTGTGTGTGGGGGGGGAGTCAGCAGGCACATCCGTGCGCAGGAGTTGGTAAGCGTATGTGCATGCAGGCTCTTCCCCCACCATCCCAGCTGCCTCCTGTGCACAGGCACGCCTGCCATGATAAAATGGGCCAGGTTGAAGCTTCCTGGAGGGCCAGGACAAGGAGGAGGTGGTGGTGGCTCAGAAGTGAACTATGGGCAAGGCAATGCTGGCCCACCACCCCCTGTGCATATGCATGGGCTGGGCCAAAGCGACGCGTGCCGGCCCTGTATAATTTCCAAGACTGCTGCGTTGGCTGAATTCGACCACATCATGGACCAGATCTGGCCTGAGAGCCTTGAGTTTGACCCTCTGAGCTAGTCATATCCTTCTGGGATTCAGACGCAGGCTATTTGCATTTTAGGTAGATGTATTAACCTCTAAGCCATGGGCTCTCCTTACTTTGTCAGCTGTACCAGGGGGGAGATTAAGTGTTTTTCCGGTGAAACCCATCTATCAGGGCAACCTGGTCTACCCAAATATAGGATGGAGCATACCGCTTCTGCTTTCACCTTTCAGCCCCAATCCAGGAGCCTTCACAGGCAGTCACTCTCGTGATAAACTATTTTTGTGTTAAATTTATGTTTATTGACAAAGAAATAAAGGGAGACTAGTATAGATCTATTTCAAGCTATTTAGCTCTCCTCAGCTAGCCATGCCCTTCTGGGATTCAAACCCAGACAATGATCTACCCTATAAATTGTATAGGGCAGCATGACATTTTGGAAGGTTCCATGTAGAATGGCTTGGGGTGAAGAGCAATGATCGTATCTGCATGGTTTCCTTCGGAAGACATTGTCAGCCTTTCAAGGCTGCCATAGAGAGGAGGAGATGAGACTTGAACTTTTTCCTACTTATTCTTTTTGTAGATGGTGTTGCTTGGAGATGGGATGGGAGGGGGGAATTCCTGGGGTTGGAGGCAGGAGCTGAGAGGATTGAGCTGGAAGACGGCCAATAAGAAGTTGTGGTTTGGGGGAACGGAAGGGGAAGGTTTTGCGGTCAGAGGGTTAGTATTGGCTACGACGAAGTTGGGACCAGATCTGTCATTCTCAATAAATGAGATATTTCAGCAAAGACTAATTGCTTGGGAGTGCAATTTATTTGAGATGACATCGGAACCTGACAAACATATTATATGAGAGTGTTTGTTATTAAATTGGGAGAAGATCAAAAAATATCATTACTTAAAAATTCCAGTCTGGTTATCTTCTATTGAAGCATTCTCACACTCAATAACATTTAAAAAGGAACAAATTGTTAATTATGGTGAAATATTGAATGAAAAGGGTGAACTTAAATCGAAGCAAGAATTAGAAGAACAAGAGATAGAAATGGATTGGTTTTCATATATGCAAATACAGCCTAGATATGATGAAGATTCTGAGGGGTTTTACAGTAATTTGACGAATTTAGATAAAATTTTAACAGGCTCTGATGACTATGTTATTAAAAAATTATATGGTTATCTATTAGAAGTAAAACTGGAAGAAGAACAAGTTAAAGAAACAATGATTGCATGGGGGAAAAATTTTAGTCATGGGATTGATTTAGAGAAATGGCAGAAATTGTGGTTGCAGAATTATAAAATGACAATGTCAACAGCATATAAGGAGAATTTGTATAAGATGTTTTACAGGTGGCATCTACCCCTGGCGAGAATAGCCAGAATGTTCAAGAACAAATCGGAGAAGTGTTGGAAGTGTCATCAGATTCCGGGTTCATACTACCATATGTGGTGGACATGTACAGAAGCTAAAAGATATTGGACTAAAATCCACACATGGTTGGAAAAAATGATAAAGAAACATATTGATTTTAAACCAGAGATATTTTTATTAGGGATTTTACCAGAAACACATAACAGAGAACTGAGATACTTAATTGTGAATGTCTTAACAGTGACTAGAATTGTATTTGCTAAAAACTGGAAAGGAGAGAAGATACCTACTGATGATGATGTTATTAAGAACATTTTGGAATGTGCTGAAATGAGTAAATTGACGTTTGAAATTAGAGAACTGGAAGATAAACAATATTACCTGATATGGGATTTATTTTATCAATGGCTAGATAAAAAAGCATGGAAATGAAATATGAAATATGAAATGGATGTAATAATAAAATATATAAAGTGGGGGGGGGGTTTATGGGAGATAAGCCACTGTTAAATAATTGGTAAATGAGAATAATAATACAAAGGGATATAATAAATTGTCAAGTAGAATTTTGGATATGGGATTAAGCACAAAAGATTTGTAACCGATCGATACACTTTCTGTAATTGTATCTGCATGGTTTCTAATGCTCTCTTAATTTTCTTCTGTACATTGTGTCCCATATACATTTGAATTACCTTTTAACTTATATTCTAACCAGGTGTAAACCTCTGCAATATGTACGTATACCTCTTTGAGATTGCTCCCAGACGCATAAGGGGAGGTGTCCTCATGCTAACAGAATTCTTTATAAAACTGGGCAACCTGATTGCTCAGATTCTGACCTTTCCTTCAAACATAGGACATCAGAAAGGTATATGTTTTTAAGAATGCCCTTTTTATGTCCCTATAAATCATAAACATTAAAACTAACAAAGAAAAAATGTATAGCAATACTACCAATCAAACAAAATATTTGTAATTCAGGGGATTCCTTGGTGTTCTTTGAGCTTGTTGGTTTTCTTGCAAGCCATTTCATTACCCAACTAGCTAACATCATTGGTGCTAATGATTAACATAGATCCGCAGGGTTGTGTTTGACTGGGGTGGTGGGGGGCGTGGCCAGGGTAGGTGTGTCCAGCTCAACGTCACTTGTGTCGGGAGTGCCTGTCATAGCCTGAGTGCTCTGCCAGAGAAAATGGAGCTCGGGAGGGCTGCCCGCGGCCCTTGCAAGCTCAGTTTTTGCTGTGACAGCCTCCTGCAACCCTCTGCCAGTAAAAACGGAGCTCAGGAGGACCACTCCATTTTCACTGGCAGAAGCACAGCAGACTATTCATTTGCTGTTTCCAGGGTGGCCCTGTGGGACAGATGTAAGCATCCTGTGGGCTATATCTGGGCCCTGGACCTTGAGTTTGACACCCCTGATATAGAGTATCCCACTATTTTAACCATGAGCATAGTGGGAGGCAGCATATTAAAAATACCGTATGTGCTTTGTTGTATTTGAAAAAGGTGAACGTATGTAGACATATGCTTGAAAAATCCATCTTGATTTAAAACAGTTCACAGGTAATTCAATGTTATTGTTGTGTCCTCTTGTGCAGGCTGGTATGTAATGGTAATTCTGACTGCAATAATTCCTTTGACTCTGACCTTCCTACTACCCAGAATACCTGAAAGTCCTAGTTACCTACTGATCCAAAAGGAAGATGAAGAGGCAGCAAGGAATGGTAAAATTACTCTAAAGTGTACTGAACAGAAATAAGAGTTCCAGATGTTTGCCCTGACAAGACTTTCCCATCTTGTTTCACCACATTATACAAAGTGGTCAGCACTATTATTGTTCTAAATAACATTGGAATTTGTTATATGTGATTGTCAGTGAAGCACGTGGATCTAAATTGATCTAAGGGCTATTATTTTTCTCAAAGGAATTATGTGGTACCATGATCAATAGCAGTGACTGTGAGAGGGATCTTGGAGTCCCAGTGGACAATCACTTAAATACAGCAGAGAAAAGCAACAAGGATGATTAGGGAATTGGAGGCTAAAACATAAGAACAGTTGCAGGAATTGAGTAAGTCTAGTTTAATGAAGAGAAGGACTAAGGGAGACATGATAGCAGTGTTCCGATATCTCAGAGGCTACCACAAAGAAGAGGGAGTCAAACTATTTTCCAAAGCAGAGTAGGACAAGAAGCAATGGGTGGAAACTAATCAAGGAGAGAAGCAACCTAGAACTAAGGAGAAATTTCCTGACAGTGAGAACAATTTATCAGTGGAACAACTTGCCTCCAGAAATTGTGAATGCTCCAACACTGGAAGTTTTAAAGAAGGTGTTGGATAACCATTTGTTTGGGAACATCATGGTATGCCCATATAATCCCATTGGTTTGGGAGCTGCACTTTGGGTTTTTGGGTGCAATTAATGTACTGATTATCACTTATGAAGTCATACTTGGCACAGGAGTAGGATACTTGAGGGATTCCCTGCCTCCTGTGGTTTCTCCCCATCCAGTGGTGGGTTCCTCCCGGTTCGGCCCAGTTCATCCGAGCCGGAAGCGGTGACGATATGATGTCACCGAACCGGTTCTACCTCCCCCCCCCCCGCGTTATTCTTACCTTTTATTTGGCCCCACCCCCGATCTATTGCTGCCTCCTGAGTCCCAGCTGATTGGCTAGAAGGAAAAAAAACTGTTTAAACTCTTGCCGCGGGGCTTCAAAGAGCCACCCTACAGCTGATCAGTGTTAAAAGGCAGTGTGGTGGTAGACCGATGCCTGAAAAAATAAATGGGTAGACCAGTGCCTCCAAAAACAAATGGGTAGACCAGTACAGCTCTGTAAGCAGTTAAAAGCCTGGTAGATCAGTACCTCTTCTGAATCCTAAAGAATTGTCACATGACCATCAAGCCATGCCCACAAAATAAGCCACACCCACAGAACCAGTAGTAAAAAAAAATTAGAACCCACCCCTGTCCCCACCCCATCAGATCTCATAGCATGGTATGCTCCAGGCCCCTTCTGTGAAACAATGCTATCTTATGGGATCCAGGAGATGTTCTCTGCCAGTTTTGATGGTTCCTTCCATGTTCACCCTTTAGAAGGCTTAAAAACCTGGCACTTTCTTTCAGGCGTTAAGTCGAGGATGTTAAGAGAGTCCCATCCATGTTTTCTTGGTTATCGACTTTTGACTCTTTTTCTCGTTTTTCAAATGTTTTTATATATGGTTTTAAATTTGTTGATTATTCAGAGTTGATTGCAAGAAGGGGAGTTCAAAAAGGTATACAATAGACAACTACCGTATTTTTATACCAAAGAAAGGAGATTGAACAGAGTACAGGTAGTCCTTCAGAAAAAAAAGTCTCTGAAAGAAGCTTCAGAAAAAAAGCCTCCAAACAGAGCTTCAGAAAAAAGAGCCTTTTTTTCCCCCTGAAGCTCTGTTTCGGAGGCTTTCAGAGGCAGAAAAACAAGTTTTTTCTGAAACAGAGTTTCAGAAGTTCCAGAGGCAGAAAAGAAAAAGTAAGGCACAGAGCTCACAACCAACAGACCTGTTCCTAAAATTCACCTCTGTGAACAGCTGATTGGGGGTATTCTGGGAGGCTGATCCACCCGCCAATCAGTTCTTTTCTTATTTTCCTCCCCAAAAACTAAGGTGCGTCTTAGACTCTGGTGCATCTTATACTCTGAAAAATACAGTAACTAACTAAATACAACTGCAATGTGATTAAAGAAACAAAAGTTTTTTTAAAAAGAAAATCCAAGGACTTTCTTTCATCGCTAAGTAATGAGGTTTGGGTCCCCATGAATTAGAATGCTTTGAAAATACAGATTAAAAAATAATAATAATGCAAGCATAGGGAACGATAAAAACATATATAGTCATAATAACAATTCTAAAGCCAGTTTGCTCTAGTCTAGTGGTTATGTTATCAGGCTAGAAAGCAGTTCTAATGAGTTGTAGTCCTGCCTTAGCCATGAAAACCAAATGAATCAGTGGTGGGTTTCAAATTTTTTTACTACCGTTTCTGTGGTTGTGGCTTGGTGGGCATGGCATGGCTTGGTGGGAGTGGCAAGGAAAGGATACTGTAAAATCTCCATTCCCACCCCACTCCAGGGGAAGGAAACTAAAATCTCTATTCCCAGCCCCCTCCAGGGGAAGGTTACTGCAAAATCCCCATATCCTCCCAATCAGCTGGGATTTGGGAGGCAGAGAATAGATGGAGGCGGGGCCAGTCAGAATTTTTACTACTGGTTCTCTGAACTACTCAAAATTTCTGGTACCAGTTCTCCAGAATTGGTCAGAACCTGCTGCAACCCACCTCTGAAATAGATGAATTTGGGCCAATCACCAGGAGACTGTGAGTTCTAATCCTGCTTTAGCCATGAAAGTTAGCTGGGTGACTTTGGACTAATCACCGGGAGACAGCAAGTTCTACCTTAGGCCACTTTAGGCATGACAACTGACTGGGTGACTTTGATCCAGTCACTCTCTCTCAACCCAATCCACCTCACAGGACTGTTGTTGTTGTTGCGGAGAAAATAGGAGAAAGAAGTTGTGCTGGATAGGTTTGCTACCTCAAGCAATAAAGGTGAGATACAAATAATCACTTCTCCAATGATTATGGGAACGATTGAGGGCACAAGAAGAACGGGACGACAGAGAATGAGGTGGCTGGATGGAGTTACTGAAGCAGTTGGCGTGAGCTTCAATGGACTCCGGGGGTTGGTAGAGAACAGGAAGGCCTGGAGGAATGCTGTCCATGGGGTCGCAATGGGTCGGACAAGACTTTGCAACTAACAACAACAAATAAATAAATAAAATTTGATGTAATGCACCTAATGCTCTTTCGGCCAATTCCATTGCAAGATAATATATTCTAAGGTAGGTAATAGACTTCATCATTTCAGGTTCCGTATTCTATCCCTAAAAATGATGGCTGAATGATATCTCTTATTTCATTTGAACAAAACAAAAAACCCAGTATTAAAACGTATCGGTTCCTTCTCCTGGAGATGTCTTCAGGTTTGGTCTTGATGAGCAAGAAGGGGGTGGGACCTGAAAGTCATTTCTTCAGTTCCATTTCAGAGTTTGTTTTCTTCTTTTCTTCCCACTCAGTCTTGCAGAGGTTAAGGATGTCTGGAGACGTGGAAAAAGAAATTGAAGAACTTTGGCAAGAGAACCTCTCAGAGAAGGAAGAGGCTAAAGCAGATTTAATTAATTTGGGCAAAATCTCAAATGTCTCATGGAGCCACTTTTGTATGATTGTCATAATGGTCGGGACACAGTTTATTGGCTTTCATGAAGTAAGTCAAACACATATGTCTAAACTAGCTGAATACCCATGCTCCACTATGAAACTATGTGATCGGGCTTGATAAATAGACAGTTACAGCTTGAAAATTAATGAGTAATTATAATTGGCCTCCCCTCTCCCCTTTTCTCCCTCAGCCTTGCCCCACAGAAGCCTATCCTATCCCTTCTCTCCCTCAGCCTTGCCCCAAAGAAACGTCTCCCATCCTATCCTATTCTCTCCCTCAGGCTTACCCCACAGTAGCCTCCCCTATCCTATCCCATTGTCTCCCTCAGCCTTGCCCCACAGAAGCCTCCCCTATCCT
>WNWU01000231.1:41308-54926 GCA_012654045.1 Ptyas mucosa
TCTATCTATCTATCTATCTATCTATCTATCTATCTATCTATCTATCTGTCATCATCTATCTATCCTCTGTCTGTCTGTCTATCTCTATCTCTCTCATATATCTGTCTGTCTGTCTGTCTTTCTGTCTCTCTCGCTCTCATCTATCTATCTATCTATCTATCTATCTATCTATCTATCTATCTATCGTCATCATCTATCTATCCTCTGTCTGTCTGTCTATCTCTATCTCTCTCATCTGTCTGTCTGTCTGTGTGTCTGTCTATCTTTCTGTTTCTCTCCTATCTATCTATCTATCTATCTATCTATCTATCTATCTATCTATCTATCCTCTGTCTGTCTGTCTATCTTTCTGTCTCTCTCGCTCTCATCCATCTATCTATCTATCTATCTATCTATCTATCTATCTATCTATCTATCCACACACACACCTGCCCGGGAAAGTGGTCATGAATATGTTTGAAATTGGAATGAAGGATTATCTTCACTCAGAAACCTATTGGAAACTAATTTGAAACCAGAAGCATAGTTGTTCTTTCCAGGTAATACCCACCAGTAATTGGGATGTTGACTTTTGCACCAACAGCCTTCCAAAGGCAATTCCCCCCTGGAGGTAGCGAGGGGGGGGGGGGGGGGAGATGAGTTCAAGGTTTTTTGGATGCTTAAGTGTCAAACATTGTCCTCTATGTGAGTGGTCATCAGTTTTGATGTTTCAAGAAACATTTAGCTTCACCTGTGCCATGTCAAGTTCCTGGGAACTCATATAAAAGTTTGAGCTTGCCAAAGCGAATTGACCAACGATAAACTCAGACTAAAGGTGCATTTTCTTTAGAGATTTGGAGAAAGATGGAGGTCCTCTTTCCTAAATTGCAACTTAGAAGTATCCTGTTTCCCCGAAAAAAAGACATCCCCTGGTAATAAGCCCAATCGGGCTTTTGAGCGCATGCACTAAAATAAGCTTCCCCCTGAAAATAAGCCCTCCCTGAAAATATTTAAATGCAGAGCTGGAAATCAGGTAATCAGGTAGGAACAATCTGGAATGGTGTATACTTAGAATAGCAGAGCAGGCTGTTTCAGAGTTGCTTCCTCTAAATTATATCAAATATATTGAGCTCTGGTGGCTCAGTAGACTAAGGCAGTCATTAACATCCATTTAACATCTGCTGCCTGCAATTACTGCATGTTCAAATTCCACCAGGCTCAAGATTGACTCAGCCTTCCATCCTTTCTAAGGTAGGTAAAATGAGGACCCAGATTGTGGGGGCAATAAGCTGACTTTGTATAAATATACAAAAGTATGAAGGCTATTGCTTAACACATTGTAAGCTGCCCTGAGTCTCCGGAGAAGACTCCGGAGATAAGATAAGATAAATCAAAATTTTTTTTTAAAAAAAAAATTAGTTCAGAACAATTTTTCATATCAAATGGGCTGCTTCATTAAATGCACCAGCAAAGTGGAATCAAATTCATTCAAGACAGTGCTTTTGAATCAAAGCAATTCTCAACTGAATTAGTCATTCAGATAAGATCCTTGTTGATTTTCACAAACTCTATTGTTCTATATTTATTTATTTATTATTTATTTTTAAATTTGATTTATATGCCGCCCTTCTCCGGAGACTCAGGGCGGTTTACAACGTGCTAAGCAATAGCCTTCATACTTTTTGTATATTTATACAAAGTCAGCTTATTGCCCCCACAAACTGGGTCCTCAATTTACCTACCTTAGAAAGGATGGAAGGCTGAGTCAACCTTGAGCCTGGTGAGATTCAAACCTGCAATAATTGCAGGCAGCTGGTGTTAATAACAGGGTGCTTTAGACCACTGTACTACCAAGGCTCTTGGTAGGCTCTATATTATCACTTAAACATGGTTGATTACTGATAGAAGATAGTATACTCAACATACCGTATTTTTTTGGAGTATAAGATGCACTCCCCCCCAAAAAAGAGGGTGAAAATTTGGGTATGTCTTATACACCAAATGTAACCAAAAATGCAAGGTATGGAGACGGTGATGGTCTGTGGCAATCCCTGAAGCCTGGAACAGTTGATTGGGGTTATTCCAGAAGGCCGATCCACCCGCCAATCAGCTGCTTGTGCTTAATCAGGCTGCAATAATGTGCTGAAGCTAACCAGGCTGTTTGCTATTTGCTGCAAGGACGTGTCAGAGTTTGCAGCAACAATCACATCCAGAAAGTACACACAAGTAACTGATTAAGCAGGATTCAGTAACTTCTCTTTATATATAATATAACACATCAAGTAAATATACAATACCAAAAGCAGGTTTCCAATGTGGTAGTAAATACAAGCAAAACACAAGCAGAGGAGAGGAGTTTCAGTTTCAGTTTTGAGCAGCAGACTAGTTTAGAGCTCAGCACAGACTCAGAGCGATGCCCAGGCTCCTTGCTGTCTCCTTCCTTGTTGCTCTCACAGCAAATACTGTTTCAGGTTCCAAACAGCCATCGACTCTCTCACATACTGACAGGATGCTATCCAGATGAATACCAATGGATGCTAGTAGGCAGAGGCAGATTTTTTTTTTAATTTTCCTCCCCAAAAAGTAAGGTGTGTCTTATACTTTGGAGCATCTTGTACTCCAAAAACTATGGTATATTTTAAACAGAAGAAAATGTAGTAAGATTCTAAAAGGTTGCAAGTTAATATGCTGACATGCTTAATATTAATATGTCTAAGCAAAGCTTGGTGATCCTAGTATTGTTACTAATCTGATAAGAGGTAAATAAATGCCTTCTGATTCTCACATTCATTTTTGTTAAAAAAAATGTTATTAAATAAAAAAGGAATGATGATCATATAAGATGGATAATGTAAAAATACATGTTCCACAATTTTTTTTTTTGGCTGTATTCTATACTGCCAATGGGGCTTTTTTTTTCTTCCAATGAATGTCACTCTTGAGTTAGCAAATTGTAATGTTCTTTTATCAATTAAATAAACCACAATGGCTTACAAATAAGCCATTTGTAAGACCATTTCTAGGGACGTGGTGGCTCAGTGGCTAAGATGCTGAGCTTGTCGATCAGAAGGTCGGCAGTTCAGTGGTTCAAATCCCTAGCACTGCGTAATGGAGTGAGCTCCTGTTACTTGTCCTAGCTTCTGCCAACCTGGCAGTTCGAAAGCATGTAAAAAATTCAAGTAGAAAAATAGGGATCACTTTGGTGGGAAGGTAATTGTGTTCCGTATGCCTTCGGCATTTAGTCATGCCGGCTACATGACCACGGAGACATCTTCGGAGAGCGCTGGCTCTTCAGCTTTGAAACTTAGATGAGTAGCGGCCCCTAGAGCTGGAAATGACTAGCACGCATGTGAGAGGGAACATTTACCTTTAAGGTCATTTATAACATTTATCCAGAGGTATCACTAACCTCCAAAATTTATTTGGTCCCCAATTTATGTTTTTGATCCCATGTGCATGCTTTGTGTTTCTCTTCTAGCTGTTGAAAAAATTTTATAACACCACTTCTTTCGAACAATCTTCAACAAAGTATGAAGTACTTGAGTTGGCAATCAATATTGCTATAATCCCACTTGGAGGTATATTTGCCTCAGTGATGGCTGGGTTTTTGGCTGATATCCTTGGCAGGTAAGCTGTTTTCATGGTTTATTTGGTAATATATATGTGCCATTTATCTATCCATAAATCACTACATCCAGTTAACACAGTAAAATGATAATAATAATAGTAATAATAATAACAACAACAACAACAACAACAACAACAACAATGGAAATAATGGAAACATGGAAAAAAATAGAAGGAATAGAACTGGGAAATGGAAACATAGTAAAAGCATTAGCAAAGGATGATGGTTACAAATTGGAAGCAGATAACATCTTGAATGGAAAAGTCAAAGAGTCAATGCAGAAGGAATATATCAGGAGGGTCTGCAAAATATTAAAATCAAAGCTGAATTCTGGAAACATAATTAGAGGCATTAATACACGGGCAGTTCCAGTGATACACTACTTAGCTGGAATCATCAACTGGACTTTGGCTGAACTGGAAAACGTGGACTGGAAAACATGCAAACCTTTGAATATGCACCATGCTTTACATCCACAAAATGACATCGACAGGTTGTACCTACCAAGAAAAATAGGTGGCAGAGGACTATTGCAAATCCATCAAACTGTAGAAGAAGAAAAACAAAGTTTGAATGATTATGTGAACCAAAGTACAGAAAAATTGCTGCAGGCTGTGAAAACAGAGAACACTATAAAAACAACAGAAACAAAGGCAGAATATAAGGAAAAACAGCTGGATGACAGATTAAATTGATGGAAAACCAAAGCTTTGCATGGACAGCACTTGAAAAACATTGAAGGAAAATGTGATGACAACTTTACATGGGCATGGCTTAAGATGGGAACCATCAAGAAAGAAACGGAAGGTTTAATACTCGCTGCTAAGAACAAGCACTACAAACTAATGTCATGAAAACGACGATACAAAAATTCACCGACAATCCAAATTGCTGACTTTGCAACAACAAAGTCGAAACTGTTTCACATTTAGTATGTGAATGCAGCAAAATTGCACAAACTGATTACAAAGCTAGACACGACCAAGTTACTAAATTAATCCACTGGTCATTATGTAAAAAATACAACTTACCTGTATCCAAAAAGTCATGGGAACTTAAAGTGGAAAAAGTTAAAGAAAATGAGAAGGTGAAGATCTTGTGCGACTTTCGAATACAGATGGATCGTCATTTGGAACACAACACACCAGCTATCACAGTTGTCAAAAACTGAAACATACAATTTATTGACATTGCGGTACCAGGAGATGTCAGAGTCGAAGAAAAAGAATGGGAAAAAAATCACGAAATATTGCGACCTGGCCATTGAAACTACACGATTATGGATGAAACATGTAACAGTGATACCCATTGTCATCGGGGCACTTGGTACCATGTCCAAGAATTTTATAAGATACATCAACAAATTGCAACTTCCTGCAATAACACCAGCGGAACTGCAAAAAACTGCACTACTTGGAACATCGTACATCTTAAGAAGGTACTTGGTTGATACCTAGGACGCTGGCAGCAACCCGTATCAACCATTAGCACCAGTCAATGGTATTTGTGATGCCTTTTTGAATGTTCAGTTGACTGAGTTTCATGTTTAATGAATAAAAGAGATGATAACAATAACAACAAAAACAGAAACAACCCAGCGGAAAATAATTTAAGCATCTTAGTGGCTCTTCAAATGTTTGGCTTTCTGTTCAAACTTCAGTAAGTTTGGATAAGCACGATTGGCTGATGTTAATGAACAGATTCTGACAAGATAATTCCTTTCAGAAATCAGAATAGCCCTAATCCTGTTAGCTTTTGCTAAGGCCCTAAAAATCTGACTATATTAAGAGCCCCTTTCCTGGCTGTACTGCTACTGGTCAAGTACCTTGCTCCTACATATATTCAGTCTGAATGTCCCAAAAGGCAACAACTTTAATTCTTTTTTTTTCTTGAAGATGTTTCACTTCTCATCCAAGAAGCTTCTTCAGTTCTTATTGCTATACATTGCTTTTCTCTTATACATATACATAGAGAGAGGGGGAGGGGGAGGGAGGGAGGGAGGGAGGGAGAGAGGAGGGGAGAATGTAATACTTTTTTTATTCAATAGTTTGTATCTGGTCTCAGGGCTCACAACCTCATAACCACCAAGAGATCACCTGACTTGTACAGTTAACTTTTCAAGAGTTGCCTATCCCAGCACTGGCGTCTGCAGGACAGATTGTATAAGGCATGGATACTGTTGCCAGTTCCAAAGAGTTCACACATGAGATCCGATCCACAAATGTAGTTGTACATACATTCATTTCATTGCATTGAGTGTACATGGAAATAGGTAGGAGTTCAAGGACTGAGTCAGAGTTCAGACTTGCTATTCCTATCTCACACCCCGATTTCTTTCCATAACAATACCTCTGACCTGTCTAGATTCAGTTTTAACTTGCTTATTTTCAAGAAACTCATGATCAAACATGGCAAGGATGAAGAGAATTATATGCTTCCCAAGAGCAAAATAGCAGTGAAAAGTAAAGTTAGGTGCTGCCGGTGTATCAGTGCAACTCATTTCAAAGATGTAGTTGATTTCATAGCCTAGGGCTCAAAATTCCAACCTTCTACCTTGACAGTTTTCTAACCCCAGTTTTACTATTCAAAAGGGTCTTCAGTTGGTCTTTTATATTAGTGTGTCTACAGCGATGGTGTTATGTGCCATATAAGGAGTGAGCAATAGGCTTCACTCAGGTCCTCCAAAATGGCAGGAAAATACTTGAAGCTCATTGGCTAAGCTGTCTGGCTGCCCTCTATATAAAGGGAATGCTGCCAGACAAGCAGTTCGTTGGGTTGTACTGGTCTACTAATAAAGAGCTGTTGTCACTGAAAGAGCTGTGTCTGTCTCTTCCATCATCGAATCTAACACTGGCGATGAAGGTAGGATCGGAAGAACAAGGACTAGTAGACCAGAGACCCAGCGGAGTAGGAAGGAACCGGCATTGCTCGCTGTTCTGCAGAATCATCTTCTGCTAGCATGATGACCGCGTATGCCCCACTGGCTCCGTTCAACCCAACTGCAACAATTGGGACTCATATAGGAATCGTTTTGAATGTTTCATGGAGGCGAACGATCTCCTGGGACTGTCTGATAATCGCAAGAGAGCACTGTTCCTCAGTTATTGCGGTATGGATGTGTTTGACACGGCCAAGTCACTTGTCGAACCAGTCACGGTTCAAGCGGTACCGTGGGCCACGTTACAGAAGACACTACAGGCACATTATGCCCCAGTGCAGTCAAAATTTGTACGGGGGCATGAGTTCCACCACAGAATGCAGGAAGAAGGTGAATCCGTGAACCACTATATAGCAGCACTTAGAAAAGCTGCCACATATTGTGAGTTCCAAGAGCTTGAGGACGTGCTGTTGGAATAGCTCATAAGTAGAGTGAGGGATGTTAGCCTACAACGGCGGTTGTTAGCCAAGCCAGCCCTCACTCTACAAATGGCCTTAGATGAGGGCAGAGCAGCAGAGAACTCGCAGAAATCAGCCACTGCCCTGCAAAGAGCGGGAAACGTGCCGACTTCATGCCAAACCACTGCAGTGCATCAAGAGAATACCAAGCTGATCGAGCTGTCGGAAGACAAAAATGACATCTACCAACTACAAGATGACAAGAAAAGAGCCTATTCCGACACAGAGTGGAGACAACCCTTGTGTGCAGGGTGCGGAGGGCCACATTCCAGAACAACATGTAGATATAAGGACACTGTGTGTCAGAGGTGCAACCGTAAGGGGCATCTGGCTCGAGTCAGCCATGCTAGCATGCCAGCTGGGTTCAGAGCTAAACAGCAACCTGTTGCCACTGCAACTCCAGAGAAGAGGAAACCCAAGCCGTGGAAACCCAACCACAGAGAGAAATCTCCAGCGGCGCAGAAGACCTCATGAAGGAGTTTGAGGACATATTGGGCAGTGGACTAGCCAAGTACAGTGGAATGCCTATCTCGTTCAGCCTAGATCCCAAGGTGGCACCAATTCGTATTAAGCCCCATACGGTTCTCCTTGCAATTAGACCTAAAATTGATAAGAAATTGGATAAATTGATCGGCCAGGGAATCCTTGAGCGGTAGACCATGCCCATTGGGAGATCCCTATAGTCACGCTAGTCAAAGCTGACAGTTCGGTCTGCATCTGCGCAGACTATAAGTGCATGATCAACAAGGCCTTGCAGCAGAATGTCTATCCTGTTCCCATCGTTCAACACTTGCTGCATTCATTGGGAACAGAAACATTTGTGAAACTCGATCTCTCACAAGAGTACCAACAACTACTGGTCGATGACAGCACAGCTGAGGCTCAAATAATTTTCACCCATAGGGGTGTGTTTAAATGCCACCACTTGCAATTCGGGGTCAGTGTGGCACCAGGACTGTTCCAAAGCTTAATGGAATGGCTGTTACAAGGCATCCCTGGGGTGGTTCCTTATTTTGATGACGTCCTGGTGTCTGCTAGTGATAAACCTGCCGTTGTGACCCAGGCTCACATAGTTGATATTAAATGCAAAACAGTTCCAAAAAAACAGATTTTATTAAAACAGCTGAGAATTAACTCATTCTCAGCATATTCTAAATTAAATGAAAGTAAAATCCTCAAAACACCAGTCCTTAGTTTATCTCTGACCTTGGGATAATTAGGCAAACTGCCAAAGGCTTTTCTTGGCAACAGCTCAGGAACAGAAGAAATAACTACAGCCAAACAAGAAGCAATTCTCTCAATGGTTGTTTTCTGGCAAAGAGGCCAAGAGCTGTTGCTGGTCTTTTAAGCCTTATGGGAGGGGCCAATCATCTCTTGGCCCTACTCCCAAGTCATCCCTTTAGTTTTAACTGTTCTTGCCTTCTGGCAGCTCTGCGCATGCGTGCACTAGGCTGCTCTCTGGAACTCCCCAGGAGCTTTGGGAGCCTGGCTTGTTTCCAGTCCTGCCTCCACTCCATTCTTCCCAGCTCACTCAAGGGCTTCCCCTTTTCCCGGGCATTGGGGTGGGGAACTCAACCTCAGCTGCTTTAGGGATTAACTCCCACCAATACTCATCTCTTTTTGCTTCCGCTGCTGGAGCAGGCATCTCAGCTTTGATGTCTGAGGAAGGCTGCACTCTGGCTGCAATCAGGCTCTCTTCACATAGCCCGTCTTCAGCCATGGTTGCCTTATTTTCCCTCCCAGCACCCCAGATATCGAGGAGCGATTGGAGTCCAGGATTCAGGAAACCTGGTGATCTTGATAGATTTTAAAAGTAGTTCTAACTGTCTGTGAAGCTTCCAAAAGATGCCCTAATTAATTCATGAGCCATGAGCCAAACTTCAAAAGAAATACAGTCATTTATTAGGAGCACCATTTCGGCAATATTCGGATGCAGTTAGAACTAATCCCACGTAGATTTATGTTCCCCTATGACCCTGTCTCTCCTCTCCTCCCTGGCCACGTCATAAATCACATTCTCCAATTAACCACTTTGGCTGGCTGTGAAACCCAACACTCTCCTACTGACTGCTGTGGAATGTAGTTTCAGTTAGGGAAATCAATCGGCTTCATCAGTTCTCCCTCCCTCCTGCTCATGGCAACTTGAAAGCTTTGCAAGTTGACACATGATAGACAGCTCAGGGAGTCACCCCACCAAGTCCAAAATTGCTGCCATTCAAAATGCCCCTACCCCACAAAATAAGAGGGATCTGCAAGCCTTTCTAGGGCTGCTCAATTTCTATAGCATATTGTTGAAGCATAAGGCCTCTGTGGCCGAACTCTTGCATAGGCTGTTGGGAAAAATGGCTTCCGGGTTTTGGGGCCCAGCCGAGGCTGCTGCCTTTGCTGCAGTAAAGAACCTGCTGATATCTGACAGCGTGTTGGTCCATTACAGTGACTCCCTACCCCTGATCCTGATTTGTGATGCCTCGACTTTTGGGGTGGGGACTCTCCTCTGCCATCAGCTTCCTAATGGCCAGGAAGCTCCTCTCGCTTTCTGTTCCCACACTTTGTCTGCCACTTGGCAAAACTACAGCCAGCTGGACAGAGAAGTGCTGGCTGTGGTCACTGGGGTCCGGTGGTTCCATGACTATTTGTATAGCAGACACTTTACTCTAGTGCCTGACCACAAGCCCCTGCTGGGTTTGTTGGCAGGCGACCGCCTGACTTCAACTGTCATGCCGCCTTGAATGGAGCGATGGTCGCTATTCTTGGCAGCCTACAGCTACCGGCTGATTCACCAGCCCAGGAAGTCCCTGAGCCATGCCAACACACTGAGTCACTGCCCCCTGCTGGCCCTGGTGGAAGACCCTACACTGGTCTGCCAAGTCCTCCTACTTGAGAACATTGCTTTGGGGCCCATCACTGCGGCTGAAATTGCTTGGCATACAGCTAAGGACACTGAACTTATGCAAATCTTGAACTATGTGTAGAGGGCTTGGCCCAGTAACCCAATGTCTGAATCAGCACAGCCTTATTTCTCGCACCGAAATGAACTATCTGTATTGAAAGGTTGTTTATTATGGGGGGAAAAGGTACCCTCCAAACTATGGAGGGATGTACTGGACGTTTTGCATGATGGGCATCCTGGAATAGTCAGGATGAAGGGCCTGGCAAGGAGCTATGTCTGGTGGCTGAAAATGGATCACAACATTGTGGAATGGGTCGCCACCTGCTCCCCGTGCCAGGAATTCCAACTGCCTCCCTCTGCAGCCCCGGCTAAAACATGGGAAGCTCCCCAGGTGCCGTGGGCCAGAGTGCACATTGACTTCGCATGGCCAGTAAAGGGGCGAATGTTTCTTATTGTGGTTGACACTTACTCTAAGTGGTTAGAGATAGTCCTAATGACTTCTACCACTGCCGTGGCTATCATTAAGGTACTTCGAAAACTGTTCACTATGCACGGCCTCCCCAACATGCTAGTCTCGGACAATGGCCCACAATTGATGGTCGTTCCTTTCAAGCCCTTTTTGGTCGATTTGGGATTAGACATGCCCTAGCGGCTCCATTTCATCCAGCCAGTAATGGGCAGGTAGAACGATTAGTGAGATTTACAAAGGAGACTTTGGCCAGAATGGGTTTGGGAGATTGGCAGGCCCGAATAGATAAGTTTTTACTGATTCAACACATTACCACTCATGCTGCCACAACAGAAGCCCCTTGGAACTCCTCATGGGACAGAGGATCTGATCACAATTGGGCTGATTGCATCCAAAGTATATTGCTGACACTTCCCCTAATTCCACTGGGGAAATTCAGAAATTTGAGATTGGGGACAAGGTCTATGCCCACAATTATGCTGGGGGCGCTCTCTGGATTCCTGGCACGGTCATAGAGATATCTGATCTCATAGAGATATATAAGGTTGAGGTAGAGGACGGAAGATTGTGGCGTTGGCATTTGGACCAACTCCAAGACCAAATTTCAAACTCGTCGCTTCGCACACCAGACCAAATTCAATCCAACAAGTGGCCAGACCCTGACTGTTCTAAACTGTTAAATCCAATGCCTAACACTAACTCAAACCAGATTGTGCAGCTTGATTGCCCACCTGTGGAACCAAGACTCCAGCGCAGACTTTCCAAGAGGTTGGGCCTTCCAACTCCTACCACGCCCAGCGACATGTTCCAGGAGGTTCCATTGGCGGGTCCAGAGACTGCAACTACTCCACTCACTCAAGTCAATGCCCAGGAGCAAACTGAACTGCACAGGTCAACTAGGGCTCACACCAGCCCTGCCTACCTGAGTGATTACATCTGTAAATATGTACATATATTGATTTAAGTAATTGTATTCTAGGAAGGGAGGGGTGTTATATACTATATAAGGATTGAGCAATAGGCTTCACTTAGGTCCTCCAAAACGGCAGGAAAATAATTGAAGCTCATTGGCTAAGCTGTCTGGTAGCCCTCTAGGGAACGCTGCTAGACAAGCAGTTTGTTGGGTTTTACTGGTCTACTAATAAAGAGCTGTTGTCACTGAAAGAGCTGTGTCCATCTCTTCCGTCATCGAATCTAACAGATGGCATGAAAAGAGTTTCTTAATTCCAGCAGCACAAAAAGCAAGACGCTGGCTGGCCCATGAGATGACAGAGAGAAAGAATGAGAGAGAGAGAGAGAGAAACAGAGAGAATGAGAGAGAGAGAGAGAGAAAGAGACAGAGAGAGAATGAGAGAGAGAATGAAAGAGAGAGAGAGAATGAGAAAGTGGGAGAGAGAGAGAGAGAAAGGGGGAGAGAGATGAGAGAGAGAAAGGGGGAAGAGATATGAGATAGAGAGAAAGAGAGGGGGAGAGAGAGAGAAAGAGAGAGGGGGAGAAAAGAGAGGGAATGAGAGAGGGAATGAGAGATAGAAAGAGACAGAGAATGAAAGAGAGGAAGAGACAGAATGAAAGAAAGAGAGAATGAGAGAGAGAGAAAGAGAAAGAGAATGAGAGAGAATGAGAAAGAATGAGGGAGAATGAGAGAGAGAGAATGAAAGAAAGAGAGAAAGAGACAGAATGAAATAGACAGAGAGAAAGAGACAGAGAGAGAATGAGAGAGAGAGAGAGTGAAAGATAGAGAAAGAGACAGAATGAAAGAGAGAGAGAATGAGAGAGAGAGAGAGAGAGAGAGAGGGAATCAGAGAGAGAATGAGAGATAAAGAGTGGGAGACAGAAAGAGAGAGAGGGAGAGAGGGGGGAGAATAAGAGGGAGGAGGGAGAGTGCCTGAAGGACCCCATGCCGTCACTGGGAGTCCAGGCGCTTCAGCAAGCCACGTGCTGGATTCGTATTCATGCTCAGCAAGATTTAAAATTATGAACTTGGTGGTTCCTGAGGTCCAAAAGGTTGGGGACCCCTGGATTAGATAATGCCAACAAACATTCACACAAATAGAGAGTGAGCTTATGGGAGCATCGGCACTGGGGCTTCCAGACCCCACTACACCTTTTACTCTATTTGTACACGAATGGGAAGGCATTGCAATGAAAGTTCTCACCCAGAAATCATGGCAAAGACCTGTGGCATTGGGATGGCTTGTGAACAGCGGCAGCAACAGCCCTGCTAGTGGAAGAAGCTCAGCAGTTAACACTATCACTTTCCCTCATAGTAAAAGTCCCAAAAGATTATGGAAGTAAAGGGAGCATTTCGGATGATTGGGGGCCGTCAAGCCAAGTATCAGATCCTCTGGCTTGATTCCCCAGCCATACAATTAGAGGTACTCAATCCAGCTACCCCCTTGCATCATGATTGTGTACAGCAGGGGTAAAATCTAAAATTTGTTACTACCGGTTCTGTGGGCGTGGCTTGGTGGGGGATGGTAATGTGACTGGGTGGGCGTGGCCTTTTTTTTTTACTTTTAAAACCATTTTTTACATGTAAAACCATGTAAAAAATGCTTTCAAAAGGCTCTGATGATCCCAGCTGAGTTGCCTGATCAGCAGGCAGCTCAGCTGGGATTGTCAGAGCTTGGATCATCAGAGCCATTTAAAAGAAAAACAGTTTTTTTTTTCTTTTAAATGGCTCTGGCGATCCCAGCTGAGTTGCCTGATCGGCAGGCAAGTCAGCTGGGATCGCCAGAGCTTGGATCATCAGAGCTTGGATCGTCAGAGCCATTTAAAAGAAAAAAAGGCTCTGATGATCGCGCGGCTCAGCTAGGCATGGGGGGCGGGGGCAGGGATTTTTGCTACCTGTTCTCCGAACTGCCTGCCACCATCGCTACCTACTCACCCGAGCCGGTCCAAACCGGGAGCATTTTACCCCTGGTGTACAGGTGATGGATTCATTCTATGCCATTAGACCCAATCTTTGTAACCAATCTATCCCAAATGCTGACTATGAATGCTAGTAGCTTTATGGTAGAAGGCCAGAGGATGGCAGGATATGCAGTGGTCACACAATGGGAAGTTGTAGAAGTCAACTCATTACCAGTAAGCATTTCTACTCAACTAGCTGAACAGGTCACTCTAACTAGAGCCTTACAGCTGGCTGTGAGACAAACATTAATAGCAAATACTCCTTTGGAGTCTTGCATGCCCATGGAGAATAAAATTAGAATAGAATAGAATAGAATAGAATAGAATAGAATAGAATAGAATA
>WNWU01000231.1:54936-69522 GCA_012654045.1 Ptyas mucosa
AATAGAATAGAATAGAATAGAATAGAATAGAATAGAATAGAATAGAACAGAATAGAATTTTTTATTGGCCAAGTGTGCTTGGACAGACAAGGAATTTGTCTTTGGTGCATATGCCTTATGGAAGGAAAGAGGATTATTAGATGCAAGAGAATCAACCGTTAAATATAACCCACAAAATTTAAAATTATTGGAGGCTGTTTGGCAACCAAAACAAGAAGCAGTCTTACATGTCAAGAGGCATTCTAAGATACCCCTTTACACAAAAGGAAATTGGGCTGCAGATAGAGCTGCTAAGGAAGCCGCCCTACGACACTTAGAATGAACAGTCTACTTAATTCTAATTACTCCATACCCACTTCTCCACTCTCTTATACACCCAAGGACAGGACATGGGCCACATCAATTGGAGGCAGGGAGAGGAATGATGGGTGGTGGAAGGTAGAGGGCAGACCAAATACACCTCAGAGGATTCGTTTATAACAAATACATGCTAGCACACACTGGGGGTCAAAAGCATTGGTAGACTTTGTGACATGCTGTGTCATAGTCAAGGGTCTCTATTCCTCTGTCTCCCAAGCTGTAGCAGCTTGTCCGATCTATGCCAGAAATAATCCAAAAGTAGCCAGGCACCCACACCTAGGAGTCCAACTTAAAGGCAACTACCCAGGGACAATTTCGGAAATATACTTCACTGAATTACCTAGAAAGCAAGATTTTAAGTATATTTTGGTACTCATATTAGGGGTGGGTTCTACTTACCTTTACTACCGGTTTGCAGCGGGATCGTGTGCATGCGCCTTGCTTCACTCACGTGCGTGCCTTGCTTCTGCGCATGCGCAGATCGCCAATGATGACATCCAGGGCTGCGGGAGGGGCCTCCCGCCAGTTTTACTACTGGTTCTTGCGAACTGGTCTGAACCGGGGGCAACCCACCACTGACTCATATGTACTTTCACAAGATGGTCTGAGGCTTTTGCTTGCAGGATTAATAAAGAGCATGAAATAGTAAATGTCCTACTAGAAGAATTGATTCATATTTGGGCTACCAAATAATGTATCATCTGATTCTGGCCCACATTTCACAGCTGAGGTTTTGTGTGAACAGTTAAACATCACTTGGAAGCTTTACTCGGTCTACCACCTAGCAAGTAGTCCTATGGCTGGACTACTTGTAACGTAATGATTTACAAAACAACAGCTAGCTAAGCTAGCCCAGAGGCTCACCTGTCCTCACCGCAAACTTTGTCACTCATGTTGTTAGGGCTTCACATTGCATCTCAAAAGCGAATAGGCTTGAGCCTCTTTGAGGCCCTCCCTAAAGGGTAGAGGAGAGGTCCATCCCACTGGTGGGCGGACTGACCTTGTACCAATATGTAAGACAACTCGCTGGGGTTATGAATTTTCTTTCCCGTTATCCGCAGGGAAATCAATACCCTGGACTAGATCAACCAGTGCATCCGTTTCAGCCTGCAGACTGGGTGCTCGTAAAGCTGTGAGGACCAACAACCTCCTTGGATGAGAAGTGGAAGGGACCATTTCAAGTGCTTCTGACCACCCATATGGCACTAAAAATGGAAGGCCTGGCATCTTGGATAGATCACTTCCAGAGTGAAGAAATACCCACGATCTGCCATTCCTGATTCTTGGACTGCACAGCCTGTGACTTCCTCAGTAGAAGAACTGAGACTGAAGTTATTGTTCTGGAAACAAAAGCCCCCGGAACCATAGTTGTGTGAGAGGAGAACTACCATCTCCCATAGATGTTCTCTCAATTAGATAATTTCCCCAAATGGTATTTGTAGCTACCCACCCTAAAATTAGAAGAGTTACCCAATTATTACCACTAGTTGATTGGTGTCTCTCTGAGTGTGAAGGCTAAGATATGAAGACAAATAGACTTAACAACTGTCAGGATGGGGCCATAGATTTGTTATGTAACTCCCACTTATATTATTCCCACTTTATTTGAAAGAAAGATTAGAAACCATTGGGACCTTGAACAATCCAGAAAGTACCTGAAGAACCACCAACCCCTTACTTCGTTCAGTGGGCTCTGATCCTTTAATAATGCCATGTATCATATATACCCGTGATGGCGAACCTATGGCATGGGTGCCACAGGTGGCACACGGAGCCATATCAGTGGGCACGCGAGCATTGCCGTAGCTCAGCTCCAGCGCACATGCGTGTGCCGGCCTTCTGATTTTTGGGCCTTCCGGTTCCACCGGAAGTTGGGAAATGGGCTCTTTCCGGCCTCCGGGGGGGGAGGGGGGGCTCTGGGGCGGGAGAGGCCGTTTTCGTCCTCCTCAGGCTCCTAGAAAGCCTCTGGAGCCTGGGGAGGGTGAAAAATGGGCTTACCGGGCCTACTGTGCCATCATGTGCTAAAAGCGGGGGGCGCGCGCATGCGCGGGGGTAGGGCGCACTGAATTATGGGTGTCGGCACCCACATGGGCGAACTCCCCTCGCTCCCCCCCCGCTTTTGGCATGTGACGGCAAAAAGGTTAGCCATCACTAGTATATGCAAACACTGGAGGAAATCCTCGCTAATGAGACTGGGAGGTTTTTTTCCTTACTGCAGCAAAAGAACTTGAAGCCATTCGGAAAATGACAATTCAGAACAAGATGGCTCTTGATATCGTATTGACATCCTAAGGAGGTATGTCTGCACTACTTGGACAACTATGCTGTGTGCATATTCTGGACAAATCGGAGGAATTCCACAGCTGAACTACACACATCATAAAGATAGCTGCAACACCACCACACCACCCCAATGGAGAAATGGAAAGGCTGGTGGCATTGACTGACAGGATGGTTGCCTCATTTCAACTGGTTTAAAACCTAATAATGACCCTGGCAGGCATAGTCATTGTTCTCTTAATCACCTGTTGTGCATTACAATGCCTTCTGCTTTGCCTTTCCACCTGTAAGCAAACTATGGGGTCTCGCGGTACACGGATATTGATGGTGGGTGAATCTTGGAAAATTAAATCATTTTCAGATTCAAAGGGAGGGAATGATGGGCTATATACTAAAATAAAGTCAGGTCATGGCACACACTTGAAAGTAAACCAGGAAGACTGTAATTGTGGAGTGTGTCTGGCAAGAACAAAGAATGCTTATCTACAGGAAATATGCGTGTGTAAATCTTCTGTAACAATTCTGGGTAGTTAGAAAGCTGATAAAAGTAACAAGAGTTAGACAACTTGCAGGCCTTGGCTAAAAATTAGGAATACAGATGGCCTGCAGCCAGTAAAATGTGTATTAGATAACTCCTGGGGCATTCATTAGCCAAGGCTTAGGAACAGGGATAGCTAGAGATCAATAGAACAAATTGTAGAACTATTACTAAAATGTTTATTAGATGATATTTCTTATTACCCAGCCTTGTCCCACCTTCTTCTTTAGAGAAAATGTATAAAGCTTTCTTAATCCTTTGTTCTTGGCTCTTGGCATTTTGTCCAGGAGCCCTTTTCCTTGGAGTACTCCAATAAAAAGCAATCAGAAAACCTGCACCTCGTGTCTGGCATCCATCATTGGCTTCGGCGCCAGGCTCACACCCAAACTGGGGACAACAATACTTCCGGGGACACCCCTTGCTGTATGTAGTACCTTTCTTATTAAATCCAGATCTTCTTCTCTTGTTATTCTTATCCTCCTACCTTTTCTTCAACACCACAGTCAACTTGTAGTCATACATGAGATTGGTAACATCTCTCAAAACCAAAGTATTCCACCCAGAGTATTCTACAACTGCAAAATCCTTTCCATCCATCTTTTGGGTTGATTGCTTTATCAATTTTGTGTGGTTAAGTACTGGTGGGATTCAGCCAGTTCACATCACTTTGGGAGAACCGTTTGTTAACTTTCTGAGCAGTTCGACAAACCGGTTGTTGGAAGAAATCTCCTTCCAACAGCCTTTTGTTTTTCCCACTTTACAGGGCTAATTCTGTCAGGAAGGCAGGAGGGAAATATTCTGGTGTGTTTCTAGTCTAATCCTGCTTATCTTTAAGTGTTTTCAGAAACTGCCTCTCCAGTTAAGCCTAGTTACATTGTAACAACAGTTGGTGCCTGGTAGTATCCCAGACTTTCTGTTGCCTGAGCTGCTTCTTTGGAAGGGCTTGACTTTCTTAAAGGGGAAGGGTTGTTTTAAGCCTTTGTTGTTTGGCCACACCCACCCAGTCACATGACCATCCAGCCATGCCTACCCAGTGGGTCATTAGGGAAGAGAACCGATTGTTAAATTATTTGAATCCCACCACTGAGGTTAAGTATTTGTCTATTCTTAGTGATCACATAAGTAGAATTTTTTTCCATGGCACACTTTCTCTAACCTAGTCTGCAGAAGCCACTGTAACTGAGTCCATCCATCTTACCCAGCATTAGAGCCTTCTCCAGGGAGTTAGGTTTTCACACAATGTGTCTGAAGTAGCATAATTTGAACCTGGTCATAGAACGTATAATAATAGAGTTGGAAGGGAAGTTGGAGGTCTTCTAGTCCAACCCCCTGCTCGAGCAGGAGACCCTACATCATTTCAGATAAATGGTTGTCCAGTCTCTTTTTGAAAGCCTCCAGTGATCGGACACCCACGACTTCTGAAGACAAGCTATTTCATTGGTTGATTGCTCTCACTGTCAGGAAAATCCTCCTTAGTTTTAGGTTGTTTCTCTCCTTCGTTAGTTTCCATCCATTGCTTTTTGTCTTGCATTTTGGTGCTTTGGAAAATAGTTTGACCTCCTCATCCATTAATCCATTGGTTTGCTTTCTTGGCTCTCCACAATATTCTGAGAAGTCTTCTCCAAAGTTTAAAAGCCTCAATATCTTCTTATCCTCCTCCTTCTAAATCCAACCTTCACTTCCATAGCATGTCACAGGGAATAATTTGGCCTGCACAACTCTGAGCTTTGTATGTATATGCATATGTTCATAGAATTTAAATATCTTTTCTTCGGCCTTCATGGCTGTTCTACAAAGGGCTAGTGTATTTTTTGACTGCCTGTTCTTTTTCTGGTGAAGGTTGATCCTAAAAAGCAGAAGCTATCCACCACTTTGATATCATCATTATCGGTTTTAAAACTGGATTTTTTTTGGTAACTTTATCGTTATTGTTCTTCTTCATATATAATTTTAGTCTTTCCCCCCCCTGTTTTCATTACTACAGCTTGTAGATCACGATTAAATGTTCTCACCGTCAGGAAATTTCTCCTTCGATAATCTGGAACTAAGATTATCCAGATTATCCCTTATCCCTTTGATAAGCTTCCATCCATATTTCTTTCTTTTTTTAATTAATTTTTTTATTATTAAAAAGTACAAACAAACATACAAACAACAAAGAAATATACAAAACAAATAAACATAAAACAAATTTTTACATCTTCGTTTTAAACTTATCACATTACCGATGTATTTATATTTATACCTTTTCTCTATCTTTTTCTAATATATCCCTTGTATCTATATTTCTAGTACATCATCTCTTCGCATTTTCTTAATCTACATATTTAATTTACTATTTTCCTTACTTGGTACTTAATTTCTTGTCTATAATTTTTGTCTTCTCATTTATATCCATATCCTTTTTTCCTTTCTTCTTCTCCAACCAGTTATACCATTTCTGCCATACTAAATAATAGTCCGTTTCCTCCTTTTCCTGAATTTCCTTTGTAAGTTTGTCCATTTCTGCACATTCCATAATTTTACTAATTATTTTATCTTCTGTTGGTATATCCTCATTCTTCCAATTCTGGGCAAAAACTATTTGTGCTGCCGTTAGTATATGGATAATTAAATATTTTATTTCTTTTTCGTATTGTCCTGTAGAGCTCTGGTGGCTCAGTGGACTAAGGCAGTTATTAACATCCACTTACATCTGCTGCCTGCAATTACTGCAAGTTCAAATCCCACCAGGCTCAAGGTTGACTCAGCCTTCCATCCTTTCTAAGGTAGGTAAAATGAGGACCAAGATTATGGGGGCAATAAGCTGACTTTGTATAAATATACAAAAGTATGAAGGCTATTGCTTAACGCATTGTAAGCTGCCCTGAGTCTCCGGAGAAGGGCAGCATATAAATCAAATAAAAAAAATATTCCTAATAAAAAGCTTCCATCCATATTTCTTAATTCCATATTTCATTTTGACTCCATATCGATTAATAGAGCATAAAGAAAACATTTTAACATGCTTGGACATATTGAAGGATATTTTTTGTACAATAGTTCCGGAAATTAACCTTGAGAGTATCTGTCTCTATATTTGTGTTTCAAAGACATTATGAAAGAGGAACAAGTTTTATTGGACAATATTGTGTACTTTTCTATTTTTGTTAGCTTGTATTCATTTGTATCTTTTTAATTATAACTTTTAATGAAGTGACTATATAAAGAAAGAGCTCCATCTTTAATTATACTTCATATTTTTGCCCAACTTCCTGATCTCCTTCTTCTATAGACAAATAGTCTTCTACTTACAATAGTTTGCTTAGTAACTATTCAAAATTACAGCAACACTTGGACCTTCAGCTATCAGGGTAGTGTCATCAACATTGCACAAGTTGGTTTCTATTACTGGATATATTATTGTGTACATAAAAATACCACAATTTCCCTTTGTTCTTTTCAGTTTCATAGAGCTTTATCTACTTACATGCTTATTTGTTAGAGTTTTGGAGGTACTCCTCAATTTATGACTACAGGGGAGATGAGAATTTCTTTTGCTAAGAAAAATGGTGGTTAAATGAGTCACACCTGATTTTATGACCTTTTTTTGCAAAGTTGTTAAACGAGTCACTTCACTTATTGAGTTGAATCACATGGTTGTTGAGCAAATCCAGCTTCCCATTGATTTTGCTTGTCTGAATCCAGCTGGGAAGGTTGAAAATAGAAATCACATGACCCCAGGGATGCTGTAATCATTATGTTCTGACCAAGCTCACCAAACATGGCAAACCCTCTGAAATTAAATCAATGATTCCTTTATTAGGAGCACTAGCAGCCCCGGCAAAAAGTTTCTCTCTCACTGCAGGTTAACAAGTCCGTTCGGCCAGAAGATGAATAGTTGTCTGCCACATCTATTCATCTCTGCCCCCTGCCTTTTATCTCCAGAGCTATGGTGGGGCTTTGCTAGCAGTGGTGGCTCTTCTGTCCCAAGGATTAGCCCATAGATTTCCACTTCTCTCCTCTCCTCTGCTTTCTGTGCATTCGTGCATCAGGCACTGGACCCAGCTGTTCCTCCTCTTTCTAATCAGCCACCTTCAGACCTGGGGACTATTGATTCTCCATCTGAGGGCTGATGGATGGCCCAGGCTCCGCCTTCATCTCTCTCTTTGACAGCTCCATTTCCTCTTCCCCCTCAGAGTTCTCAGGTTGCCTTGATGATGACCCTGACTCTCACACCTCCTCCTCTTCCTCCTCTGATTTGGCTGCTGGAGGGGCTAGTGGCTGGCAGGTAATAACACATTATAAATACTGAACAACCGTGTTACTAATTTAACAATTTGCAGTGTTTCATTTAACCAATATGGCAAGAAAAGTCATGAAATGGGGGGAAACTCACTTAACAAATTTTTCACTTAACAACATAAATTCTGGCCTCAATTGGGGTCGTACGTCAAGTACTGTCTATAACTGCTGATCAACACCTCTGGCTCATTCAGAAATTATCTGGATATTTTTCCTTAGCCCATTTCCTACTCTGTCTGGCTTCCATATTTTCTACCTCTTTGAAAAATTCATTAGATCTTTAATGCACTTCTTTCAAAATCTCAATGCAATGTAGCCATGCTGATGCCTGCAACAATTCCTCAAAGGAACAACCATGTAGATTCTTGTGAAAACAAGGCTCAAACTCACCTAAAATGTTACATGTGGCTGAGGGTGGACACCATGTATTCACTGATTTCTCTCCAGCTTCTTATTCCCTTAATATCTTTTATTTTTCAGGAAAGGCTCTTTGGTGGTAGCTAATATTACAGCAATGATTTCTGCGACCTTGATGAGTGGTCAACGTATTATAAACAGCCTCGAATTCACCTTTTTATCTCACTTGTTCACTGGATTATCTTCAGGTGGGTCCTATCTACGGATATAATAATTTAAGTCTTTAAAAGGTTTCGGTTACTCATCTGCTTTTATTAATTCCATTCTGTTCTACCGCAGATTGATCAATAGCTTGCAGCGTTCCATCAAGCATTTGCAAACAAGCTAAAATCATTTTTAAAAGAAAATTTGAGAAACCCAAACACACAAATAACAAGACCAATGGTGAACCATCCACAGTGTAAAGTCTTTATGACCATATGGGCAGATTTTGTCTGAGCCACCACGCTACACAATGCAATTAAGAAATCTTAGAGGAGAACAAAACTGAACGATTTATGATTTCGGTATAGAATTAAGGACTATAAAACCATAGCCATGCGCCACGGGGGCACAGTGGTTAGAGTGCAGTACTGCAGGCTACTCCTGCTGACCGCCGGCTGCCTGCAATTTGGCAGTTCAAATCTCACCAGGCTCAAGGTTGACTCAGCCTTCCATCCTTCCGAGGTGGGTAAAATGAGGACCCAGACTTTAATATTAGGAAAGTATATGCAAAGGAGGGAGATAAGGAAATAAATGAGGTGCCTATGTGTGTATAGGAATGAAGCTGTAATCTTTGATTTGCTAACTTGGCACAAAACATCTGCCATCAGAATGTAACAGGGAAAACATATGCTAAAAAATAGGGATATACCGAAACCATATATTTTTTTTCCTGAAAATTATTATTTTTTTTTTGCTGCCTTTGAGTCATCATCGACTCCTGGCGACTGCCTGGGCAAGTCCTTGCAGCTTTCTTGGCAAGATTTGCCATTGCCCCCCTCCCAGGGCTGAAAGAGGATGACTGGCCCAAGGCCGCCCCAAACTGCTTTTATGTCTAAGCAATAGCACTTAGACTTACATACTACTTCACAGTGCTTTACAGCCCTCTCCAAGAGGTTTACAGAGTCAGTATATTGCCCCCAGTAATATAGCTCCTCATATTACCAACCTCGGAAGGATGGAAGGCTGAGTCAACTTTGAGCCAGTCAGGATCGAACTGTTGGCAATTGGCACAGTTAGCCTGAAATACTTCTATCCACTGCATCACCATGGCTCTAAGGCAGGATTAGGACTTAAAATGACTCGATTTTTAGGCTGGTGTTTTAACCATTACACCCATCTGGTTCTCTAATTTGAATTTTGAAATCAATCTCTCTTTGAACTGTTTTGTGTGTGGGGGGGGGGGTTGTCACCATTCAACTGTCTCGATGTTGAAGCTTTCTACATCTTTTTGGCTAGCATAGAAAATTAATAACTGACTTCCACAATGTGACTTTTGAATTTTTAAAGGAAGATGTTGCTTAAAGCAGGGGTCCCCAACCTTGGCAACTTTACGACTTGTGGATGTCAATTCCCAGAATTCCTCAGCCAGGCTAAGGAATTCTGGGAGTTGAAGCCCACAAGTCGTAAAGTTGCCAAAGTTGGAGACCCCTGGCTTAAAGTACCACAGCATAAAAAGATGTGCCTTCCGAATATCTGCCTCTTACCAAATGAATGTCTTTGACTCTGCTCCAGATTATTTGTGTGTGTGTGCGTGCGTGCTTGCATTTGTCTCGATTAGGAGCATTTCAGAAAGAATTATGTAGGAGGACAGTTCTTTGCAGCTCATGGATTTCAACGAATCTCTTTCAAACTTCTCTCCTATGGGAGAAAAATGACAGAACTCTGCAACAATTTGGGAATACATTACATCAGGGGTGTGAAACTCAATGCCTGGGGGCTGGATCCAGCCCATGGGGTATTTAGATCTGGTCCTGGAAATAGCCCATGGTGCTTCTGCAGGTAAAAATGGCGGTTGGGAGGGCTGCAGGTGGCAGAGGGTTGCAGGAGGCTATCACAGCCGAAAACAGAGCCCGCGAGCCAGTGGTGGGATTGAAAAAAAATTAATACCGGTTCTGTAGGCGTGGCTCGGTGGGCATGGCAGGGGAATGATAGTGTAAAATCTCCATTTCCACCCCACTCCAGGGGAAGGTTACTGCAAAATCCCCATTTTCCTCCTGATCAGCTGAGACTTGGGAGGCAGAGAATAGATGTGGGTAGGGCCAGTCAGAACTTTTACTACCGGTTCTCTGAACTAGTCAAAATTTCCGCTACCAGTTCTCCAGAACTGGTCATAACCTGCTGAATACCACCTCTGCCATGAGCCCATTTTCCCTGGCAAAGCACTCAGGCCATCCCTGGCACCCCCAACACGAGTGACGTCGAGCTAGCCATGCCCCTATCGCACCCCCCCCAAAGTCAAACACAACCCTGATTTGGCCTTCAATGAAATGGAGTTTGACACCCCTGCATTACAACTTTCATATATATATATATATATTAGAATTTCTCCAGAATCCAGTTTCTGGCTAAATCCAAACTTCTGAAATTTCACTCCCTTTTCAGATCAGAGCTGGTTCCTTTAGGTAAAGAGATGCAGATTTTGTGACACTTTGTGTCAAATGCAGGGTGCCAATAGGTGGGACAGGACAACTTGTCACTGCCAATTAATCGTGGCCAACTCACCATGGGCCAACTTAATATAATTTAACCATTTGATTTAATTCTTTAAAATAAATAAACAAAATATTTTAATTTTTGTCATTCGTATTTTATTCTGTCCTTTTTTTTTGCATCCTTTCTTTAATTAATTTATTTATTGGTTCTATTTATATGTCGCCCTTCTCTGGAGACTCAGGGCAGTTTACAATGCATTAAGCAATAGCCTTCATACTTTTGTATATACCTGCTTAGTAGGGCTTTCGCCCCCCCCCCCCAAGCGGTGTTCTTTTTTATACAAAGTCAGCTTATTGCCCCCACAATCCGGGTCCTCATTTTACCTACCTCGGAAGGATGGAAGGCTGAGTCAACCTTGAGCCTGGTGAGATTCGAACTTGCAGTAATTGCAAGCAGCTGGTGTTACTTAACAGCACTTTAATCTGCTGCGCCACCAAGGCTCTTAATGATTCTATTCCACCATTTCTTTGATATTAGTGCCACTTGTGTCCCACGGTGAGTTGGCCAAAGCAAGTTGGCCATAGCAAGTTGGCCATAGCAAGTTGACCTCTGTGAATTGTCATAGACCCACCAATAGATTTTTAAACAGGTTGCTAAGACTCCAAGGTACCTCTTGTAGTGATTGCTTTTAAGCCAGGTCTCACCTAATTTGTACTTGTATCTTTGGTTTTTCCTGCCTAAATGTAAAACTTTTCTTGTCTCCACATTAAAATTCATTTTGTTGGATAGGGTTTATTGTTCAAGTTTGTCAAGATCTTTTTGGATCCTGAGCTTGTCTTCTGGAACATTGGTTGTTCCCGCCAGCTTACTGTCATCTGCAAATTTCACTTCTATTCCTTCATCTAAGTCAGGGAAGTCAAACTTGATTTCATTGAGGGCTGCATCAGGGTTGTGTTTGACCTTGGGGGGCCAGGGGTGGGCATGGTCAGGGTGGATGTGGCCAGCTCAATGTCACTCATGTTGGTGGTACCTGTGGTGGCTGGAGCACTCTGCCAGCAAAACCAGGCTCCTGAGCTCCGTTTTCAGCTGCCACGGCGTTCTGCAAACTTCTGCCAGTGAAAGCCATTTTTGCTGGCAGAAGCACCATGGGCTGGTCCTTTGCTGTTTCCAGGGCTGTCCCGCTGGCCAGATTTAAGTGTCCCATGGACCGGCTCCGGCTCTCGGGCCTTATGTTTGACACTGCTTATCTAAGTCATTTATGAAGATATTGAAGAGTACTGGGCCTTAAGACGGTACTCCACTGCTTACTTGTCTCCATGTGTATGTAGTACCATTAAGGTCTACTCATTGAGTACAGTTTGTCAGCCAGCAACAAATCTGTTCATACATTTCTGTGCACAATGTAGTTTGCATGTTGTGTATTATTCTTTGCTTTCTCTTCCAACCAGGTTTCATTTTAAGTTTTGTTCCCTTATATGTGGGTGAAATAGCCCCAAGGAACTATCGAGGAGCCCTAGTTTTCATACACCAGTTCTGTTTAAATATCGGCATCCTGTTGTCTCAGATATTTGCAGTAAAGGAATTTCTAGGAAACGTATCAGGTGATTTGAAGAAATGAACTGATTACTAATTTGTTGTGAACCTAGATCAATAGCGTCTGTAATTAAACCCATAAAATCTAACTCTATAAATACATACAGGTAGTCCTTGACATATGATCACAGTTCAGCCCCAAATTTCTCTTACTAAGAGAATGAATCACTGCAGTTGTTAAGTTAGTAACACTAACTTAAGTGATAGTGTTGGTAAGTGAATCTGACTTCCCCACTGACTAGTTTTGTCAGAAGTCACATGGCTCTGGGACACTGCAACCATCATAAATAGGAATCAGTTGGCAAGCATCTGAATTTTGATCATGGGGATGCTACAATGGTCATAAGTGTGAAAAAGGGGTCCTAAACCACATTTTTCAGAGCCATTATCAGTTCAAATGGTCACTAAACAAAACTGTCATAAGTCGAGGACCACCTGTACATAAGAACAACACAAAATGTCAAGGACCAAATAATAAATGCTTCTCTACCGGTATGTTATTGGCCTCAGTTTAGCAAGGAACCCAAAAGGAACTTGGAATTCTTCCCTTCTGTTGCCACCTAGGCAGTTCCTCTAAACCCCATTCATGGTTTTAGGCTTCGTACAATTCAAATTTTGCTCTGTAGGCTGCCCTACATTTACCAAACATTGTTTGGTAAAGAAGATGGCTTAGTTAGTAAGCATGGGAGACCTATTAATTTAGAAACAATGGTAGATAGGCTCAAGATCCAGATGGATCTTGACAGACTTTGAACACTGGGCCCTATCTAACAAAATGAAATTCAATGTAGAAAAAAGTAAAGTCCTACACTTAGGGAAGAAAAACCAAAAGCACACATATAAACTGGGGGAAACCAGGCTTAATAGCAATGCCTGTGAGAGAGATCTTGGAGTTTTAGTGGATAATCAGCTAAATATGAGCCAGCAGTGTGTGGTGGCAGCCAAAAAAGCCAATGCAATCCTAAGGTCCATTAACAGAGGGATACAATCAAGATCAAGTGAGGTACTAATACCACTCTATAAAGCCTTAATAAGACCACACCTAGAGTACTGCATCCAGTTTTGGTCACCACACTATAAAAAAGATGTTGAGACTCTAGAAAATGTTCAGAGGAGAGAAACCAGGATGATTAGGGGACTGGAGACTAAAACATACAGTATGAAGAATGGTTACAGGAACTGGGCAAGGCTAGTCTAGTGAAGAGAAGGATCATGGGACACAGGATAGCAGTCTTCCATTATTTGAGGGACGGCCACAGAGAGGAGGGGGTTAACCTGTTTGCCAAAGGCCAGACAAGGAATAATGGATGGAAACTGAACAAGGAGAGGTTTAACCTCGAAATAAGGATAAATTTTCTGACAGTGAGAACAATCAACCAATGGAACAGAAGTTGCCTTCAGAAGAGGAGGAGGAGCTTGGCATCGTGACGAAATGGTCAGAAGATTCTGGGGCTCCAGGATTGCTGCCGAAAGCCCCACTGCTGGACAGTCCTTTTTGGACCCCACAGTCTTGTTTTGACTGTGGTAGTGGAAGGCACATCCTGATAATCCCAGGGACACCGCAAAGTCCCTGGTTGATTCAGGAGAAGCCCTTTTTCTCGCAGCGGGGTGGCAGCCATTGTGGCTGCTGAAGTTGGGACAGCTCTGGAAGAGAAAGAAGAAGGACAGTGAGCCGATGTGGTGAGAGAGCTTTAATTTAAATCAATATAAAGAACACCCTGATGAGAAGTGACAAGAGAATTGGAGATTAAAAGAAACTAAGCAGCAAATTTAATTGGGAATTGTTTTTTTTACCCAAACTATTTAATTAGTGGGATTTTAAAGTTTTGTTTTTGACCGGGACAGGACTGAAAGAGAACAATAAATTAAGAGGCTAATATTGAACCCTTTGTGCCTTTTCTTTTTAAAATAATTTTTCTTTGAGATTGAAACTTTTCCTCTCTTTTTTTTCTGACGATTGGTTAAACTTTATATTTTATTATTTTATTGACAAAGAAATTTTGGATTATAAATTGTAGGAAAGACAGGAGAGTGTGTAATACTGCCATCTGCTGGAAATGAAACTTTGTTTCTTATGTTTATACAAGTAACAAGTTGAGAAATACATTGTTATCAACTCAAGAACTCCAAACTTCTCAGCTGATGAGATTGTTGTGAGAACATCTGAGGAAGTTGGAACTATCTGTATTGTTTACCCAGGTGTTCCCTGTGGATTTATTTGAAGTAGGAGTCCAGAAAGATTGTAGAAGAAATTGGAACTTCTTTTGACTTTTATTATTTTTTTTTACTTGGTTAAGTGATAATTCTCCGCATGCTTTCCTTGCATAATGGTGTTTGATGGATTTCCTTTTTTGTTTGTTTGTTTGTTATTTCTATATAACTTAAGGCACTTAAGAACCTGAAGATTGATTTTTGAGTTTTGAGTTTTGAGTTTTGAGTTTTGAGTTTTGAGTTTTGAGTTTTGAGTTTTGAGTTTT
>WNWU01000231.1:69532-79956 GCA_012654045.1 Ptyas mucosa
GTTTTGAGTTTTGAGTTTTGAGTTTTGAGTTTTGAGTTTTGAGTTTTACTTTTCTTTTTCCACTTTTGGATTAGGGTTTTGAAAAACCTGAAGACTTGCTTCATCTTTTTTTCCCCTATTTTCTTCTTCTTTTTTTCTTTTTTGTCACCTTTTTGGCTTGGCTTTGGTCTTTGCTGACTATCAGATAGAATGAGCAGAAAAGTAGCGACAGTGGGATCTTCTTCAACTATGCCATCCTTTTCACCATCTGGAGGACAGTGAACAATTCAGGCAATGCTTCAGCAGCAAAAAGAGAAAGAAAAAGAGAAAGATATGTCGATACAGTTGATTCTCCAAACAGTCCAAAGAACAGAACAACAACTACTTAAAACAGATGAAAAAGTGGCCAACATTCAGCAAACGATGTTGAAATATGAAGAGAGACTGCAAAAGCTTGAGAAAAAGGATGAGCAAAAGGAGGAAAAAAATCAAAGACATAGATAATAGATTGGGAGAAGTTGATTGAGATAGGAGTGGACTAATTGGATGGGAAATGGATAAATCAAAATTTTATCTTAGATTTCAAAATGTGGAAGAAGAAAAGGGAGAGAACTTGGCAGAAATTATGATAGAAATGCTGGCTGAAGCATTAAAAATAACTAAGGAGAAGATGATGGATGGTGTGGATGAGATATATCAAGTGTACACTAGTTATGCAATGCGTAATAAGCTGCCATGAGAAGTACATATAAGATTTACTAAGAAATCGATTAAAGCACAAATACTTCAGGTTCTCAGAGAAAAAGCCTTGAAATATAAGAAGAAAGAAATGGTGATTTTGAAACAAATACCAAGAAAAGTGGGAGAAATTAGAATATCAATTTCTGACTAAAATATTACTTCAAAAAGGTGTGAATTACAGATGGTTGGTACCTGAAGGGTAAATCTTAATGTGGCAACTTCAAAGATATAGATTGGATACAATTGACAAAGCAAAAGCTTTTTATGAAGAATTCCTTAAAGAGAGGGAAGTTAAAATGGAAATGGAAACTCAAACAACAATAGTGCCAGTGGAAGTTAAAGAAGAGGAGTTGCCAATGATTGAAGCAGCAGAAGGTGCAGTAGGAGGGAGTGTGGAATACAAGGAACAATGCGAAGTAAGATCAACTAGAGCAACAAAACCTACATATAAAGTATGAATATGGAAGAAAGAAAATTAATTTCAATAAATATAAATGGACTTAACTGAGTTGTTAAAAGAAGAAAGATCTTTCACAAATTAGATAAATTAAATTTTGATATAATCAGTCTACAAGAAGTACATATTAAAATGCAATATGAACAATTATTGATACAACCAAAACTTGGAAAACCTTCTTATCATTGCCACAATGTAAAAAAGAGAGGAGTGGTTTTATATGTTAGAAATGCAATACCAGCTGAGCAAATATATGCAGACACAGAAGGTAGAATTTTGATGGTGGAAATATTTGATAATAATACAAAAATTCTTTTAGTAGCAATATATGCCCCAAATAACAATCAAAGTGATTTTTATAGAAAATTGCATATGAAAATAATTGAACTGGAATATGACAATATATGTATGATGGGTGATTTCAATGGAATAGTGGATGAAAACCTGGACTATAAAACACATAAAACAGTAAGACACAGTAGAAAGATATTACCAAACTCCTTCTTTAAGATGATAGAGGAAATAAATTTAAAAGATGCATGGACAGATAGAAATGGGAAAAATAGACAATATACTGTCTATTCTGACAGACACTCATCTTGGTCTCAGTTAGACATGATATGGACAACAATGGAACTGACTTTGAATATAGAACAAGTAGAAATAGAAATAAATATATGGGCAGACCACAATCCTGTGATAGCTATTTGGAAAGGATGAAAAAGAAAATCTAGATGGACTCTAAATAATACAATATTAAAAGAGAAAGATTTTGTACAGAAAATGGAGAGAGAGTTGGCTTTTTTTTTCAAGGAGAATAAGAAAGAAGACACATCGGCACAAAATCCTTGGGACACAATGAAGGCCTATGCTAGAGGCTTAATAATGGACTATACAAGGAAGAGAAATTTGAAGAAAAGGCAAACACTTAAAATATTGGCAGATGACTATAAGAGATTTGAAAAGGAACTCTAGAAATGTCCACATAAGAAAGATGTTAAAGTGAAAATGGACAAAATAAAGCATAAAATAGACTTACTGGAGAAAGAAGAATTAGCCCAAAAAATCAGAAGCACTAAACAGAACTATTTTGAAAATGTGAATAAACGAGGAAGATGGCTAGCATATAAATTGAAAAAAGAAAGAGAATCAAGAAAAATAACACAATTAATTGATGATCAAGGACAAAGCAAATTTGGAAATAGAGATGGGAAAAATAATACAGGAACATTATAGACAACTTTATAAGAGAGAGAAGATAGAGAAGGAAAATGTGGCAAGATACTTACAAAAAGCAAAATTATCTCGGATTCCCAAAGATATTGAGGAGATGTTAGAGGGGAATATAACAATGATGGAGTTAACAGAAGCAATTAAGAAACAAAAGAATGGAAAGGCACCAGGGCCAGATGGTCTACCTGCAGAATATTATAGGGTATTACAAGAATCTTTAAGTCTCCCATTACTGGAAGTTATGAATGAAGTGATGATGAAGAAGAAAGTACGCAAGTCATGGTCTGAGGCATACATCACATTGATTCATAAAGAAGATACAGAGCCATAACAAATCAAAAACTATAGGCCTATATTCCTGCTAAATTCAGACTATAAAATTTTTGCTTCAATATTGGCAGAAAGACTTAAGAGGTACTTAAATAACTTTATGCACATAGATCAAAATGGATTCCTTCCAAAAAGACAGATTAGAAACAATATTAGAATAATTCTGGATACTTTAGAATACTATGAAGTGCATCCTGAAAAGCAGATGGCTTTGATATTTTTAGATGCGCAAAAAGCCTTTGATAATGTAAATTGGAGATTTATGACGGTCCAAATGGAACAGATGGGCTTTGGTAGAAAATTTATTCAGGCAATAGAAGCTATATATTATAAGCAAACGGCAAAAGTAATGATAAATGGAGATTTGACTGATGTTATTGAGATAGAAAAAGGTACTAGACAAGGATGTCCACTGTCTCTACTGTTGTTTATATTGACATTGGAAGTTTTAAATAGAAATATTAGAGAAGAAAAAGACATAAAAGGCATGAAAATTCAAAAAAAGAATACAAATTGCAAGCATTTGCAGATGACCTGGTTTTTATTATTGAAGAACCACTAATATCAATAAAGAAACTGATAGAGAACATTGGAGAGTTTGGGAACGTAGCTGGTTTGAAAATCAATAAAGACAAAATGAAGATATGTTGATAAAGCAAAAAGAAGAATTGATGGAGATATCAAAGATGCAGGTCACAAACAAGGTAAAATATTTAGGAATATATCTGACAGCAAGATGTAGTACACTTAAAGAAAACAATTACAATTAGCTTAAGCAACAGATAAGGACAGACTTGGCGAAATAGGGAAATTTTCAGCTTTCTCTGATTGGTAGGATATCAACTATTAAGATGAACATTTTGCCTAGAATTCTGTATTTATTTCAGACAATTCCAATTAGATTGGGGAAATAATTTTTTGAAGATTTGAATAAAATGATGTTGAAGTATATTTGGCAGGGAAAGAAGGCAAGGATAAAATTAAAGCTGTTACAAGATGCTAGAATGAGGGGAGATTTTGGTCTACCTAACTGGGAACTTTACTATCAAGCAACAAGCCTGATATGGATTAAAGAATGGATAACTTTGAGAAATATTAGATTATTGAATTTAGAAGGACATAGTTTGTTGATGGAGTGGCATGCTTTCTTATGGTATAAAGGAACAAAAATACAGGGGTCCTTCATGTCCTTCTAAATTCAATATTCCCTCTCCCCCACCCCCAAATAATATTGTGAAAGAGGTTGGGCTGAGAAAGAAACTAAGTATGGTAGTTCAAGGTGGCTGTGGGTGGATTAGAACCTGGGACTGCCTATTTCTTACTAGGCTAATTTAGCCATTACACTACAGTGGCCCTCAGTGGTAGTGTTTGCCGTGAATGTGGTCCATCTCCTCAGTAAGAAGAATAGTGTGATCCCAAGTAAAAGGGAGAATTGTCTTTGTTCTTTGTGCCTTGTCTTTGTGCTCCCTAGTATCAGTAACAACTAACTAACTAACCAACTAACCAACCCAAGAGTCAAATATGGGCAGGTGTGATCCAGTGGTGGGATTCAAATTTTTTTACTACCGGTTCTGTGGGTGTGGCTTGATGGGCGTGGCATGGCTTGGTGGATGTGGCTTGGTGGGCATGGCAGGGGAAGGTTACTACAAAATCCCCATTTCCTCCCAATCAGCTGGGACTCAGGAGGCAGAGAATAGATGGGGGTGGGGCCAGTCAGAGATGGTATTTACCGGTTCTCCGAACTACTCAAAATTTCCACTACTGGTTCTCCAGAACTGGTCAGAACCTGCTGAATGCCAGCTCTGGTGTGATCCCTCCTCCAGTTTCAACTGGGGTTAGTTAGCCTCTAAGAGGAAGGAAGCAAACTGAAGTGGGGAAGCACAGATACTTCTAAAGATGAGCCAGCAGTGAATTCAGAATTCAGATAAACTCTTGATTTGGAGAAGTCCCATCTTTGCTTGTAGTAGTCAGGTGCTCACTATGATTTCTTTGCTGCCTCTACGTCACTGTTTAATGTTCTGGCGCAGGTTGGTCTGTACTGATGGGTTTGGCAGGAATTCTACCCTTGATTCAACTGTTTCTACTGCCCTGCATACCTGAAACTCCAAGGTACTTAATGATTTGTAAGAAAAATGAACGGCAAGCAAGAAAAGGTAAAATAGAACTCTTAAGATGAACTTCGTACATAGTTGGGCATAAATATTACTGAGAAGGGTAGTGAAAAATTCATTCCTTTTGCTTTTCTCATGAGGTTCTAGATAGATGTTTTGCACTTCCTATGATATCATTAAGACAAGTCAAGGCATGCAAACTTAATATCAATGTTTTATATAGCAGCCATTCCAATATACACTGAACTGGTCAGACCCCAAAGGTGGGTGTCCACCTTTGAGTTCCGTAATATAGGCCATGGAATACAGTAACAGTCTTAAGTTTTAGGAAAACAGATTCCATTTGAAACTTTCTAATGGTGTCATGGCCCCGTTGGAGCCTGAGTCTGCAGAGGAAGATGAGCCGGAGCTAGGGCCAACAGAGATTGAGGGGGGCAGCCTCATTGGCTCCGGAGTAACCTGGGGAGGAGCAGGATGAGGCAGCCCTGGGTCCCTTGGGCCTGTGATGGCTTGCCAGCAGGGAAGAATGGGGGCAGGACAATGGAAAGAGGGGAGAAGAGAGCAGGCAGTGGAGTGACGGAGCTCAGGCAACAAGCAAGAACCATCCCCTCCTGATCCCCAAGCATGGAGAGTGGAGAGGAGATGGAAGCAGTGCAGGCCAACCCAACAACTCAGAGGACAGCCCCCCGCCCCTCTTCACAAGGCACATCTGTGGACTGAGACACTGTGGGGAAGGGTGCTTGTCAAGAACAAGTGCTGAATTTGTGGAGTTTTGTGTGCTGTTGCTGTTGTCTGGAGTTTGCTGGATTTCTTGCCTTATTACTGCCTTGTTCCTTTGCCTCGTTGAACTTGTTGCCTTATTATTGACTTGTTCCTTTGCCTCGCTGGGCTTCTTGCCTTGAAGCCATTGTGCTAACAGCGTTCTGCTGGATTACTTGCAGTCAGAGGCTGCTGTCCATGTGTGTGAGCACTTTGCTCCGGGACTTGCCATAAACGAGCATTTGGGGGAAAGTCGGAGCAATAAAGGGGAGTTCGAACTAGCTGTGTTGCTTCCGTGCCTTGCCCCGGGTCATCACAAATGGTGTGAGATTTTTTTTTTTTTTTTTAAATTGATTTATATGCCGCCCTTCTCCGGAGACTCAGGGCGGCTTACAATGCGCTAAGCAATAGCCTTCATACTTTTGTATATTTACACAAAGTCAGCTTATTGCCCCCACAAACTGGGTCCTCAATTTACCTACCTTAGAAAGGATGGAAGGCTGAGTCAACCTTGAGCCTGGTGAGATTCGAACCTGCAATAATTGCAGGCAGCTGGTGTTAATAACAGGGTGCTTTAGACCACTGTGCTACCAAGGCTCTTTTTAGATTTGATCTTGGGACCAAATGTGCCTAGCCAAAAAAATCTCCTTGCAGTTCAGTTAATGTTCATGATGACTGTGGAAAGAGAAGTTTAGAAGTTCTCTAAAAGGAAAACAAAAAAACAAAACTGGTTATTCTGGTTAGAAATTAGAAATGAAATCAGAAACCAGACATGAAACATGTAAAGGACGATGGTACAGTGGTGAAATCCAATTTTTTTTTTTTACTACCGGTTCTGTGGGCATGGCTTGGTGGGCATGGTGTGGCTTGGTGGGTATGACAGAACCTGCTGGATGCTTACCTTTACTACCGGTTTGCAACGGGATTGTGCATGCACACGTCTTGCTTCTGTGCACGTACCTTGCTTCTGTGCATGCACCTTGCTTCTGTGCATGCTCAGGTCGCTTCTGATGATGTCAGGGTCAGTGGGTGGAGCCTCCTGCTGGTTTTACTACCGGTTCTAAAGAACTGGTCCGAACTGGGGGCAACCCACCACCGGTTAGAATGCCATATAGCAGGTTAACTCACTGCTCACTCCAGGAATTCGATCCTGACTGGTTCAAGCTTGACTCAGGCTTCCATCCTTCCAAGGTTGGTAAAATGAGGACCCAAATTGTTGGGGTCAATAGGTTGACTCTGTAATGTACTTAGGGAGAGCTATAAAGCACTGTGAAGCTGTATATAAGTAAGGGCTACTGCTATAGCTATAGCACTGCATAACGCAGGGGTCCCAACCTCCAGACCACAGCCAACCTCTGGACTTTGAGCCATTCAGAAGTGGAGGGCAAGTGCACATATGCATATACCCACTTGTGTGAACAGCGGGAAATGCATCCCTGTATGCTCCTTTTGCATGAGCCCACTATGTATGATGCTTGCCCACCACTCGCACTGAACCATCCCACCCTCATCAGTCCGCAAAGCCAAAAAGGTTGGGGAACTCTACTATAGCGTATTAAAATATAATAACAACATGGCTTTTTAGATGCACTACTGTGTCAGAATATCTACAGTCCATTGTCACAGATCCATCTAAATCCATGTACAGGTCAACTTAGTTGACTTCCAAACTCTTCTCTCCATACAGGAGGGTGGGCATGACACAATGGACAAGACTTGTATCTTTCTTTTCTGAGATCTTAAAGGAAGGTGGACTATAGCTACCATTCTGACAGAACATCTAGAGATCCCTTCTGGTGCTGCTAAGTACCAGGACATGAATTGCTCTTAATAGTTAATATTGAGATTTGCTGGCTGTTCATGACTTGTTATTCACCTGTATTTTCTCCCTCCCTCCCTCTTTTCCTCTCTCCCTCTCTCCTTCTCTCTCTCTCTCTCTCCCTCCCTCCCTCCCTCCCAATACTACAAAAAAACTCTTGTAGTTTGTTTCTTTGAACCCTTCAATTAGCCGAAATGGTTATATACTTATACTCTTCATTCTTCCACCCCCCTCCCATCCCCCTTTTCCATTTACTCTGGTGTCCTCTGAGTTTCTATTTCTTTTTTGTTCTTTCCATCATTTACTCTTCTATTATCTCCCTCATTTATCTATCATTTTTTTATTCATATTTCTTTTCTAGCCAAAGAATGGTTGAAATTTCAAGGAGCTTCAGACCACTTTTGTTTGCAAAATTGTGGCCACAGCAGTGTCCCCATGGTAATGTGAACTGTCAGTTTTGGACGACATGAACATGATTTACATCAGTCTCTGAGTTTCCCACAATCAAAGACAATGGGAAAGCCGGCAGGAAGTTAGAAAAGCTCCCGTAACTTCTTTTTTTTTTGCCTATTTGCACTACCTTTGTCTCAAAGAATGACCTGATCGGCCACATGTTATCTAGGACCATCTAAATTTCTACGAGTATTGTTCCTTTTCTTTGAAATTATAATAGTAATGCATTTAAAAATAAATAAAAAAAGAGAATGCTTGGAGCAATTCAAACAGATGGAATGAAATCTTGGACTTACTATGGTAATGACTAGTGGTGCGCAGGGAAACGTCCATTCGAAGATCAAGAGAAAGGATACTCCTCTTCTGGATTAATTATCTTGGGCATTTACTTAAGACCACTGTTCACCTGACTGTCTAAGCCTGAATGAAGTAGTTGTGGCACAATTTAACCTAAATTATGGAGAAGACGTGGGGACTGTCTCAATCCTGGTGCTAGTAGCACCATTGGGTCAGCTATCTGAATGACTTTCTCATTCATTTTTCCAATGCAAACATTTTCTCCTATTTTCCCCCCATCCAGTCCTGCAGATGCTTAGAGAGAGAGATGATGTGGAAGATGAAATAGAAGAACTGAATCAGGAGGACCTCGCTGAGGGTAATAACAAAAACATGACTCCGCTGAAATTAATCAGGACTCCAAGTATGCGATTGCAAATCATCACTATAGTTGTCATCACGGCAGGTTCACAGCTCAACGGCATAAGTGTGGTAAGCAAGGCATAAGTAGTTTGAAGAAATATTATGAATTTCTTGAGACAGCAACACCATGCCCACCAAGCCATGCCCGCAGAACCGGTAGTAAAAAAAATTGAATTCCACCACTGCAAAATACATACAGTTTGATCTACTGCTGTCCATCTGGCCCAGAAAACAACTGTGAAAAAGCTCTTTCTGGGTTTCATATAAACAAATTCAGAAAATGGGTCATCTTGAAGAGGCCCTCTCCGGACCATCTCAGCATTTAGAAAGGTTTGTGTCAGAAGCCTAGTTCAATCATATGTTATAATTGAAGGTGAGGAAAAAACCCGCTGTAACAACATCATCTCACATTCTTCATCCACTTTCCAGTAATATGACAGAACTTGTTCAAAAGACACATGGGGTCAACAGGAATCTAGGAACATACAATTGATCTCAAAGCCTGATCTCAGCAGGAAAGTAAACAATGGTCCAATGAGTTGAATGAGATCTGTCTCCTATCAGAAGCAGTTGGGAATCTATGTGGAATGAACTATGCGACTTATCATTTATCCGTACTACAAGTAGTCCTTGACTCACGACCACCACCGACCCGTGAATTTTTATTGCTAAGCGAGACAGTTGTTCAGTGAGCTTTCCCTTCATTTTATGACCTTGCTTGCCACTGTTTTTAAGTGAGTCACTGCAGTTGTTAAATTAGTAACATGGTTGTTAAGTGAATCTGGCTTCCCCGTTGACTCTCTTGTTCACAGTTGACCCCGGGACATTGCAACCGTCATAAAATGTGAACCAGTTGCCAAGCTTCTGAATTTTGACATGGGGATGCTGCAACAGTCATAGATGTGAAAAATGGTCATAAGTCACTTTTTCAGGGCTGTTATAACTTCAAACAGTTGACTGTTGTAAGTCAAGGACTACCTATAGATTGCTTGGACCATCCAACTCTAACAGATCTGGTTTATTGAGAGAATCCAAATCTGGAACATTCGGGAGAAGGAAATTGAACATAGGCTCTTCCCCATTCTCATGCTTTTTACGTGCATGGGTCCCTAAAATCCCACGAATCCTGGAAGATATAATCCAGTATATTTAGATGAGAAACTCTTTATTGATGAAGTTTCTTTTCTATTTTTTTCCCCTAAAAAAAGAAACTTCAGTATAAAAGTAGTTCACCTCCAGGTAAAGAATTCAGTTTCTCAACTTACACACTCACAAAAAGGCTATTGTGTCCCCTTCAAACTCTGGTAAACCATAATTCCTGGTCCTCTTCACCAATGGCCCTATTTCTTGGGAAAGTTTGTTGACATTTGGGCTTTTGAAGGGCTTCTCAGCCCAGTTCTGAATCTCCAGTAGATGATATCATCATCATCATCATCATCTTTATTCATTAAACATGAAACTCAATCAACTGAACATTCAAAAATGCATCACAAATACCATTGACTGGTGCTAATTATTATTATTATTATTATTATTATTATTATTATTATTATTATTTAATCTTTAGTGAGATTCACAGCCTTTGAGGCTGGTTAATAGCTCAGCAGCTCAAGTCCTAACCAAGGACCTAGGAACTGTTAAGGTATCGTCGGAGGATGTAAGCTGTTCCGAGTAAGGTGGTTTTTTGTAGAGTCAAAATGTTCAAGTCCGGTAAATTTAGAATTTCTAAATAGCGGGGTAGCCCTTTGGGTATTGCTCCAAGGTTACAATTATAATTGGATATAATTATATTATTATTATTATTATTATTATTATTATTATTATTATTATTATTATTATTATT
>WNWU01000231.1:79966-95572 GCA_012654045.1 Ptyas mucosa
TTATTATTATTATTATTATTATTATTATTATTATTATTATTATTATTTAAACATGAAACTCAGTCAACTGAACATTCAAAAATGCATCACAAATATCATTGACTGGTGCTAATGGCTGATATGGATTGCTGCCAGCATCCTAGGTATCAACCAAGTACCTTCTTATTTTTCTTATTCTTATTCTTATTCTTATTCTTATTCTTATTCTTATTCTTATTCTTATTCTTATTCTTATTCTTATTCTTATTCTTATTCTTCTTATTCTTATTCTTATTCTTATTCTTATTCTTATTCTTATTCTTATTCTTATTCTTATTCTTCACTTTTTATTTTCTTCGGTCTACTTTCAGGCATACTTTTCTACAGAACGAATTTACTTGATGATGCCTATCAAGCACAGCAACCTGAAGTACTTAAATTCTGGATCAATGATTCTTATGTCCTGTTGTGTTCTATTAGGGGTAAGAAACTTTCTTCTCTCCAACCAGGTTGTTCTAGTGTTTAAAGCACCTAGCTAGAAACCTGGACACTGTGGGTTCTAATCCCACTTTAGGCATGAAAGCTAGTTGGATGACTTTGGGCCGATCACCAGGCGATGGTGACCTCTAGTCCCACTTTAGGCATGAAAGCTGGGAGAATTTGACCTATTACTGTCTCTCAACCCAACCCATTGCACAGGATTGTTCTTGTGGGGAATATAGGTAGAGCAAGCATATTCACCACCTTGAGTTATAACAAAATTAATAAAGGTGTGATATCTATATAGTTTTTTGATAGAACTTATGATAGCTATAGAGGGAATTCATTATATATTCTGAATAATAGAATGGATCTTCCCTAGATCTTCCCAGTTGTTGTGAATTACAACTCTCTTTAGTCCTGACAACTGGCATTTAATTATTGGGACATTATTGGAATTGTTCATGTCATCAAGTTTCCTTGTGCCAGAATTATGTTACTCATGGCTTGTGGATGAAGTCATCCTGAGATTCAGATGAATCATTGTCCAACTTCTGATGGTCAAAACAGATGCCGAGAAGCAATAGCTATAGCACATAGATTTATATACTGCTTCATGGTGCTTTTACAGCCCTCTCTAAGCAGTTTACAGAGTCAGCATATTGCCCTCAACTATCTGGGTCCTCATTTTACCCCCCTTGGAAGGATGGAAGGATGAAGTCCATCTTGAGCCAGTGAGAATCAAACTGTTAGCGGTCAGCAGAATTAGTCTCCAATACTGCATCCTAACCACTGCACCACCACAGCTCTTACCACTGCTGTCTAGGGAGTTTATAGAGTCAGCATATTTCCCCTAACAATCAGAGTCCTCATTTTACCAACCATAAGAAGGATGGAAGGCTGAGTCAACCTTGAGCTGGTCAGGATCGAACTCCTAGCAATCAGCAAAATTAGCTTGCAATATTGCATTCTAACTGCTGTGCCACCATGGCCCCTTAGGATATCTGGATGTTTGAGTACGATATCTGTTCAGCCCAAAATTAGGATATTTTGTCTTTCACGTCACTGTTTAATATAATTAAGGGTTTGGGGTTTTTTTCCTCACACATTTTCTTCTCTTCATATTCTCTAGATGTACCTGATTGATGCTGTGGGACGACGTCCTTTTCTTCTTTGGGGTTTTACAATTTACACCATCACCACATTTTTGTTAATGGTGTCACTTCAATTACAGGTTTGTAATTTGGAACATCAGGCATGGGGGCAGGGGTGGGTTCTAAATTTTTTTTACTACCGGTAAAATGGGCGTGGCTTATTTTGTGGGCGTGGCTTGGTGGAGGGGCAATGTGACTGGGTGGGCGTGGCCAACTTTTTTTTTTAACTTTTAAATGCATTTTTTTCTACAACCTGTTGCAGAAAACAATGCTTTGAAAAGCCTCTGACGATCCCAGCTGAGCCGCGGGATCATCAGAGGTTTTTTTTAAAAAAAACTTTTAAAAGCATTTTTTCAGCCAAAGGGGTTGTAGAAAAAATGCTTTTAAAAGTTAAAAAAAAAAAGACTTTGATGAGGTGGGCAGGGTAAGTGAGCGGCGACCAGGCCAGGGACCAGTTCGGGGGCGTGGCCAGCCAATGTTATTACCGGTTCTCGGAACTACTACAAATTTTTACCACAGGTTCTTGCGAACCGGTGCAAACCGGGAGCAACCCACCACTGTATTGGGGGGTGGGGGGGGGAAATTGAGAACTGAGAATCAGCCCAGGTTTTTTTTCCCCCCACAATCTATGCAATGGAGTTCCATCTCCATTCCCTTCCAGGTCAAACAGCTGTCTGATTCCTATTTATTTAGCAGCAAAGCTATTTTCAGATAGCTGCCCTGTAAGTGGCTCATTCACACAGCCTCAACCATGCCCTTTCCTCCTGTTCTTAGGATGGGAGGAAGCCACGAGAATCTGAAAACGGCTAGCTCTACAATCCCAGCAGAGATCAACTGAGTTGGGTTCTCCAACTGAGGAGTTAAGAAAAAGGGTGGAAGAGCAGGAAAGGGGAAGATATACTCTTGGCTTGGAAGTGACCCTTTTACATGCCACAAACAAACAGGTTTTTAATTCCAATGGAAGACAATATCTGTAGCTCAGGGCTGAACTGTGGAGTCCCTGTGGAGTTCTCTGAGCTTCAGTGTTTTCTTCTATGCATTTCATTACCTAGCTAGGTAACATCACCTGTGCTGCATTACCTAGTCAAGTAATGAAACATCTGCAAGCAAACAACCAAACTCAGAGAGCATCGAAGATACTACTGTTCAGATATTGTTTTCCTCTGGTGATTTTTTTTTTTAGTGGAAGACTTTACTGGTCTGCTTTTTTCAGATGCAGTCCTGACATCTCCCCTTTGGCTCTGGGGATCATCCAGGCCAAAGATGCTTTTTCCAAAAGGCACTTAGAATTTCTTGGGGTTTTTCCCCTTGGATGATCTTGCTTCTCATCCAAGTAGTTTTTAAAGAACTGAAGAAGCTTTTTGAATGAGAAGCGAAACATTTTCAGAGGGTTTTTTTTTTTTTAAGGAAGTCCTGTGGCCTTTTGGAAAAGGAAATATTTGGAACAATTCTCAGTCATCCAGGACATGGCTGTCTCAAAAGTGGTTTGTGAAAAGACTTTTCGCTTCTCATCCAAAAAGCTTCTTCAGCTTCTAAAGAACTGAAAAAGCTTCTTGGATGAGAAGCAGAACATCTTCAAGGAAAAATAAAGACCAGTTGCCTTTTGAAAAAGCACCTTTGGGACAGTTCCTCTTTGCATATTTCACTATTTACACATCTCTCCAGCCCTCTATGGTAGTTTGCAGTCTGGAAAAATCCCATTGAAAGTCTCCTCATGATGTTCTTCTTGGAAACTTATGGAGACTGTAGACCAAGGAAGGCAGACATTCCTAGCAAAAGATGGGACATGTACTAAAAAAAAAATACATTCTTTGGTCATTTTCTAGTTTCAGTCAATAAAAGAACCTAGTAAGAATTCTGCTTTACATGTTATTCTCTAAAGTAGTGATGAAGCTCATTCTTCTGGTTTAAAAAGGATGGAATGTAGGGGCTAAAATCACACACACACACAAAAATTATGCAGCAGTTTTGAATATCCAGCCATATTTTATTGAAAATCATCTAGAGCAGTGTTTCTCAACTTTGGCAACTTCAATATGTGTGGACTTCAACTCCAAGAATTCCCCAGACAGGAAGGAGTTGAAGTTCACACATCTTCAAGTTGCCAAGGTTGTAAAACACTGATCTAGGGAATGGTTGCCGGAATTGGGTTTCTCTAGTCTAGAGAAAAGAAGGACTATGGTTGACATGATAGCAATGTTCCAATATTTGAGGGGCGGTCACAAAGAAGAGAGGATCAACCTATTTTCCAAAGCACCTGAGGGCAGGACAAGAAGCAATGGGTGGAAGATAATCAAGGAGAGAAGCAACTTAGAACTAAGGAGAAATTTCCTGACAGTGAGAACAATTAATCAGTGGAAAAGCTTGGCTCCAGAAGCTGAGGGCATTCTATCACTCTAAAAAGAGACTGGGCAGCCACTAGTCTAGAAGTCTAGGGCAGTGATGCCTAACCTTTTTGCCATCACGTGCCAAAAATGGGGGGAGAGTGGGGGGGGTCATGAGTGCACGTGCCCGCACCCATAATTTAATGCCCCCCATGCATGCGCATGTGACCCCCCGGCTCCCCCCACTTTTTGCACGTGATGGCACGGTAGGCCCATTTTTTTTGCTCTTCCCAGGCTCCAGAGCCTTTCTAGGAACCTGGGGAGGGTGAAAACGGCCTCTTCCCCCCCTTTCAGAAGGCCTAAAAATCAGCTGGCGGAGCTGAGGTCGTGTGCCCACTGATTCGGCTCCGTGTGCCACATGTGGCACGCATGCCATAGGTTCCCCATTATGGGTATAGGGTTTCCTGTTTGAACTGGGGGTTGGATTAGAAGACTTGCCAGGTCATTTCCACCTCCATTATCCTGTTATGTTTTTGCCAGGTTTCTGTTAAACCCTGCCTTAGATAAAGAAAGCCATCTGCCATCTGCTGCGTCACCTCGAGGGGTTGGGAGTGGGAGGCACTGTTCTACGGTGGTTCTCCTCCTACCTCTCGGGTCGAACGCAAGTGGTGTTGGCAGGGGGGCAGAGATCAACCTTGAGGCCCCTCACTTGTGGGGTGCCTCAGGGGTCGGTCCTCTCGCCCCTTCTGTTCAACATCTATATGAAACAGCTAGGGGAGATCATCCGTGGTTTTGGGGTGAGGTATCATCAGTATGCGGATGATACTCAGCTCTTTATTTCCACCCCGAACCAACCCAGTGATGCCCTCGACATGATGGCCCGGTGCCTGGAAACGGTATGGGTCTGGATGGGTAGAAACAGATTGCAACTCAACCCGGCCAAGACTGAGTGGCTGTGGGTACCGGCATCTCGGTTCAGTGGAGAGGTGCCATCGCTGACTATAGGGGGTGAAGTTTTGCCCCCTGTAGACAGGGTGCGCAACTTGGATGTCCTTCTGGATTCACGGTTGAGCTTAGAAGACCAGATAATGGCCGTGACCAGGGGGGCATTCGCCCAGATACGTCTGGTGCGCCAGTTGCATCCCTACTTGGACCGAGATGCCCTACGCACAGTTACTCATGCTCTGGTCACCTCACGGATTGACTACTGCAACACTCTCTACATGGGGCTGCCCTTGAGGACCACTCGGAGGCTTCAGCCAGTGCAAAATGCAGCCGTGCGGGATGTGATGGGAGAATCCCGATACTCTTATGTTACACCTCTCCTGCGCGGTTTGCATTGGTTACCGGTTGCCCTCCGGGTGAGATTCAAGGTGCTGGTGATGATCTATAAAGCCCTATATGGCTTAGGACCAGGATATTTGGCAGACCACTTACAGCCAGCAACAATATCCCATCGGCCGGTTCGCACCCATAGAGAGGGCCTACTCAGGGTGCCGTCAGCTAAACAGTGGCAGCTGGCGACCTCCAGAGGTAGAGCCTTCTCGATGGGTGCGCCCACCCTCTGGAATCAACTTCCCTTGGAACTCCGATTAGCGCCTGACCTTCGCACCTTCCGCCGTGAATTAAAAACTTGGCTGTTTAAATCCCTTGACCTGGACTGATAATGGGGTTTTAAGGGTTAATTTTAAATTTTAAATTTTTAGACTTTATTTTATATTGTGGCTTTGTTTTATTGTTGTGAGCCGCCCTGAGTCCATTGTGAGATAGGGCGGCATATAAGCCGAATAAATAAATAAAATAAATAAATATTCCACCAGTCCATCACTGAAATACATCTACTTTCCTCCAACAGAAAACTGTTAAACAGTTGTCATACTTCAGCTCCATTGTGCTAATCATATTCATTTGTGCACACGACATGGCAGCTGGTAAGTAATGCAATGGTTGAAGCATCTCTGGATGAAGATCAAACCCCAACCAGGAGAAATTATTTTGCCCCTGAAAAGTGATGCTTCGTCTCTTGCCTTCTTTTTGTCTACCAAGCACCCCTTCCACACCTACTTACATTGGAGCTGTTCTCTCAGTCGTCAAGAGCTTCGGCTTTTGTGATTGTGGGGTCCGTGTTCTGGAGCATGAGCTTTATCACAGGAATATCATACTTCTTCATAGAGGTAAGCAAGGGGGTCTTTGGTGTTCTGTGAGCTTGGTTGTTTTGTTACAGGCGTTTCATGACCTTACTAGGTAACATCATCAAGTGCCAGAGAAGTGAGTAAGTTTGAAGAGCAACTTGCTAGGAAAAGGTGAATTGGCTTAAAGTCTATGGAGATTCTCAGCCATCCAGGTCATGGTTGTCCCAAAGGTGCTTTTTCAGGAGGCAACTGGACTTTCTTGTTTTTTTTTCTTTGAAGACGTTTCACTTCTCATCCAGGAAGCTTCGTCAGCTCTGACAGGATGGTGGGGAATGGAAGGATTGATACTCCTTGCAGACAGCTGGTCCTTTGCATCCTTTCTGAGGGTCGTTGAAGCCACTTGGAGGTTTATCAGTGTCCTCAGGGTCACCTGAGTAGTGCCAATGGTTCCTGTAGTCTGCAGTTTTTCTCTCTGGAAATCCATCCCTACTCCCACACCATTCAAAGGGTGTTCATCCCAAATGGCATAGCTAAAAGTCAAAAGTTATTTCAAGCCTATCATTGAAGTTGTTTGTTTGTTTGTTTGTTTCATTCAGCCTGCATGCTGCTTATCTCACCAGAGGTGAATCTAGATGGATTAGAGGCATTCAATTGAAATGCACCAGAACACATGAAAGCAATAAATAAGGACCACATTTTACATTGTGCAGGGGAAGAGAGATTGTTTTGCACAGAGAACACAAGGACATGATCACAACTGAAATTCATTGTATTTCCTTTGTTAAGCAACGGGGGGATTGTTAAGGTAGTCACACAGTTTACAACCTTTTTGGCCACAGTTGTTAAACTAATCACTGATGTTGTGAAATGAATCACGTGGTCTTTAAGCAAATCCGGCTTTCCCCATTATCTTTGCTTGCCGGAAGTTAGATGGGAAAATGGGAAATGGCAATCACATGACCCCCAGGATGCTGCCACCATTACACCAAATACATGCCGGAATCCCAGCGTCCAAATAGTGATCCTGTAATTGTGGGGATGATACTGTGCATTGGTTGTAGGGGTGAAATGCTACCAGTTCGGACGAACTGGTAGCGATGGCAGCCTGTGGTTCAGAGAACCGGTAGCAATGGCAGTGCGAGGCTCCGTCCACCCGTCTGGTCGTCGTTACTTCCTGGTTTTTAATGCAGTGTGTGCACTTCTGAACCGGTAGAGAAGGTAAGTAGATTTCACCCCTGATTGGTTGCAATGGCAAGGACTGGTTGTAAGTCACCTTTTTCAGTGTTCTAACTGAACAGTCACTGAACGAATGGTTGTAAGTGGAAGTCTACTTGTAGCTTTCTCTCTGTCTGGAATTATGAATGGCAATGCAGAGAAGATACAGATGGGAGCTGTTGGTCCCATTAAGAGTAGCTTCCTCTTGTATTTCTTGGACATTTGTCCAGTATAAGAACCTCACGAACCAGAGGCTAATGATATTTATGGGGTAAAATGTGTATTTCTCCCTCTTTCCTTCTCGGAATTTCTCACATATTCTTTTCCATTTTCAGATGCAAATTAAGAACTACAGCTGTGCCATCTTCTGGCCCTTCAGTATAGGAACCCTTATATACATCTACAAAATGGTTCCAGAGACCATGAGGCAAACTTTCCCTGAAATCAAGAGAGTCATGTCAATGAAGACAACCAAGAGGTTCCGTTCTAGAGAGTCCAGGAGAAAACTGAACCTCAGAAGACCTGTCTAAATTCTTCCTTCCCCCCCCCCACTCTTTTCCTCCCTCCCTTCCTAAAAGGAGAATCCTACTTATCCTTAATCTTCTTCAAATGTTGACATAAATAGATATAATGTTTCCTCCTGATCAAATAAGACACCGTCTCTGTCTTATTTTGATTTATATTTGCTAAAATGTGTTTTCCCATTTTAATAAAGTTTTAGTCCTTTCAAAATACGTTTCAGTTGATTTATTACTATTATGGGGCACATAGAATTATGGGTGTGGGCACGTGCATGGGCAAACCTCCCCCGTCCCCCTCTCCTGACATACGATGGCAAAAAGGTTAGCCATCACTGTTCTATGTTCAATTTTGTTTCGGTAAATATGGGTACTACAACCTTGGGAAAAGCCAACTCTCCCTCCCTCTCTCTCTCTCTCTCTCTCTCTCTCTCCCTCCCTCCCTCCCTCCCTCTCTCTCTCTCTCTCCTCCTTTGTAGTTACTAAATGTCCAGAACTCCACTAACCTTTCAGCTCTACCTCCAATTGGTATAACTCTTAGGAACAAGGCATGTAGTACTGCTTTCATCATAACTTACAGGAGAGATTTAGAGGTATAGATTCTACCTCTATAATTAGATACTTTCAGCTCCCTTTTCATGTAAAATCTATAGTAGTACAAAGATTATTTTTTTTAAAAAAAACCTAATTTTAGCTTGTAAATGAAGTAGAAAATTAATTATACAGAAGATTAATGCAACGGTGTTCTAATAAATGGACACTATGGAAAAGCAGAATGATTGAAAATGTAATGCAAATCAAATTTGTTTGAAACGGGAATCCTTAATTTTTATATGATTCACTTAATAGAGTCACAATTTATTCCAGGGCACATCAATTTAATAAGTAAGTGAATGCTCTGATTCTGGATAAATTGATCATATTTTTAAAAGCTTCATTACGCACATTATTTTACTCGAAGAAGGATTATGTCCATGAATGAGCATATCTGTCATACTATGCACCTATTTCTTTTTCTTTTATTTTTTTAAAAATATTGGACCCTATCTAATAAACTGGGACATGGTGGCTCAGTGGCTAAGATGCTGAGCTTGTCAATCGAAAGGTCAGCAGTTCAGTGGATGGAATCCCTAGTGCTGTGTAACGGGGTGAGCTCACGTGACTTGTCCCAGCTTCTAAGGGCAGGACAAGAAGCAATGGGTGGAAACTAATCAAGGAGAGAAGCAATTTAGAACTAAGGAGAAATTTCCTGACAGTTAGAACAATTAATAAGTGGAACAATTTGCCTGCAGAAGTTGTGAATACTCCAACACTGGAAATTTTTAAGAAGATGTTGGATAACCATTTGTCTGAAGTGGTGTTGGGTTTCCTGCCTGGGCAGGGGGTTGGACTAGAAGACCTCCAAGGTCCCTTCCAACTCTGTTATTGTATTCTAAGATGTCCTACCTGGCCAGGTGGGATATTGTCTCTGTTTGGAACCAGATATGGATCTGTGCTCTGCACCTTGGAGACCATTTTAGGGATGATTTTTGAGAGTCCCTTGGACTGCAAGGAGATCCAATCAGTCGATCCTAAAGGAAATCAACCTTGGCTGTTCTTTGGAAGGACAGATGCTGAAGCTGAAGCTCAGATACTTTGGCCACCAAATGAAAAGAGAGGATTCATTGGAGGAGATCCTGATGCTGGGAAAGATGGAAAGCAAAAGGAGACGGGGAGCATCAGAGGATGAGATGGTTAGATAGAGTCATTGACACAATGAACATGAATTTCAGCAAACTCCAGGAAACAATGGAGGACAGGAGGGCCTGGCATACTATGGTTCAGTGGTGGGATTCAGCCAGTTCGCACCACTTCGGGAGAACCGGTTGTTAACTTTCTGGGCAGTTTGGCAAACTGGTTGTTGGAAGAAATCATTAGGGCAGAGAACCGGTTGTTAAATTACTTGAATCCCATCACTGCTATGGTTCATAGGTCTTGAAGAGTCAGACATGATTTAGCGACTGAACCTTGGAGACATCCATCTGAGAGATCAAAAAGAGTCCAAAGTTTCTTCTGCTAGAGCCATATTATAAATAACTGGATTAAATCTTTATCCTTATGTGCAATTAGATGCCGAATGTTTGATGTGATCATTAAATATGCAGTGAAAATAAATGCAGAAGCTTCTGTCTTTGGAGCGATGCCACAGTGAAATAATATTCCAGTTTGGTTGGCAATGTTCTTGATTGAAAGGGGGCGAAGAAGTACAAAATGTCCCAAAGTAAGCCTCCCACAAGGACAGACGTGATGAGGAACAACCCCAGAGACATTTAAAAAGATAAACTGAGTTACGAAAAAATTCTGAATCCAAGAAGGCTGCAGTAACATCATTCAGTGCATCCTAAGGATTTTATCTTCCTTTCAATTGTCTTGTGAGTATTCCAGTCTTTTCCAGCTCTTTTATTTTCTAGAATAATACTTCTTTTTGAACTACATATCAAAGTAAAACATGATGATCAACAGAATCTCTTCCTATGTTTTGGGGGACTCAAGATAACGCTGGTCTCAGTATTCTGAAACAACAGTCATTTCCAGAAGATAAAACATTTCCATGTGAAATATCCTATTTTGAGGAAACAGTTGCTTTATGCAAAATTGAGATGGGCGAAAGATTCTCTTTCTCGTTTCCCTTCCCTTTCTCCAGTGGTGAAATCCAATTTTTTTTACTACCGGTTCTGTACGTGTGGCTTGGTGGGCATGGCTTGGTGGGCGTGGCAGGTGAAGGATACTGCAAAATCTCCATTCCCACCCCACTCCAGGGGAAGGATACTACAAAATCCTCATTCCTTACCCACTCCTGGGGGAAGGATATTGCAAAATCTCCATTCCCACCCCACTCTGGGGCCAGCCAGAGCTGGTATTTGCCAGTTTTCCAAACTACTCAAAATGTCCGCTACCGGTTCTCCAGAACCTGTCAGAATCTGCTGATTTCACCCCTGCCTTTCTCCCTCGCCCTCTCCTTTTTCTCCTACTCCTACTCCTACTTCTTCTTTTCTCCTTCTCCTTCTCTTTTCTCTCTTCTCTCTTCTCTCTTCTCTCTTTCCTACTCCTACTTCATCTCTTTCTCCTTCCCTTTCTCCTTTCCTCCTTTTCCTCCTTCTCCTCCTCCTCCTTTCCTTCCCTTCTCTTTCTCCTTCCCTTCTCCTTCCCTTTCTTCTTCTTCCTCCTCCTCCTCTTTCCCCTTCCCCTTCCCCTTCCCCTTCCCCCCTCTCCCTCTCCCTCTCCCACTTTATCTTTTTTATTTGTCCTCTTTCTCTTACTTTCCTCTATTTGTTATCAAGCTGATTTCTGATTTCTTCTTAATACATTTGTCAAACTACCTGCTTATAGGTTACTTAGAGCATTATTCTTGAGTTTTCACCCATGAAAGCTTCTGCACATTCATTTATCAGTTAAACCCCAACTTTTGTACATTAAATGAAGGCAGTGCACATACAGGTATGTGCATTGCGACCATTCAGTCTGAAGCCGTTCATACATGGCACTGAAAAAAGTGACTTATGACTGCTCCTCGCATTTATAACCATCACAAAATTCCCACGGTCATGTGATTAAAATTTGGGTGCTGATCACCATTTGCAAACTTCTCTGGCGGCTTCTGACAAGAAATTACAATCTATGTGATACTATGTGACATAATATTAGCTTCCCAAACATCCATTTGCAGGCTTAATCCTGTGGCAATTTGTTGTGTTTCTCCAAAAAAAACCCCAAAACCCACAACCCAAAGGTTTTGAAGTTCAAGAGTGGTCTGCCAAACCCCGTTGTTCAAAAACCATTACTAAAAAATGAACAATAGTGTCAGTAGGATTTGCTAAGCAGGATGTGTGCATGACTGTAAATTCTATTAACCTAACTTTTACTAACCTAATCTTTAGTGTAGAGTAGTACTAATAACTGTAATCTATGTTCAAAATGGATGGCTAGCAATTGGGATTGGGAGGAATTTCTTTTTAATGTGTGGAAGGAAGGGAGGGAGGGAGGGAGGACATAAAAGAGGTAGGAAGGACATAAAAAGGAAGAATGACAGAAATAAAAAGAGGAAGGAAGGATATAAAAAGAAGGAAAGGAGGGAGGGAGAGAGAGAGGGAGGGAGGGAAGGAAGGAAGGAGGGAAGGAGGGAGGGAAGGAAGGAGAGAGGGAGAGAGAGAGGGAGGGAAGGAGGGAAGACATAAAAGAGGTAGGAAGGAGATTAAAAGAGGAAGAATGAAAGAAATAAAAAGAGGAAGGAAGGATATAAAAGGGAGGGAGGGAGGGAGGAAAGGAGGCAGGAAGGAAGGAAGAGAGAGGGAGGGAGGGAAGGAGGGAAGGAGGGAAGGAGGGAAGGAGGGAGGGAAGGAAGAAGGGAGGGAGGAAGGACCATCCTGAGACACATTAAAAAGAAATCCCTCCCAGTCCTGACTGCAAGCCATCCATCTGAATTATAAATTGCATTTATTAGTACTGCTCTGCCCTGATAGAATAAAAGTTACAGTCCTGCACACGTCCTGCTCAGCAAATCCCCCTTTTTTCTTTAACACTTGAAGAACTACAGAAAGAGTGCAACAAACCATGAAAGCAACAAGATCGAACATCTCTAGGCAGCAAAATGCACCACTGACTGCCTCTTAGAATACTAGATTGGATGAGATTGGAAGGTTATCCGACCAACCTTATGCCCTGCAGACATCACCCGGCCTCTCTTTAAACACCTCTCTTTGGGAAAACAGAATAACACAGAAGGAAGGGACCTTGGAGGTCTTCTAGTCCAACCCCCTGCTTAGGGAGGAAACCCTACATCACTTCAGTCTAGGGGTGAAATCTAAAATTTTTTGCTACCGGTTCTGTGGGCATGGCTTAATTAGTGGGCGGGGCTTGGTGGTAAGGTGACTGGGTGGGCGTGGCTTGTTGGTCAGGTGGGCGTGGCCAAGTCAATGTCACTTCTGTGCCCTTTTTTAATCTACAAAACACAACACAACACAACTGGCTCACCCACAATGTAAAAGCAGCTGTGCTAGACCCAAAATGGCCCCTGCAACAAGCAGGAACCTCACAAAGCCACAAAAAGCCCAAAAACCCAACTTTCACACTTTACAGACACAAAATTCCACATACAGCTTTGTGAGATTTTGTGTGTTTGTGTAGTTAGAGTGAAACATTACAGAAACACACTAAATCTCAGAAAGCTGCACAAATATTATTTTATTTTAATTTATTTTTATTTTTATATAAAAGCAGCTAAATTTAAAACTTTCTAAACTTTAAATGGCTAGGTCTAAAAAAAGAACAACTAAAAAAAAACCCCAATTAACTATTTTTTTTAAAGCTCCCAAAGGAGAAAAAAAACTTACCCAATAAAACAGGGGTCTCCAGCCTTGGCAACTTTAAGACTTGTGGACTTCAACTCCCAGAATTCCTCAGCCAGCTTTGCTGGGAGTTGATGTCCACAAGTCTTAAATTTGCCAAGGCAGGAAGGCAGGTAGGCAGACAGGCAGATAGAGCTGTTCACCGATGAGCTTGATTGCAGGCAGGGAGATTCAGTTGCTTGCTGATGCAATGGATTGCAGGGTTTACAGCAAGTGAAGCAAGACAGGCATTGTGACCAGCAGCTAAGGTAAGCAAGGGGGGGGAGGGGGGAAGGATTTTTGCTACCGATTAGCAGGCAACTTATCTGGGATCATCAGAGCCATTTAAAAGGAAAAACTTTTTTTCTTTTAAATGGGTCTGGCGATCCAAGCTGAGTAGCAGGCAACTCAGCTGGGATTGTCAGAGCTTGGATCGTCAGAGACATTTAAAAGAAAAAAAAAAAGGCTCTGATGATCGTGCGGTTCAGCTGGGCATGGGGGGATTTTTGCTACCGGTTCTCCGAACTGCCTGCTACCTTCTTGCCCGAGCTGGTCCGAACCGGGAGCATTTCACCCCTGCTTCAGTCAAATAGTTATCCAACATCTTAAAAACGTCCAGTGTTGGAACATTCACAACTTCTGGAGGCAAGTTGTTCCACTGATTAATTGTTCTAGCTGTCAGGAAATTTCTCCTCAGTTCTAAGTTGCTTCTCTCCTTGATTAGTTTCCACCCATTGCTTTTTGTCCTGCCCTCAGGTGCTTTGGAGAATAGCTTGACTCCCTCTTCTTCTTCTTTTTTTATTCAAAAGTTTTATAAAAGATACAAACATTTTCTCCCCCACTCCCTCTTTTTTTGATTTGATTTATATGCCGCCCTTCTCTGGAGACTCAGGGCGGCTTACAATGAGTTAAGCAATAGCCTTCATACTTTTGTATATTTATACAAAGTCAGCTTATTGCCCCCACAATCTGGGTCCTCATTTTACCTACCTTAGAAAGGCTGAGTCAACCTTGAGCCTGGTGAGATTAGAACTTGCAGTAATTGCAGGCAGCTGAATGTTAATCACAGTGCTTTAATCTACTGCGCCACCAGGCTCTTTGTGGCAGTCCCTGAGATATTGCACATGCACACACGTGTAAGTGAGCAGGCCAAGTGCAAGAAAGTGCTGGATTTTGTTGGCAATTTTTTTTTTTTTGCCTTTTCAAAGGCATGATGAAGTCTTCAAGTCCATTAACGCAAGGAGAGAAACGAATGCAACAAGGTATGTCCCCAAAATACGTGCAAAAATGACAAGATGATCCATGCAATGGTGTGATTGAAACACCCTTTGTTTTGTACATGCATCAAGCATGTGACAATATGAAGAAACGGGAAGGATTTGACTCCACCTCATGGCTTCCTTCTTGACTTTGATTTTACCGTACCCTGTGGATACCCTTGAGGCTTGGAGGCAAGGACAAATGACCAATGGCAGACTTACCAAAGTCCACAAATTCCCAAAGATAACCAGATTTCACGCAAAGCCAGACCAAGCAATTCTTGTCCACACTTTCCTGAGAATAAGTTCTTTGAGTTCCATTTGACTTATTAAATTATTTTGCTCTCTGGATAGATATATACCGGAGTTTTTTCTTCTCTGCCCTACCTCTATCTCTGTCCCACTGAACAATCATTTTAGAGATATTTTCTTACCTAAATAGAAAAAAAAAATAACCAGAATGATCACAGGTAGGCAAAAAAACCCAGCAGGAGTGGGACCAATTTTCGGCTTCCTGCTGGCTTCCCCATTGATCTTTCTTATGGAAAGTGGGAGGGGAACATTGGAAATCGCTCCTTCTCCCTGGCTGATCCAAGAACTGCCTGCCACTTTGTTGAGGGGAAGGGGGATAGAAATAGTGAGGGTGCAGGACAGGTTCTTTCTCCGAACTTCTAGGTTGCTTTCGGAATGTTTTATTACCAGACTAGGTAATATCTTCAGTAGAGTTTAGGGGGTGTCAGTGTTCCTCTGTTCATAACAGCTTCAGGCAGGGGTGAAATCCAGCAGGTTCTGACAGGTTCTGGAGAACCGGTAATGGAAGTTTTGAATAGTTTGGAGAACCAGCAAAGATTTTGCAATATCCTTCCCCCAGGAGTGAGGAGGGAATGGGGATTTTGCAGTATCCTTCCCCTGCCATGCCCTCCAAGCCACGCCCACCAAGACACACCACGCCCACTAAGAAACGCCCACAGAACCAGTAGTAAAAAACATTGGATTTCACCACTGGCTTCAGGTGTGGGTGTGTCAAGTGAGGGTTGAGTGATGGGTAGGCTGTGAGTCATCATTGAGTCTTGTGATAGAAAAAGCATCAAGAAATTGTGCAGCAGCTGTTCAGATGAAGTCAGAGACACTACACAAACTTGTCATAAATATATATACACACACACATATATAAACACACAT